>JAVHSO010000251.1:0-130875 GCA_031468815.1 Morus bassanus
TATGACATGAGAGATAGTCATGAAATCATGACATGAAACTATGAATTGAAAAACGGAATTAAATGCCATGAAATAAAATTCTCTTTCCACCTGTACCCTTTGTGATATATGTCCTTGGAAGTGGTTTTGGAGCTGAAAAACCCCTGGCGTTCAGGCAAATAAAGTCTCATCATTATTCGACTCACGGTGAGTGCAGGGAATAGACCAGACCAGACCAGACCAGACCAGAATAGAATAGTTCAGTTGGAAGGGACCTGCACCGACCATGTAGTCTAACTGCCTGATCAGAAGTTAAAGCATGTTATTAAGGGCATTGTCCAAAGGCCTCTTCAACGCTGACAGGCTTGGGGCATCGACCACCTCTCCCAGAAGCCTGTTTCAGGGTTTGAACTCCCTCTCGGTAAAGAAATGCTTCCTCACGTCAAGTCTGACCCTCCCTGGCGCAGCTCTGAACCGCTCCCAGGTGTCCTGTCCCTGGATCCAGGGAGAAGAGACCAGCACCTCCCTCTCCACGTCCCCTCCTCAGGAAGCTGCAGAGAGCAATGAGGTCACCCTTTTCTCCAAACGAGACAAACCCAGAGCCCTCAGCCGCCCCTCACAGGACAGGCCTTCCAGCCCCGTCACCACCTTTGGTGCCCTCCCCTGGACGCATCCAAGGACCTTCACATCCTTCTCAAATGGTGGGGCCCAGAACTGCACACAGTACTCGGGGTGAGGCCGCACCAACGCTGAGTACAGTGGGATAATCCCCTCTCTTGACCGGCGGGTTCTGCTGTGTTTGATGCACCCCCGGATGCGGTTTGCCCTCCTGGCTGCCAGGGCACGCTGCTGGCTCCTGTTGAGCCTGCTGCCAGCCAGCACCCCCAGATCCCTTGCTGCAGGACTGCTCTCCAGCCACTCCGCTCCCAGTTTATACTTGTGCCCAGCATTACACCATCCCACGTGCAGAATCCAGCACCGGCACTTGTTCCATTTCATGCCGTTGATGATTGCCTAATGCTCCCACCTACCTAGATCCCTCTGCAAGGCCTCTTGTCCCTCAGGAGAGTCAACAGCACCTCCCAGCTGGGTATTGTCAGCAAACTTGCTAACGCTGCATTCAACTCCTGCATCCACATGCATCAGGGAACTGGCCCTAGGATTAAGCCCTGAGGAGCACCGCTGGTGACCGGTCACCGGTCAGATGGAGCCCCAACCACTGCTGCCCTCTGGCCTCTGCTGCCCAGCCAGTTCTTCACCCTTCTGCCCCGCTTGCTTGACTTCTGACACAGTGGAATTGCCTGCTCTTGTGCTTCTCAAAGGTGCTTCTTAAGAACTGACCGGCTCTCGCCGACTCCTAAGCCCTCAACAGCAGATTCCCGGGGGACTCTGCTAAGTACCTCCCTGAAGAGCTTAACGGTTGCTCTCCTGAAGTCCAGGCCTTTTTTCTCATTACACTGACAATTTTAAACTCAACCATCTCATGATCACTGTGGCCAAGACAGCCACCTACCATCACATCTCCCACCAGTCCTTCTCCATTCACAAGTCACAAGGCTAGGAGGGCATCCTTCCTACTTGGCTCCCTCAGTACTTGTGACAAGAAGTTATCTCCCACAGACTTCAGCAATTTCCCAGACCTGCTTGTCACAGCACTGTGGTATTCCCAGCTGATGTCCGGGAAGTTGAAATCTCCCACAAGGACAAGGGCTACCGATCCAGAGATTTCTCCTCATTGCCTGCGGAAAAACTCATCAGTGCTGCCATCCCGGCTGGGCCATCGGTAGTAGACACCCACTACAACATCTCCTTTGTTTTCCATCCCCCTAATCCTCACCCAGAGGCTCTCAACCACATCGTGGCTGACTCTAAGGGCTGTACAGTCAAACCTCTCCCTTACATACAGCACGACACCTCTGCCTCACCTGCCCTGCCTTTCCCTCCTGAACAGCCCGTAGCCCTCCATCCCAGCACTCCAGGCGTGGGACTCCTTCCACCAAGTCTCACTAATACCAACGATAGCGTGACTCTGGGAATGGAGCGAGGCTTCCACTTCATCCTCTTTGTTTCTCATGCTGCCTGCGTTGGGGCACAAGCATTTCAGACACGCTCCTGAGGCCTCCCTGCTCCCGGGAGCAGTGTAAATGTTCCCACTAGCGTTGCCGCCCTCAGGCGATGCCATGCCAACCCTTAGCTACCTACTGCAATCCTGTTGGTATGCCCTTCCCTCACTGATCCTGGTTTCAAGCTTACTTCTGATGAAACAGCATCAACACCCTGGCACCGTGAAGGCTGCAGAAGACTACTGAGAAGACTGCAGTCCCCGGCTTTTTGTGGGACCATCATCCTGCAATGGGCTTTGCTTTGGCAAAGCGAGGGCAAACCAAACATTGCCTCCTCAGCACTCAATCTACAACAGCACGATCCCAAGGGGCTCAAGTCTGTAAGACTCACACAGACTTAGCTGAGAAAAGAATGAGTCCAAATGAAATGCATCTCCAAGAGATAGAGCTCCGTGGTCTGAGCATAGCACTAGCCTATAAGCTTCACTGACTGAGCCTCTACTTTTCTACACAAATGCTCGTGAGCTCCATAGAGAGAAAGCTCTTCAACTGCTCCCCCAGGCTCTTTCAAGCACTCTTCCTCTTGCTTACCAGAGTTCAGAGAGTGTTAGAAACAACAATAAAAAAGCGGGGTTCTCTCCCACGTTTTACAGACCCCGTGATATCAGCCATTCAACATGAAGTCCAGCTCCAGTCTGAACCCTGGAACAAGAAATGTCATCTTCAAAATTTCCAGGAAAAGGAAGAGCTTTGAAGTGGCAAGACCAGAGAACGTTGATGAAAGCCCCGTCATGCAAGTACACATCCCTGATCACAGACCAACTGCACCGTTACCTGAGTAAGTGAGGTCCTCTGCTAACTGGCAGCCAGTGACATCTGGAAAATAGCTCACGGTCTCTCGTTTATTCGCACAAAGCACGTAGGCTGGAACTGGAGCTGCGGAAGAAAAGCATATGCAGTCAGTCTGGTTTCATTCAAGTCCATTCAGATAAGTCCAGTTCACGTTCACGAGGCATCACAGCAGGTGCCACCCGTCCCTGCAGACCCCAAGAGCACGCCTGTGCAGCCTCCCGAGGAGCAAGAAGCGCAGAACAAGAAACCCTCCTTCAAAATAAGGCCCACAGCCTGCTCGTTCAACGAGATGCACAGAGCACCAGCTGAGAACAACCTCTGCTTTAACTACGCCTAGCTCTGCCATCTCCATAAGGAGATCAGCTTCTAAGTGATCCCTAGCCTTAAAGAGACAGATCTTCCCTAGGGCAATGCCAGGTAAATACCAGAGCACAGGGACACCTGGTCATTCAGGTTAAGCTAATGGCAAGAAGGCCTAGAAAGAGAAAAATAAGAGGAGGGAAAAGACTGAGGAGGCGAGAGAGAAAGAAAGGTGCAGGGAAAAGGCTAAAGAGAGGGAGAAATCAAGAAAAATAGGGGCAAGGAGTCTTGCAGAGAGAGGGAGAAAGAAAAAGTAAGGTTGGGGAGCAGCACCGAGGGCTGGAGAAGGTGGGGGAGGAGAAGAAGAAGGAAGGAGTGATAGAGAAAGATGGGGACAGGGCACAGGACATAGAGACAGAGAGAGAAAACGAAGGACAGTGAACAGGACAGAGAAAAGAAGGACAAAGAAATAAAGAGAGGCTCAGATCCGGACAAAGAGACCAAGAGGAAAGATAACAGCAATGGGCCAGAGGACAAAGGTGGAGGAAGAGGAAAGGAAGGGCGAGAAGCAGGACAGAGGAAATGAGAACTGAAATAAGGGAGAGCCGGCTGACAGGAGGGTATAGGAAGAAATGATGGGACAGGCAATGGGATAGAGAAATTGTTGCAGAAAAAATTTGATCAACTGTATTCTCTCTGAATAGTCTGGTTTAGCGTTAGTGGTGTAGCATTGGTGGTGAAAGTAGCTGAGGCCTTAGGCCACAAGAGCGGACCAAGGGTAAACTTTTTGATAAAACTAATGCTGCTAAGAAAGAACTAGCTGAATCTGGCAGATGCGAGCAGAATGAAGAAGGTAAGGACCAAGGAGACAATTCTTGCATCTTCTCAGCCAGATTCTCATCAGGCTGACAGAGGACAGGAGCTTTCCTCCTCGCAAGGCATCTCGAGCACAAAGCAGCAGCACAGAGTCTGGGCATGAGGCTTTAGACCCCAAACGTGAGGCTTTTGGGCCCAACATGAGGCTTTGAGGCTTTAAAATGCCACTTTGGATCCTTACAGGAGGAGGGGGGACACTGGAGCCCTGTGGCCAGCCCGGTCCCTCCCTGTCCCCCTTGCTGTGCCTGGTGTCCCCACTCAGTCCCTATCCAGCAGGTCCCCTGCCCGCTTCATCTGGTGCAGCCCCAACCACTCGCTGGTGCTGGCGCAGGATGGGACCCTGCTGGGCTGTGCCTGCAGGGCTGGTGGCTGCCTGCAGGGGTGGCCTCGCAGCAGCGTCAACTTCGTCCGCTTCCGCGTCACGGTGAGACTGGGGGACACTGGGGACCCCACTGGCACCACAGGAGACCCCCCGGGCAGCCCCTTCACTCCCCTTGCTCCCCCCGCCCTTGCCCAGGTCCCCCACTGAGTCAGCAGCCTCAGTCATTTAATACTCATTTAACAAAAGAAATGATATACCCAATTTTTTTCTCTGAAGCAGCATGTCCAATACTGTTATCACAAACAGGTAAGCGTTCTTATGTTTTACTGAGAAACAAAAGCAGCTTCAAAATGGTCTGTCTGGGACTGTCCAAGAGAAAACAGCTGGTGGAATCTCAGGAGTCTTTTCTCCAAAAGGAAACACTCCAAAAGGGAAATTTACATAAAGAGAGAAACTATAGTTTAAGTTAATTTAAACCAAACCAAACCAAAACCCTGTGGATTTTAAAGTCATATCCTTCTTACTTTGTACGTCTTCCAGGGAAGCCTGGAGAAGGGAGCACTCTTCTTCAAAGAAAAAATAACAGGTAAAAGTAATTTATTTCTTCTTTCAGTAAGTGGATCCATTGTCACACTAGGGAAAGGATGAGCAGTATGACAACATAAACAAAATATCAAGAAGTGAAATGAGTCAACCTGGAAAATGCAGATAATACAGCAGGGGACAATGAATTTATGATAACATCCACTATTTAGGAAAGTAAGTGAAAAGCAGTAGCTCTTCTATGCTAGAATGGCAACACATTTGGTGTTGATTTGCAATGCAGTCTTCTAAAAGCCAGCTCAGGCTGTCTAGAGAAGAGGGTCACATCATCCGAGTCTTCCTCCAAAGGACCTCCACCCTTCCATGACCCGAGTGGACGCATAACGTCTATTAGCAGCTGAACCCTTGCAGTAGCGAGTGAAAATCCACTTAGACTATAACAGGCCTAGTTCATAAAGGCTATAAAGAAGTACCAATAAATATCAAGTTTGTGTGCGAGGCTAAAGAAAGATATGCTCACCTTGGTATCTTGAGTGCAACAAAGTAAATACAATTCTGAAGAGTAATTACCTGAAATTTCGACTGTTGGAAGCAGACCGCGCCTCCTCACACCCCCACGGCTGCCAGGAAGGGGACTGTGGGGAAATGGCAGCTCCCGGCCAGTGTGTCCTGGGAGCCAACATGGCCGCCCGGCAGCCCCTGCCCCAGGACTACAGCTCCCAGCATGCCCCGGGAGCCAACATGGCCGCCTGGCAGTCCCTGCCCCAGGACTACAGCTCCCAGCATGCCCCGGGGGGCTCCTTCCTGCCGCCTGACCCTGCCGGGACACCGTACCCCCAGCCGTGCCCCAGAGGGGGCTGAAACACTGGGCACGTGCCGAAGCCCCGGGACTGGGGGAAAGGTAATTCCGGCAGGGGGAGGAGGCTGCGACCACCGACTCCACTGAGGGACGGAAGGACTGCCCCCCCACCCCTCCTGAGCGTGCGCAGGGAATTAAAATCACACTGCGGCTTTAAACGTAAGCGGGGAAGGTACAGGCCGATGGCAGAAGGGGCTGCTCAGGTCAGTGGCTGTGTATGAGATGGGCGCGGTGTGTTACCTGTCACGTACAGATGTCACAAAGGGATTTTGGTGGGTGAGCACCATAGGAGGAAAGATCCCCCGTGCACCCGGCGCCGAATAATGGAATGCCTGCTCTTGAACATGCCCAGGGTAAAGGAGTTTAGTTCCCGGCGTCGGTGACAACGTCACTTGTCGCTGAGTCGCTTTGAAGGCAGAGGCTCCTTCTACAGCTGGTGCTTGTGATGTCATAGGCCCTGAGGAGGTGCCAGGGCAGAAGCGGGGCCCTGGCTTGTTCCGCTGCTTGTGATGTCATAGGCCCTGAGGAGGTGCCAGGGCAGAAGCAGGGCCCTGGCTTGTTCCGCTGCTTGTGATGTCATAGGCCCTGAGGAGGTGCCAGTGCAGAAGCAGGGCCCTGGCTTGTTCCGCTGCTTGTGATGTCATAGGCCCTGAGGAGGTGCTAGGGCAGAAGCGGGGCCCTGGCTTGTTCCAGTGCTTGTGATGTCATAGGCCCTGAGGAGGTGCTAGGGTAGAAGCAGGGCCCTGGCTTCTGCAGAAGCTTGTGATGTCATAGGCCCTGAGGAGGTGCTAGGGCAGAAGCGGGGCCCTGGCTTGTTCCAGTGCTTGTGATGTCACTTGTAGGTGAGTTGCTTTTACATCAGGAACTGGCCTCTGGTTTCTGCTGGCACCTGTGATGTCGTAGGCGCTTGAGTAGGTGCTGTGGCACAAGCGGGCCTCTGGCTTGTGCCGGTCCTTTTGATGTCACTTGTAGCTGAGTCGCTCTGAAGGCAGGCGCTGGCCCGTGCCTTCTGCAGGCACTTGTGATGTCACAGGCGCCTGAGTAGTTGCTAGGGCAGAAGCAGGACCCTGGCTTGTTCCAGTGCTTGTGATGTCACTTGTAGCTGAGTCACTTTGAAGGCAGGAGCTGGCCCCGGGCTTCTACAGTCACTTGTGATGTCATAGGCACCTGAGTAGGTCCTAGGGCCAAAGCACGCCCCTGGCTTTTGCCGTTGCTTGTGATGTCACTTGTAGCTGAGTAGCTTTGAAGGCAGGAGCTGGCCCCTGGCTTCTACAGCTGCTTCTGATGTCAGAGGCACCTGAGTACGTTCCAGGGTACAAGCAGGCCCCTGGCTCGTCCAGGGACCTATGATGTCACTTGTAGCTGAGTCACTTTTAAGGCAGGAGTTGGTACCTGGTTTCTGCAGGTTTTGGTGATGTCATAGGCACCTGAGTAGGTGCTTGGACAGAAGCAGGCCACTGGCTTGTCCTGGTTCTTGTTATGTCACAGGTGCCTCAATCAACGCGAGGGCCGAAGCAGGCCCCTGGTTTGTGCCAGTGCTTGTGATGTCACTTGTAGCTGAGTCGCTTGAAGATAGGAGTGGCCCCTGACTTCTGGAGCTGTTTGTGATGTCACAGGCACCTGAGTAGGTGCTAGGGCAGAAGCAGGTCCCAGCCTCATACCGGTGCTTGTGATGTCACTTGTAGCTGAGTCTCTCTGAAGGCAGGAGCTGGCCCCTGGCTTCTGCAGCCTTTTGTGTTGTCAAGGCTTGAGTGGTTATGGTTAACGATGCGAGGGAAGGCCAAGAAGGCAGATATGCTGCTGGGGGTCTGTTATAGACCACCCAGCCAGGGTGAAGAGGTAGACGAAGCATTTTGCAAGCAGCTGGCGGATGTATCGCAATCGGTTGCCCTTGTTCTTGTGGGGGTCTTCAATCTACCAGATGTCTGCTGGGAATAGAGCAGAGCAGAGAAGAAACAGTCTAGGAGGTTCCTGTAGTGTGTGGAAGATAAGTTCCTGACGCAGCTGGGAAGTGAGCCTACCAGGGGAGGTGCCTCCCTTGTCCTGTTGTTCACAAAGACAGAAGGACTGGTGGGAGACGTGGTGGTTGGAGGCCGCCTTGGGCTTAGTGACCACAGTATGATTGAGTTCTCAATTCATGGCGAAGTGAGGAGGGGGGTCAGCAGAACCACTACCATGGACTTCCGGAAGGCAGACTTTGGCCTGTTCAGGGCACTGGTTGGGAGAGTCCCTTGGGAGGCAGTCCTGAAGGGCAGAGGAGTCCAGCAAGGCTGGGCTTTCTTCAAGAGGAAGTCTTAAAGGTGCAGGAGCAGGCTGTCCCCACGCGCCACAAGACAAACTGGTGGGGAAGATGACCGTCCTGGCTGAACCGGGAGCTTTTGCTGGCACTTAGAGAAAAAAAAAGGAGAGTTTACCACTTTTGGAGGAAGGGGCAGGCATCTCAAGAAGAGTACAGAGACCTCGTTAGGTCTTGCAGAGAGAAAATCAGACAAGCAGAAGCCCAGCTAGAACTCAACCTGGCCACTGTTGTAAGGGATAACAAAAAATGCTTTTACAAATACATTAACAACAAAAAAAGAACCAAAGAGAATCTCCATCCTCTGTTGGACGTGGAAGGGAACATTGCCACCCAGGAGGAGGAGGAGGAGGCTGAGGTACTTAATGCCTTCTTTGCCTCAGTCTTTAACCATCAGACCAGTTATCCCCAGGGTATTCAGCCTCCTGAGCTGGAAGGCAAGGACGGGGAGCAGAATAAACTGCCCATAGTCCAGGAGGAAGCAGTTTACGACCTGCTGAGCCGCCTGGACACTCACAAGTCTGTGGGGCCGGATGGGATCCACCCGAGAGTACTGAAGGAGCTGGTGGAGGGGCTTGCCAAGCCACTCTCCATCATTTATCAGCAGTCTTGGTTAACAGGGGAGGTCCCAGACGACTGGAGGCTTGCCGATGTGATGCCCATCTACAAGAAGGGCTGGAAGGAGGATCTGGGGAACTACAGGACTGTCAGCCTAACCTTGGTGCTGGGCAAGATTATGGAGCGATACATCTTGAGCGAGCTCACCGGGCAAGTGCAGGACAACCAGGGGATGAGGCCCAGCCAGCATGGGTTCATGAAAGGCAGGTCCTTCTATGGCCAGGTGACCCGCCCAGTGGATGAGGGGAAGGCTGTGGATGTTATCTGCCTGGACTTTAGCAAGGCCTTTGACACAGTCTCCCACAGCATCCTCCTGGAGAAGCTGGCAGCTCATGGCTTAGACAGGTGTACCCTTCGCTGGTTAAAAAACTGGCTGGATGGCCGAGCCCAGAGAGCTGTGGTGAATGGAGCTAAATCCAGTTGGCAGCCGGTCACGAGAGGTGTTCCCCAGGGCTCAGTGTTGGGGGCAGTCTTGTTTAATGTCTTTATCAATGACCTGGACGAGGGGATCGAGTGCACCCTCAGTAAGTTTGCAGATGACACCAAGTTGGGCAGGACTGTCGATCTGCTTGAGGGTAGGGAGGCTCTGCAGAGGGATCTGGACAGGCTGGATGGATGAGTCGAGGTTAATTGTACGAGGTTTAACAAGGCCAAGTGCCTTCGGTCACAACAACCCCATGCAGTGCTACAGGCTTGGGGAAGAGTGGCTGGAAAGCTGCCCGGTGGAGAAGGACCTGGGAGTGCTGGCTGACAGCCGGCTGGACATGAGCCAGCAGTGTGCCCAGGTGGCCAAGAAGGCCAACAGCCTCCTGGCTTGTGTCAGGAATAGTGTGGCCAGCAGGAGCAGGGCAGTGATGGTGCCCCTGTACTCGGCCCTGGTGAGGCCGCTCCTCAAATCCTGGGTTCAGTTTTGGGCCCCTCAGGACAAGAAGGACATTGAGGTGCTGGAGCGTGTCCAGAGAAGGGCAACGGAGCTGGGGAAGGGTCTGGAGAGCAGGTCTTATGAGGAGAGGTTGAGGGAACTGGGATTGTTTAGTCTGGAGAAGAGGAGGCTGAGGGGAGACCTTATCGCTCTTTACAACTACCTGAAAGGAGGTTGTAGCGAGGTGGGTGTTGGTCTCTTCTCCCAAGTTACTAGCAATAGGACGTGAAGAAATGGCCTCAGGGTGCACCAGGGGAGGTTTAGATTGGATATTAGGAAAATGTCTTTACTGAAAGCGTGGTCAGGCACTGGAACAGGCTGCCCAGAGAGGTGGTGAGTTGCCATCCCTGGAGGAGTTCAAAAAACGCATAGACGTGGCACCTGGGGACATGGTTTAGGAGGCCTGGGGGTGTTGGGTTGACAGTTGGACTTGATGGTCTAGGAGGTCTTTTCCAACCTAAATGTTTCTGTCATTCTGTGGTTCTATGATTCTGTGATACATAGACATATGCATAATACAAGTATTATAATACAGAAATGTTTATTTATTTATAAATAAATCCATTATTTATAAAAATAAAATAGTATTATTTTCTACAAAAAAATACACTTTTCTGTATGTACGCCATCCCCAGCCCAGCTCAGCCACCGGCGGGGTGGGCAGGGGCTGCGTTAACCCCCCCGCCCTCCCTCCCGCTGAGCAAATGATGGCAGGCAGAGAGAGGCGCTGCAAAGCCAGCGCCCAACTCTTTTAATGAACTAAGCAAGAAACGGGGATCTGGGAGAGGGCTGGGGCTGGAGCAGCTGGCTGCAGGTCTCTGCCTTGTCGGAGTCGGGGCGGCGGTCCGGAGTTAGTGATGACAATCTCAATATGAGTACAAGCATCAGCCTCGTTTATTAAACTACATGGCGGGTTATATAGCGTTCTAAATATACACGTGCTTAAACAATGCATAGGATTGGTTATTAGTTCCCGTTCACGCGCCCCTAGTCCATACCCGATTCGTCTGCCTTGGTTAGTCACGATGCGGAAGGGGCCGCCTAGGTCCGACTTCAGAATGGTAAACACCACCGCTCTGCTCCTCCTCTTCCGCTTGCTCAATTGCTCAACTTCCACCTTGAATCTCTCAAGGCTACTTCACTGACAGCAGGCACTTAATCCCTCACAGCATAGCTTGGGTTGCTCATATAGACGTCGTGGCCTCTGTCAGCTAGCCATCCTTCCACAATTCCCTTCTCTTCTTCTTGAGCAAGCCAAGCGTGGGTTAAAAGGCGGTTTACAAGCGATTTTATGCATCTAAGAGCGCAACTTAATACAAATAATAATAATATTCCTACAAATGATAACATAAAAAGAGTTTTTACAATATCCATTAGCCATCCCGTTATGCCCAGCTCTTTCAACCATGCATCAAGCCCTGATTCGTTTATGGTGATTTTATGGAAGTTGTCTTGTAACTGTTTTAATTTTTCGTGTATGGAACTGGAGTGATCAGAGAGGTTAAAACAACACATTCCCTCGTTCTGTCATCAACCTTCCAGCGCTGGTCTTACTGCGCGACTAGGCACCCAAATTGGTCCCTCACCTGTGGAGACACACATATATCCTCTCCCATTAAATATGACTGAGACAGGTCCCTTCCAGTCCCCTGTACGAGGGTCTCGATAATTTACTCTCAGCCTTGGCAGAGCTGTTTGATCACTCAACATAATTTGGCGGTTGTGAATAACTATTGCAGGTTCTCCTCTGTCTCCCATAATACTGAGATAATTAAGGGTGAACAGGACCTTCAACAATCTCATCTGGGGATCTTTTTCCTCATCCTTCTGCTTTAATAAATAGTCTTTTATCACCTGATGGGCTCTTTCTATAACTCCCTGTCCCGTAGGGGAATACGGGATTCCAGTTACATGCTTGATACCCCACATTTGCATAAACTTCCGTACTTTCTCACTAGTATAGGCAGGACCGTTGTCTGTTTTAATTTGTTCGGGCACACCCATAACGGCAAAACAGGCTAATAGATGCTTACATACATGTTGGGCCTTTTCTCCAGGCAATGCTGTGGCCCAGAAGCACTTAGAGAAGGTATCGATTGACACGTGGACATATTTAAGCTTTCCAAATTCCGACACATGTGTAACATCCATTTGCCATACTTCCAGGGCCTTAAGGCCCCGAGGATTCACCCCCATACCGATTCCAGGCCCTTGTCCTCCACACTTTGGACATGCTTTTACAATAGAGCGCGCTTCGGCCTCAGAGATTCCATATTGGCACCTTAAACTCCTAGCATTCGTATGGAACGTCTCATGTCCCTGCCGAGCCTGGGCGAATTTATCCAATGGAGGCATAGGACAGGCAGCGCTCACCAGGGAATCAGCTAACTGATTTCCTTCTCCTAACCCTACTTCGAGCTGGTGACTCCTTATATGAATGACACAGCACGGTTCCGTGCGTTGTGTCAACAGACCCCGAACTGTTAAAAACAGCTGCCCCAACTGTGGGTTTTGTACGTCCTTCACCAATGCTTCTTGCAGCCTTGGCACCAACCCAACCACATACAGAGAGTCCGTGACCACATTCAGTGGTGTCGTCAGCCAATTTAACAACGCCCAAGCCACGGCCTTTAGTTCTAGTGTCTGCAGACTGTCCCCTGTTTCGAATTGTACAAAATGCTTGTTCCAGCACGTTCCCTCCTGCCAGACACACACCGCACGCTTATTTTTCTTTCCCGCATCTGTAAAGACTGTTATTCCGTTCGCAATAGGCTTTTCTACCACTTTTGGCCGTTCCATCCAGGTGTTGTTTTTCCGTACCTGCAGTAATCGGCCTGCTGGTTTCCTGGAATGCACTGTCCCTTCATAACCTAGCAATGCTTCCTGTAATGCTATGACATGACGCAACCACCATTCCAGGTCCGCTGCAGTGACAGGTATGCTTATGTCATGCGGTTCACGTCCCGTTATCTCCACTATTCTCGTTCTCCCCTTTTGAATTAACTCAGCCACTGCTTCTGGTCGTGTTAGTACGCTTTTTCGTGGCTGTATTTTTGAAAAAACCCATTCTAATATGACAAACTCTGGTGCCTTATTTGTTGCCCTTTTATTTTTCTGTTCCCTGCTTTCCTCTTTGCTGTGTTTGTCAGTGGCATTGCTAGATAAGGAAGGGGAATCTTCCCCCACTTCTTTTTGCCATTGACAAATCACAGCGAAAGGGGAATCAGTGGCATTGCAAATCAGTAATGATACTGGCATTTCTAATATACGCCGGCTAGTCCAAGCCCTTGTTAGCTTGTCACATATCTTAGAGATGGCTTGGAGCTGCTCCGGTCCTATATCGACGCGGTTTGCGGGGTGGGTACCCCGTAAACTACGTACCAACGGTTGAAGGTCCGTATTTGTAATTCCAACGCAATTTCTAATCCATTGAATCTCTCCAAGAAGGGTCTGCAAGTCTTTCAGATTCGCCAGCTCAGTAGTTAGTTGTATCTTTTGGGGCCGAATTTTTGCTTGATCAATAATCCACCCAAGATATTTCCAAGGTGCGGCCCTTTGAATTTTTTCAGGGGCAATTTGTAAACCTTTAATGCCCAGTGCCTTAGACAATTCTTCGATATGGGCCTCGGACCATGGGGCTTGCTGTGCACAGAGGATATCATCCATGTAATGATAAATTATCGTTTTTGGCCACGCCAATCTTATTGGCTGTAGCGCCCAGGCAACAAACAGCTGGCACAAAGTAGGAGAGTTTTTCATGCCTTGCGGCAAGACAACCCATTCATATCTCTTTGCTGGCTCCGCCTTATTGATAGTGGGCACTGAAAATGCAAATTGGCAGCAATCTTGCTCATGTAAAGGGATGGTGAAAAAACAATCTTTTAAATCTACTATAAGGATATGCCACCCCTGTGGTATCGTATTTGGTGATGGGATACCTGGTTGCAGAGCTCCCATGGGTTGCATAGTTTCATTAATTTTCCTTAAGTCATGCAACAATCTCCATTTCCCACTTTTCTTAGGAATAACAAAAATAGGGGTGTTCCAGGGGCTAACAGAAGGTCGAATATGCCCCGCTTCTAACTGTTCCGCCACCAGCTGGCGCGCAATTTGCAACCGCTCCTCAGTCATGGGCCACTGGTCAACCCAGACCGGATCGTTTGATATCCAGGTCAATGGAGGGTTGGGCGGCTGCTCTCCAGGGCCCTGTCTCGAAAAGGTGTTGTAGTCATTACCACTCCTAACTGTCCCAGAATGTCGCGACCTATGAGAGCTTGTAGCCCACCCGGCAACGCCATCACGTGAGGCCTGAGGGCTACTTGTTGGCCCTCCGGAAATTGGAAAATTACCGGCTGCTTGCTAATATAGGGAATAGAGCTGCCTCCAACTCCGGCAATTGTGGTTTTGATAGCTTCACAAGCCCATTCACGGGGCCACCTGGTATTACTGATTATGGTCACGTCGGCACCTGAATCTAGCATAGCTGTTAATGAGATAGAATGCCCGTCCTGGGTAACTATTACCCGTTCTAAAGGTCTCTGATCCATGCTTAGTGTAAAACAGACAGCGGGACCAGTAGACCCAAAACCTTGATTGCTCTTATACAGGGTACGCTGGGTGAGTCCCCTAGAATGTTATCAAAAGCCAGCAGTTGGGCAATCCTGCTACCTTTTGGAATATATAGTGGGGGGCTAATGGTATATGCCATTATACATATTTGCCCGGTAAAATCGGCATCGATTACCCCCGGAATTACAATTAATCCCTTAATCCCTGATGAGGATCGGCCCATGAGTAATCCCCCAATTCTTTTTGATCCCTTTACTAATGGCCCAAAGGCCGTGCTTGGAATTTTTTGAACCTGTGAACAGAGCAATGTTACTTCTATTGCGGTCTCCAGGTCAAATCCCAGGCTCCTGGCTGTTGCGCGAGTAGCGTGTTCGAAAAACCCTGTTGTTGACCGCTGGGGTGGGCGGGGGGGGCCATTTTTGTCTGCGCGCGGCCCTTCCTCGCGCTCGCTTTGGAGTTTCCCAAACAGGCCTTTGAGGAGTGAGTATCACTTTGACATCGTTCACACCATACAGGAGCTCGACAATTACGCCGGCTATGCCCTGGTTCACTGCAGCGGTAGCAGTTTCCTTTGAATGGCTGAGCTAATGCAGGGGGTTTAACTTGTTGTGCTGCAGCAGCCAAGGGCTGTATTACCTCTTTTACTGCGCTCTGTACTGCGGCTGCGATAGCCTCATTTTGACGCTGTGCTCCCGCCCTTTCCACCCGAGAAAGCATTTCATCCACCCCCGCACCCTTAGGTAAGCTTGCCAAGATACTTTTAGTGGCCTTATTGGCATTATCAAAGGCCAAAATCCGAAACATCTGCTGTTTACTCTCATCCCCCAGATCTGGGTGATTCATTACTGCATCCCAAAGCCTATCAATAAAATGATTGTATTTTTCTGTTGCTCCTTGAGTTAGAGTGCTAAAAGAAGGGGCTGACGACCCTGGCAGGCTTAAAAAAGGCTTCTAAAGCAATTTTTGCAGAGAGCTGCAATATATTGGTTGGAAAGGTCGTTTGAACATGGTGATCAGCAAATTGACCTCCTCCCACCAACATCTCAACCGTTATCCCATAGAGAGGGTCTCCCAGTTGTTGGTGTTGGGCAACGGCGGCAGCCGCTCGTTGAGACCAAGAGGATCCCCACAACAAAAATTGGGTAGGAGTTAACAATAATCGCATTAACGCTTGGCAGTCATAAGGACAGAATACGTCTGCATTGAAGAGCCAAATTACAATTTGCCGTGCGGCTTCGGATTTTACCCCATACTGAGAAACAGTATTTTTTGCCTGCTGTAAAATTTTCCAATCATGGGGTTCCCATTTTTGCCCTCCCGGTGTTGGTACAACGGGGCAAGCCAACGGACCAAGACCCGAGGCCACCTCCCACTGCCCATCCAAGAGGGCGTCTCTAACAATACCACTCCAACGGCCAGATCGAGTTACCGCTGGAGGCCCAGAAAGACGGGGGGCGGGGTACAGTCCTCCGTCCCAGCTCGCTTGTTAACCGGAGTCTCTTGCTGAAGCGTCGTCGTCAAATTCTTTAGCTCTCGAACCACCTCCTTGAGGAGTTTTTTCGTCTCTCCGGTAGATCTCTTCTCTGCCTCTCCAGCTGGGGGTGTTGACGACGCAGAGGAGGTGTCGGATGGCGGTAGGGGAGGGTAGAGAGGCGGCGCAGAGGGCGGTGGCCACTCCTCCGCTTGCACTCGGGGCTGTTGCACTTCCTCATTTCCCTCACTTGTCCGACTCGCTTCTGTCTTAGCAACTTCCGCCTTTTCCCCTTCTGCCCCTCCCTGCAAGGGAGCTGGAGCTGGAATATTCGGGGGAGAGACCCCGCCAGCTTCCCTTGAAAATGTCTCTCCTTCCACTCTTTCCCTCAGTTCGATGGCATCTTTACAGGGGGTCACCACCACCCCTCGACAAGCGAGAGGGGGGGGGTCCAAACAACCGAGCAACTAACCCATGCTTCGGTTCCGCACTCTTCGTTTTTTCCGGCGTAGGCGTGAGCATCTGCGCAGCTGCGCACGCAACCTCTCTTTCCGCTTTCATAACTTTTAGCGTCTCTAAAACATCTTTCCAGAGCTCACGCACCGATTTTACTTCCTTTTCAACCTTCTCATCGCCTTCAATAGTCTTTCGCCACATCGTATCGCCCAACTCTCGCCATTCAAGCACGGAAAACAACGTGTGAGTGTCCTTAAAATGTCCCAACCGCTGTCCCAACTTTATTAACTTGGTCAGCTGTTTCACCGTTGTCTCGATCCCTCTCTTAGAGAGTATGCTTACGAGCAACATAGTGGCTGCTTCCCCTTCCATGATAGCAGCCGTCCCCCTGGGAGGCGCTGGCCAGACGCTCCGTATCTGCCCTATACTATTTTTGGCAGTACACTCCCAGTCGCCTTTCTCCCGACTCCCCCTCTCTTGCTGCCCTTACCGCAGTCTCGAGGTTACGGATATATAACCATCCTCTGCTACCAGATGTCGGAGTCGGGGCGGCGGTCCGGAGTTAGTGATGACAATCTCAATATAAGTACAAGCATCAGCCTTGTTTATTGTACTACATGGCAGGTTATATAGCGTTCTAAATATACACGTGCTTAAACAATGCATAAGATTGGTTATTAGTTCCCGTTCACGCGCCCCTAGTCCATACCCGATTCGTCTGCCTTGGTTAGTCACGATGCGGAAGGGGCCGCCTAGGTCCGACTTCAGAATGGTAAACACCACCGCTCTGCTCCTCCTCTTCCGCTTGCTCAATTGCTCAACTTCCACCTTGAATCTCTCAAGGCTACTTCACTGACGGCAGGCACTTAACCCCTCACAGCATACCTTGGGTTGCTCATATAGACGTCGTGGACTCTGTCAGCTAGCCATCCTTCCACACTGCCTCTGCATCTGCTCTGGACGTGGAATATGGAAGGAAAAGTCTTTTTCTCTTCCCTGCTGGTGCTGGATTACGTGAGGTCTGCTGAGCTTATTCTCAAGGTAGGAGCACCAAGAAACAGAATAACAAAGGCTGTGGGGGAAGAACCAAACACACTGCTGAGCGTTGCCTTTACCCTTTCCTTTGCTCCTCAAAGCTTTCTTTTCCTGCCTTCTTGCATGGACCTGCTCACCTCCTGTGTCTCCCTGCTGAGTATTTCCTCTCCCGCAGTGCCCCAGGTCCTGCGCGCGAGCTTCTAACAGGGTAGCTTGGTCCTGCAGGCTTTGTCTTCCCAGTCAACGTGCAAACTGCCATCGTGGCACGGAAGGAGAATGGAAAAGGTGCCTGCAGAGGTGTAGGGCGTGAGCTCGCCGTGGCTCTTAGTGAGCCCAAGCGGGCGCTGAGAGCCTGCCCTGCTGGAGGGCCCCACGCTGTGTTTGCAAGCTGTCCTGGCAGTGCCCCTGAGCTGCCTGCACGAGTGGAAGAGTTGGCTGGTGCCAGTGAAAGGAGGTGGGACTGGATGAGGGGGAGCGATTGCTTCCCCTTCCAGGAAAGGCTCATCCAGGTGGGCCCTTAGTTGCCCCCTGCTCTGGGCAGGTGCCTTTCAGCCACACCGTCCCTTGCTTGTTCTTGGCGAGTTGCTCCGCACCGGGAGAGTCTGGAGAGCTTCTACAAGCAGCACACCCAGCTGCCTGCCATCCAAGTGCTTCTCTGCTCAAGGGGTCTTGTGCGGCATGAGTTCTCGTGGCTGCTTCTCTCTTCGGTACGCGCAGGGTCCGACCGAAGGCACTGGCTGCGGTTCAGAGCAGAGCTGATTGGCCAAATCAGTTCTTAATCCTCTGATGCTCATAGCAGGAATGAGAGCCAGGGCACCCTTCTCCATATGAATGTAGTTTCTTCTTCTCTTTCCAGCCTGAAAACCACCTGGGAAACTGCTGGCCCTTGCCGGGAAGTCGGGGACAAGTCTTCATCAAGCTGTCTGTGCCAGTCATTCGCAGAGCAGTCACCACGGGCCATGTTTGAGGGACAACGTTCCCTGGAGACAGCATCTGCAGAGCTCCAAAGGACTTTGCTGTCTAGGTGAGTGGTTTCTCTAGAGTGGGGGGCGGAGGGTTGCACGGCATTTCTAAGCCAGGGGTGAGTACGGGTCAAAGAGTCCAGTGGCCTGCAGCTTCCTCCTGGCTCGCAGAAGCAGCAAGCTCCTTGGAGTTGTATTCCTCTTTTATCCAATGTACCATTTGAGAGGAAGCTTCTGGGGCAAGACGGAACTCCAGGAGGCACAGGGAAGAGGAGCTGGCACAGTGCACCGTCCTAGACCTTCTTGGTTTCAATCCCAGTGGGCATTTGTGATGCTCAGGTTAGCCCCCTCCCACTGGGGACATCTGCTCCTTTTCTGAGCGACAGCTTAGTCTCGTTGAGTAGGCAAGCGTGGCATGCCACCTAGGTGCAGCTTCTTGTCTTCTCCTGGTGCTCATCTTCCTTGGACTACGTAGCTGAAATAAAGCAGTGCTTCACCGACAGAAGTTAAGTCTTCCCATGGTGTGCGAGGCGCTCTTGCTTTCTGCAGCCCCGTCTTTCTGTAGGGCCTGAAGGAAGAACATGAGGAGCAGGGAGCGTGCCTGGGACAGTTCACGTTCTGGGCGGTGCTGAATTGCAGTCAGACCTTCCAGCTGAAGGTACGGGGACAAAGAGGGAGGAGAATTGTGGGAGAGGAGGAGAAACGCACTTGGCTGGGGAGAAGCTTCCCTGCCAAAGGGCTATAGGCAGTGCTGTCCTTGAGCATGTGCCACGCTGGCCTTTCTTGTGCTTTAATTTCCTAACGGCGTATGCCTGGACAGCTGTCGTTCTTCTCTTTCGTTTTGGGTTTAAGCTTCAGTGCCTACCACCGCCGCAGGTGAAGCTGAAATCAGCTTGACTGTCTGGACTCCAAGCCCTGGTGTGCGCCTTGCTGCTCGATGGTGCCAGCGGTGCCGCGTCCTTGCCGTCAGCGGGGGGCTTGAGGCAGCTGGCGCCAGGCTGTGTCTCGGGGCGGCCGTCAGGGCATTGGGACCCTGTGGGGCACGCTGGGGCTGGCTTGGGGCTCCGGGTCGGGCGGCTGGCGCACCGGCCCCACCACCTTCACTGTGTGCCCCCGCGGGTGGAAACTCTGGATGGAGTTGAGCAAGCACGCCCTCAGGGCGGTGCGGGGCGTCCTCAGCCGCGGGTGGGGATGGTGTTCCTGGGGACGCCGGTTCCAGCCTGCGGTGGGGACGCCGGCGGGGGCGCAGGGCCAAGGCGGTGGGAGCAGAAGTGGCGATGGCTGGGCCTGGGACCGGCGCTGTCATGGTGGGCAGAGGGGGCTCCCGTGTCTGACGGGAGCGGTGAGCGCGTCTGCCCTGCCTTGCCCCTGCGCCCACTGCTCCGCGGCTTCCTCCTGGCCTGGGGCCTCCCAGGGGCTGCCCCGGGGTGCTGCAGCGGCGTGTGGCCCAGTGCTGCCGGGAGCTGCGAGGCCCGGTGGTGCCAGGACCTGCAGGGCCCGGCCGGCATCCGTCAGCGCTGTGTGTTCCGTGGAACATATCGCAGCCCCCGGGCAGCGGGGAGCCATAGCCGCAAGCGTGGGGTCTGTGGGAGCAGAGCGGGCGATGGTCGCCAGGCCGGGGCAGGGCGAGGGCCGGAGCCCCAGAGCAGCAGGTCAAGGCCTCCGTGCTGTGGTGTTTCGGTGCCCGGCTGCATTAAACCCGTCCCCTCCGCTGTGTGAAGGGCCTTTGTCCCCTGGCGTCCCCCCGGGTTCTGGGTCTCTTGGCGGGCAAACTGTTGGTGTTGGACGCTCTCCGCTTGCTGCTTCCTGCCTGCTGCCCGCTGCCGCCTGCGCCGCACCATCCCCGTCCGGATTTCTGTCCCACAGGTTTTGCAAGTGTTTTGGCACCCAGCACACCAGGATCTTCTTCTTTGGTGTCCCACGGAGAGGTCTCTTGTGTCCGGGGGGTGCCAGCTGGCGCGGGGCGCTTGGCCTGCCTGCCGCCCGCCTCTCCCCATGTGGGCCCCACCCGGCAGGAGGTGATGCCCGGCGGCAGCGTCAAGCGGGTCAAACCCACGTGGGGCTGCCTCCGCAGCGCCTCCTCCATCATTTGGTCCCTACGGGGCGGGTGATGCTGGGGGTGCAGCCGGGGTCTGTCCAAGGGACTCGTCAGCGGGGTCCGCAGGGGGCTGAGCAGGGGACTCTCCGGAGGAGCCTTCAGAGGATCCTGCTGGGGACTCTCCACAGGACTGTCCCCTGAAGTCTCCTCTGAAGTCTCTGGAGAGCTCTCCTCAGAAGTCTCTGAGGGACTCTGTGGCAGCCAGGTGGGGAGGACTGCCACTACCCCGCCCTGGTTCTCCTTGGGGTGCTGCAAGGGGGAGGCCGGCACCCCCCAGAAGGGGTCGGCGTCCCCCAGCATCGCCGCTGCCAGGCGGTCCTCGCGCCAGTCGCCCTCCGCCCCATACTCCAGGAAGTCGGGGACTTCGCTGAAGGAGGCGGTGGTGGCAAGGCTGTCGGGGACATCGGCGAGGATTTTTTCGCCATCCACCAGCATCACCGCTGCCAACTGCCGCACATTGCAGCCGCCCTCTGCCCTGTACTCCAAGAGGTGGGGGAGCTTGTTGAGGGAGGTTGTCAAGTCGGGGACATTGGGGATGGTGTCCCCACCATCCCCCAGCCCCACCGCCACCACTCACTCTTTGGGGCAGCTGCCCTCTGCCACATACCCGGAGAGGTCGGAGAGCTCATCGGTGGCCTCAGTGGTCAAGTTGGGGACATTGGTGGTCAAGATGGTGTCCTCAGTGTCCCCTACCCGCGCCACCACCGCTTGGTCCTGGGGGCAGTCGCCATCTGGCACGTACATGGAGAAGCCATGGACCTCATCGAGGAAAGCGTCACTGGCGAGGCTGTTGGGAAAATCAAGGAGATTAGGAATGGTGTCCTTGCTGTCCCCCAGCCCTGCTGCCACCACTCACTCATCAGGGTAGCTGCCCTCCACTACGTACTCGGAGAGGTCAGGGAATCCGTTGAGGAAGTCGGTGGAGTTGGCATCATCGCCAAGGGATTCCTCGCCGTCCCCCAGCCCCGCCACCGCTGCTCGGTCCTTGGGGCAGCCGCCCTCCGCCACGTACTCAGCCAGGTCGGGGAGCTCGTGGAGGAAGGCGGTCAAGCTGGGGCTGTCAGGCACATTGGGGACAGTGTCCTCTCCGTCCTTGATGTTAAGCCAGGTGAGCACCCGGCTGGCAGTGGTGTCCTCTGCCAGCTCAGGAAGGGCCTCAGCGAAGGCATCTGGCCCCTGCTCAGGCAGGTCCACGGGCTTCTCCGGGGCTGCTGGGGTGGTCTCCGCTGCTGAAAAAGCAAACAAAGCCAAGCCAAGCCCCGGGGTGATGCAAGCTTTCATTGGCACAGAGCACCCACCCGTGGGCTCTGCCACCCCGAAAGCTCACCTTTGGGCTTCGTTATAGTTCTGCCAGTCGGCGGAGCCAGGGCGGGCTGGTGGGGGTTGGCAGCAGGGATGCTGTCCTCGATGGGTGCTGCATCCTTCTTAAAGCCCTCCGACAGCTTCTGGGTGCTGCCGGGCAGGGTGTGGAGCACAGGGGGTCCCTGGACCCAATGCTGAGCCGCGGGGCGGCTGGGTGGTGGTGTGCCGGGGCGGGCTGGGATGTCCAGGGAACGGGAGCCCGTGGGGTACAGGGGTTCCCCCTGGAGCACGGCCCGCGGCCCCAGCTGCATTGGCTGTTGGGGCACCAGCGTCCCCGTCACCACCTGCTGTCCCCAGCCATAGGCAGGGGGACAGGGAGCAGCCATGGCGGGGAGCTGCATCCCATGGGGGAGCTGCAACCCAGCAGGGAGCTGCACCCCAGTGGGGAACGGCAACCCAGCAGGGAGCTGCATCCCATGGGAGAGCTGGAACCCAGCAGGGAGCTGCAACCCAGCAGGGAGCTGTACCCAAGTGGGGAACTGCACCACGGGGGGAAGCAGAACCCCAGGGGGGAGCTGCACCACCTGCCCCGGGACCCCCAGGGGCCCTGGCATCCCCTGCCAGACAGTGTCCTGGCCCAGCTGGTAGGTGACGGTGTGGGGCTGGGCAGGCTCACCGGACACTGCCAGCCCCGGGACAGAGGGCAGCACACAGGCACTGACTGGTGTCGGCATGGGCAGGGTGGTGAAGCTCATGCCGGGCACCTCCGATGCCATCGGCAGCTGGAGAGGGAAGCTCTCTGTTGGGGGAAGCAAAGAGGGATGTTGGGGTGAGATATTGGTGGGCAGAGCCAGTTGGGGGTTACCTGGGGGGCAGGAGCACCAGGAGGAGCGGGAGCCTGCTGCTGTACCTGCCATGGCCCTTGGTCAGTGTGGGGTTTGTTTGGAGCAAACAGTGCTCTGGGGTTCCGTCCCCATGGCGATCATTCCGCCAGCACCTGCCTCAGCCAGCCTGGCCAGGGTTTGATTTTTCATGCCTCAGCAAGTGCCTATCTCAATGATTTCCCATCCTGCTGGTGATTTCCTGTCCTCAGTGCTGACTTCCCATCCCCGTGATGGTTTTCCATCCCAACAATGATGGCTTCCCATCCCCACAGTGATTTCTCAGCCCCGTGATGGTTTCCTATCCCAACAGTTTCCCATCCTCACGATCTCCCATCCCAAGCATGATTTTTGTGGGGAGATGAATTTCCTGTCCAAGGGGAAGGGACGGGGCCAGCGCTGGTGGCCCTGTGATGCCGACATGTGTGTGCTGACCTGCTCCTCCCCGGTGGTGGGGATGGGGGGGGTTGATGTGCTTTTGGGTTGTTTTTGTCCTCCTCCTCTGACCCGGGCTGGGGGGAAATGCTGCCCCCAACTGCGGTAGAACCGGTGCTGGTACCGGTACCATGTGGCCATGCTGGGGAGCTGTCAGGAAAATCTGGCAACTGGCCCGTGCCGACCGAGGAGAGAGGCTGGGACGCAAAGTATATCATTGCAAGAGGAATTCTTGCATGTGTGCGCACGAGCTGTCCCACTCAAACTGGGGCACCCCGAATGCGGTCTTACACGTGATTCTTATACCGTTCAAGCGTTAAGGTCTAACGCGATTTGACCAGTCGCTACTTAATGCAGACACACGCCCCCCCAGGCGCGCGCACTGCTGTTTTGTAAAGCGCCTCGAATTCTGGGGTGTCGTCATCTGTCTGCATCTTTCTTGATCTAGGCGTTGCTGGAGTCGGTCTTGCTGCAGTTCCTTATCTCTGATGCCAGCTAGGGGGAGGGTTGAGCAGAGGTGTCGGAGGGGCTGGGATGCTGGCATGGTCTGGGTAGTGCAGGGGTGTCCTTTCTTCTTCAGGGTGTGGGCTGTCCTTGTCCTTTCAATGAGCCGGGGTCCTTCAGTCGTGCTGACTGAACCATGGCTGTGCAGTACACAATGTCAACTAGATGGACCTCTGTCTGTCTTAAGGAACTTGCTCCAATTTCATCCTCTCCAGAGGAATTGGTGCAATAGTTAGGGCATGAGATTTTCATGAGCGAGCCCTTGGGGTGTCCCCTTGCGGGGGTGCCCAGGAGGTCCTTGTGGGGGTTGCTCGCAGTGGGGTGGGGGATGCAGGTACTGGGGGCGATGGTAGCAGCGTGGGGTGGGGATGCTGTTCCTGGGACAGCGGTAGCAGCCTGAGGTGTGGGGCCGGGGCGGGTGAGGGTCCCCGGGCTGGGGAGGGGGCAGTACTGTTTGTTCACCTCCATTTGGGCTGCAGGCCTCTGCTATAGCCTTGGCCGTTTCTGGGCGTGTTTGT
This sequence comes from Morus bassanus, assembly GCA_031468815.1. NCBI lineage: Eukaryota > Metazoa > Chordata > Aves > Suliformes > Sulidae > Morus > Morus bassanus. The sequence goes on from JAVHSO010000251.1 coordinate 23,862, forward strand.
CACGCTGCAGTGCATGGCCCCGGTCTCAAGTCGTCGGTCAGTCCTGGAAAGCCTCAGCTGAACAGTCCCAAAGCAGTGAGGGCCTGAGCGCATTGTGGTTTGGCTCAGCGTGACCTGTGTGTCAGTCTGCGTCTGCCTTTGCTCGCTGCCTGCACCTTTCTCTTTGAAGGGGTGATCTTTGGGAGGTTCTGCAGCACAGACCTCCTCCCTCCGTCACAGACCCATCACAGCACGCCCACGTTTAACGCCTGCTGTTCCCCCAGAGCTGCGGTCAGAACCTTCGTCCGGCAGAGAGCGGTTCGCCTCGTGACCTCATGAAGAAAATGCAAGAGCAGAAGGAAGAAGTGGGCCTGATGGTGGACCCGACGTCCAGAACTACTCGCTCCTCCGGGCCGGAGGTCAGTCTTGGTCTTGCCGTTGGGGAAGCGAAGCTCTGTGATGTTCCTGTGGCCCTTCCTGGGGAGCGCCGGTGGGCCTGCGCCCGGGGTCCGTCTGGGTGTGAGGAAGCGTCGTGGGGCAGCGGGCAGGCGTCCTTCCCTGCGGGCTCTGACAGTGCAGGGGGTGTGCTGGCGGTTAGTGAGTGCTGCGGGGAGCCTTCCCCTGCGCCCTGGCTCAGCTGGCTCTGGGAGAGTCCCCAGCAGATGCTCAGACCTTGACGGAGGCCGAGGAAGAGCCATCGGAGGGACCCGGGGCCCTGCAAGCCTTGGGCACGAGCTTGATGGGAGCTCCTGGGGTGCCGGGCGTGCCGCCGCACCCGGCAGACCCCCGGCCTGGTGCTTGAGTGCCGTGACACAGGAGATGTGGAAGGGCCCGGTCTCCTCTGCCCACCCTTGGTGGTGGTATAGATTAACTGCCACGCTGAACAGCATGAATACCTCAGCTCACCCAAAAAGTTTTCAAAGGAGCTCCAACAGCAGCCGGACTGCTGAGGCTTTCGTGTGCTCCAGTGTGAATCGGTGGATGCCCGCAGCATGACGGAGGAGGAAGGATGAGCACTCTCCCTGTCAGCTATTTTGCTCACAGGTTGTCGTGGTTTACCCCTGGCTGGCAGCTCAGCACCACCCAGCTGCTCGCTCCCTGCCCTGCAGTGGGATGGGAGGGAGGATCAGAAGGGTAAAGGTGAGAGAAGTTGCGGGTTCAGATGAAGACAGAATACTAATTTAAAAACAAACAGTAAGGAAAAAACCCCACCAACAAAGAGAGAAGAAAATAAAATCAAGACAAGCAAGTGATGCAAAAGAAAGCAACTGCTCACTGGCAACTGACGGATGCCCAGCCCGTCCCCGAGCAAGGGCAGCCCCTGCCAGCCTCCACTCCTTAGTTTTATGGCCGAGCACGACGTCCTGTGATGTGGGATATGCCTTTGGTCGGCTGGGCTCAGCTGTCCCGGCTGGATCCCCTCCCAGCTCCTTGTGCAGCCCCAGCCTGCTCGCTGTCGGGGCAGTGTGAGGAGCAGAAAAGGCCTTGACGCTGTGCAAGCGCCGCTCCCCCTAACCAGAGGTAGAGAAGAGGGGCTCTCCCATGTGACGTGATGCAGTAAACATGGGATGCCCACTGAGCAATCCAGGAAGCACAAACCACTGAGCTGGCATTAAAAAGTTGGAGCAAAGGAAAAAGGATAAGGCTGGAGTTGTGCAGAAACGGCACCTCTGGGCTCTGTCCCCAGGCTTCATCCTCCCTCTCCCAGTCCCCTAGCAAGAGGTAGGCATCCCATTTTGGAAAGGGGAAAGATGCCCTTGTAATCCTCACGGCAGTGGCCCAGGGAGACCTGCGGACAGAGGGTGGGCCTGACTGTGGATGCCCCGGACACATCTGGCGCCTGCACCAGCACCAGCGACACGGCCGCTGCTCCCGGCCCCGCCGTGCCCACCAACGCCATGGCCGCAGCGGAGGAAGAGGCGATGGCGGGAGGTGCTGAGGCCACTGACTCAGTGGGAGACCTGGGCAAGGGGAGGCAAAGGGGTGAAGGGGCTGCCTGGGGCATCCCCTGTGGTGCCAGTGGGGTCCCCAGTGTCCCCCAGTCTTACCGTGAGGCGGAGGCGGACAAAGTTGACGCTGCTGCGGGGCCACCCCGGCGGGCGGCCGCCAGCCCTGCAGGCACAGCCCAGCAGGGTCCTGTCCTGCGCCAGCACCAGCGAGTGGTTGGGGCTGCACCGGCTGTAGCGGGCAGGGGACCTGCTGGATAGGGACTGAGTGGGGACACCGGGCACAGCAATGGGGACAGGGAGGGACCGGGCTGGGCACAGGGCTCCAGTGGGGACAGGGCACCTGTAGGGACAGGGATGGGGACAGGGTAGGGGTAGGGGTGACACCGGGCACAGGGATGGGGCCAGGGCACCTGTGGGGCCAGGGCCAGTGCCAGGACATCTGTGGGGACAGTCACAGGGACAAGGATGGGGGCACTGATGGGAACAGGGCTGGGGAGAGGAGAGTGATGGGGACATGGCACCTACAGGGATGACACTGGTGTGAGGGATGAGGTCAGGGCTGGGGACAGGACAGCTGTGGGGACAGTGACAGGACAGTGATGGGGACAGGTGGTTGTACCCCATGGAGCAGGCCACCACCTTGGGGACAGGGTGACAGCGAGGTGACATCGCTGGGGAACCCCCCCAGGGTGGCAGGGACCTCCCCAGGCGCCCCCTCGACCTTGATGGGCAGCAGCAGGGGGGTGGGCTCAGGGCCTTTTCTCTGTCAGCCTGACGAGAATTTGGCTGAGAAGATGCAAGAATTGTCTCCTTGGTCCTTACCTTCTTCATTCTGCTCGCATCTGCCGGATTCAGCTCGTTCTTTCTTAGCAGCATTAGTTTTATCAAAAAGTTTACCCTTGGTCAGCTCTTGTGGACTATTTAGCTACTAATGCTATGCCACAAATGCTAAACAAGACTATTGAGAGAGAAGAATACAGTTAATCAAATGTCTTCTGTAACAATTTCTCTAGCCCACTGCCTGTCCCATCATTTCTTGCTATACCTCCCTGTCCAGCCAGCCCTCCTTTTTTCTGTTCTCTCTTCCTCTGTCCTGCTTCTCGCCCTTCCTTTCCTCTTCCTCCACCTTTGTCCTCTGGCCCATTGCTGTTATCTTTCCTCTTGGTCTCTTTGTCCGGATCTGAGCCTCTCTTTATTTCTTTGTCCTTCTTTTCTCTGTCCTGTTCACTGTCCTTCGTTTTCTCTCTCTGTCTCTATGTCCTGTGCCCTGTCCCCATCTTTCTCTATCACTCCTTCCTTCTTCTTCTCCTCCCCCACCTTCTCCAGCCCTCGGTGCTGCTCCCCAACCTTACTTTTTCTTTCTCCCTCTCTCTGCAAGACTCCTTGCCCCTATTTTTCTTGATCTCTCCCTCTCTTTAGCCTTTTCCCTGCACCTTTCTTTCTCTCTCGCCTCCTCAGTCTTTTCCCTCCTCTTATTTTTCTCTTTCTAGGCCTTCTTGCCATTAGCTTAACCTGAATGACCAGGTGTCCCTGTGCTCTGGTATTTACCTGGCATTGCCCTAGGGAAGATCTGTCTCTTTAAGGCTAGGGATCACTTAGAAGCTGATCTCCTTATGGAGATGGCGGAGCTAGGCGTAGTTAAAGCAGAGGTTGTTCTCAGCTGGTGCTCTGTGCATCTCGTTGAAAGAGCAGGCTGTGGGCCTTATTTTGAAGGAGGGTTTCTTGTTCTGCGCTTCTTGCTCCTCGGGAGGCTGCACAGGCGTGCTCTTGGGGTCTGCAGGGACGGGTGGCACCTGCTGTGATGCCTCGTGAACGTGAACTGGACTTATCTGAATGGACTTGAAAGAAACCAGACTGACTGCATATGCTTTTCTTCCGCAGCTCCAGTTCCAGCCTACGTGCTTTGTGCGAATAAACGAGAGACCGTGAGCTATTTTCCAGATGTCACTGGCTGCCAGTTAGCAGAGGACCTCACTTACTCAGGTAACGGTGCAGTTGGTCTGTGATCAGGGATGTGTACTTGCATGACGGGGCTTTCATCAACGTTCTCTGGTCTTGCCACTTCAAAGCTCTTCCTTTTCCTGGAAATTTTGAAGACGACATTTCTTGTTCCAGGGTTCAGACTGGAGCTGGACTTCATGTTGAATGGCTGATATCACGGGGTCTGTAAAACATGGGAGAGAGCCCCGCTTTTTTATTGTTGTTTCTAACACTCTCTGAACTCTGGTAAGCAAGAGGAAGAGTGCTTGAAAGAGCCTGGGGGAGCAGTTGAAGAGCTTTCTCTCTATGGAGCTCACGAGCATTTGTGTAGAAAAGTAGAGGCTCAGTCAGTGAAGCTTATAGGCTAGTGCTATGCTCAGACCACGGAGCTCTATCTCTTGGAGATGCATTTCATTTGGACTCATTCTTTTCTCAGCTAAGTCTGTGTGAGTCTTACAGACTTGAGCCCCTTGGGATCGTGCTGTTGTAGATTGAGTGCTGAGGAGGCAATGTTTGGTTTGCCCTCGCTTTGCCAAAGCAAAGCCCATTGCAGGATGATGGTCCCACAAAAAGCCAGGGACTGCAGTCTTCTCAGTAGTCTTCTGCAGCCTTCACGGTGCCAGGGTGTTGATGCTGTTTCATCAGAAGTAAGCTTGAAACCAGGATCAGTGAGGGAAGGGCATACCAACAGGATTGCAGTAGGTAGCTAAGGGTTGGCATGGCATCGCCTGAGGGCGGCAACGCTAGTGGGAACATTTACACTGCTCCCGGGAGCAGGGAGGCCTCAGGAGCGTGTCTGAAATGCTTGTGCCCCAACGCAGGCAGCATGAGAAACAAAGAGGATGAAGTGGAAGCCTCGCTCCATTCCCAGAGTCACGCTATCGTTGGTATTAGTGAGACTTGGTGGAAGGAGTCCCACGCCTGGAGTGCTGGGATGGAGGGCTACGGGCTGTTCAGGAGGGAAAGGCAGGGCAGGTGAGGCAGAGGTGTCGTGCTGTATGTAAGGGAGAGGTTTGACTGTACAGCCCTTAGAGTCAGCCACGATGTGGTTGAGAGCCTCTGGGTGAGGATTAGGGGGATGGAAAACAAAGGAGATGTTGTAGTGGGTGTCTACTACCGATGGCCCAGCCGGGATGGCAGCACTGATGAGTTTTTCCGCAGGCAATGAGGAGAAATCTCTGGATCGGTAGCCCTTGTCCTTGTGGGAGATTTCAACTTCCCGGACATCAGCTGGGAATACCACAGTGCTGTGACAAGCAGGTCTGGGAAATTGCTGAAGTCTGTGGGAGATAACTTCTTGTCACAAGTACTGAGGGAGCCAAGTAGGAAGGATGCCCTCCTAGCCTTGTGACTTGCGAATGGAGAAGGACTGGTGGGAGATGTGATGGTAGGTGGCTGTCTTGGCCACAGTGATCATGAGATGGTTGAGTTTAAAATTGTCAGTGTAATGAGAAAAAAGGCCTGGACTTCAGGAGAGCAACCGTTAAGCTCTTCAGGGAGGTACTTAGCAGAGTCCCCCGGGAATCTGCTGTTGAGGGCTTAGGAGTCGGCGAGAGCCGGTCAGTTCTTAAGAAGCACCTTTGAGAAGCACAAGAGCAGGCAATTCCACTGTGTCAGAAGTCAAGCAAGCGGGGCAGAAGGGTGAAGAACTGGCTGGGCAGCAGAGGCCAGAGGGCAGCAGTGGTTGGGGCTCCATCTGACCGGTGACCGGTCACCAGCGGTGCTCCTCAGGGCTTAATCCTAGGGCCAGTTCCCTGATGCATGTGGATGCAGGAGTTGAATGCAGCGTTAGCAAGTTTGCTGACAATACCCAGCTGGGAGGTGCTGTTGACTCTCCTGAGGGACAAGAGGCCTTGCAGAGGGATCTAGGTAGGTGGGAGCATTAGGCAATCCTCAACGGCATGAAATGGAACAAGTGCCGGTGCTGGATTCTGCACGTGGGATGGTGTAATGCTGGGCACAAGTATAAACTGGGAGCGGAGTGGCTGGAGAGCAGTCCTGCAGCAAGGGATCTGGGGGTGCTGGCTGGCAGCAGGCTCAACAGGAGCCAGCAGCGTGCCCTGGCAGCCAGGAGGGCAAACCGCATCCGGGGGTGCATCAAACACAGCAGAACCCGCCGGTCAAGAGAGGGGATTATCCCACTGTACTCAGCGTTGGTGCGGCCTCACCCCGAGTACTGTGTGCAGTTCTGGGCCCCACCATTTGAGAAGGATGTGAAGGTCCTTGGATGCGTCCAGAGGAGGGCACCAAAGGTGGTGACGGGGCTGGAAGGCCTGTCCTGTGAGGGGCGGCTGAGGGCTCTGGGTTTGTCTCGTTTGGAGAAAAGGGTGACCTCATTGCTCTCTGCAGCTTCCTGAGGAGGGGACGTGGAGAGGGAGGTGCTGGTCTCTTCTCCCTGGGATCCAGGGACAGGACACCTGGGAGCGGTTCAGAGCTGCGCCAGGGGAGGGTCAGACTTGACGTGAGGAAGCATTTCTTTACCGAGAGGGAGTTCAAACCCTGAAACAGGCTTCTGGAGAGGTGGTCGATGCCCCAAGCCTGTCAGCGTTGAAGAGGCCTTTGGACAATGCCCTTAATAACATGCTTTAACTTCTGATCAGGCAGTTAGACTACATGGTCGGTGCAGGTCCCTTCCAACTGAACTATTCTATTCTGGTCTGGTCTGGTCTGGTCTGGTCTGGTCTATTCCCTGCACTCACTGTGAGTCGAATAATGATGAGACTTTATTTGCCTGAACGCCAGGGGTTTTTCAGCTCCAAAACCACTTCCAAGGACATATATCACAAGGGTAGCAGGTGGAAAGAGAATTTTATTTCATGGCATTTAATTCCGTTTTTCAATTCATAGTTTCATGTCATGATTTCATGACTATCTCTCATGTCATCCTTTCCTTTCCTTCCTTTCCTTTCCTTTCCTTTCCTTTCCTTTCCTTTCCTTCCTTTCCTTTCCTTTCCTTTCCTTTCCTTTCCTTTCCTTTCCTTTCCTTTCCTTTCCTTTCCTTTCCTTTCCTTTCCTTTCCTTTCTTTCCTTTCCTTCCTTTCCTTTCCTTTCCTTCCTTCTCTTTTGATCTCATTTCAATTTAATTTCATTTCGTTCGTGATTTCATTTTATTCTTTCAGATTATTTAAATTCTTTCTTTCTTTTCATTTCATCTTTCATTTATGTTTTCTTTTTCTTTCTTTCTTTTCTTTTCTTTTCTTTTCTTTTCTTTCTTTTCTTTTCTTTTCTTTTCTTTTCTTTTCTTTTCTTTTCTTTTCTTTTAATTTCATTTGTTTGTTCTTTCATTCTTTCAGTATTTTATTATTTCATTCCATTATTTCATCTTCTTTCATTATTTCACTACATTTCATTTCATTTCATTTCATTTCATTTCATTTCATTTCTGCATTTCATGGCTTCATGCTTTCATTTCATCTCATTATTTCATTTTGTGTAATTTCAAACCATTTTATTTCATTATTCCATTACTTTTCGCTTAATTTCATTATTTCATTGCATGTCATTTCATTTCATTCCAATATTTCATTCCAATATTTCATTCCAATATTTCATTCCAATATTTCATTTCATTTCATTTCATTTCACTTCTCACTTTTAGTTCATTTCATTATTTCGTTACTTTCTGTTTAATTTCATCAATTCATTTCATTTAAAATCTATTATTTCATTTCATTTCATTACATTTCATCTTCCATTACTTTCCCTCATTTAATGTTTTCAGTCTTTCATTATTTTATTCTTCCCTCCACTCTTCCATTTCATTCTTCCATTTCATTCTTCCATTCATTTCATTTCATTTCATTTCATTTCTATTTGCTTAATTTAATTTAACTTCATTTCAATTCAATATGTAATTTATTTTCATTTCATCTCATCTTCTATTACTTACCCCCCATTTAATTCATCCTGTCACTCATTATTTTATTCTTTCTTCCATTCTTTCATTTCCTTTCCTTTCCTTTCATGTTTTCAATTCATTCTTTTATTCTTTCATTCCTTCATTATTTCATTTCAGAATTTCATTTTTTCATTTATTTCATTTTTCCATTCATTCCTTCAAGCCCCACCATCTATTTCCCTGTTTCATTTCATTTCATGAATTCATTTCAGTTCATGATTTCATTCTTTCCTTTTTCCTTTCCTTTCCTTTCCTTTCCTTTCCTTTCCTTTCCTTTTCCTTTTCCTTTCCTTTCCTTTCTTTCCTTTCCTTTCCTTTCCTTTCCTTTCCTTTCCTTTCCTTTCCTTCCCTTTCCATCTCATTTCAATTTAATTGAATTTCATCATGATTTCATTTCATTCATTCAGTTCATTAAATTTCCTTCGTTCCTTAAAATTAATTCTTGAAGGCCTTCATTTCATTTCTTCTCCTTTTTATTTAATTTCATTTTATTTCATTCCTAGTTGTTTATTTTAACTTCATTTCATTTCAGTATGTAATTTCATTTCATTTCATTTCATCTCATCTTCCATTACCTACCCCCATTTAATTCATCCTGTCACTCATTATTTTATTCTTTCTTCCATTCTTTCATTTCATTTCCTTTCATTTCATGTTTTCAATTCATTCTTTTATTCTTTCATTCCCTTCATTATTTATTTTCACTATTTCATTTTTTCATTCATTCCTTCAAGCCATTATTTCCCTGTTTCATTTCATTTCATGAATTCATTTCAGTTCATGATTTCATTCTTTCCTTTTTTCCTTTCCTTTCCTTTCCTTTCCTTTCCTTTCCTTTCCTTTCCTTTTCCTTTCCTTTCCTTTCCTTTCCTTTCCTTTCCTTTCCTTTCCTTTCCTTTCCTTTCCTTTCCTTTCCTTTCCTTTCCTTCCTTTCATTCCTTCATTATTCCTTACCTTTCCGTCTGTCATTTCCTTTCTTTCTTTTCATTTCATGATCTCATGCCGTTGCAAGAAGCCTTCCTCCCCGCTGCAGCTGCAGGGCACGACAGGCCATCTGCGTGGGCCATGAGCAGCGGGCAGTAACCCAGCCAAAATGGAGCAGAGGAGCCCTGACAAGTGGTCCTGCTCGATGCTGCAGAGGAAGGCAAAAAAACCCCCGGTGGGACCAGTGCCAATCTGCCCCGGGGAAAATTCCTTCCTGACCCCAGAGGTGGCGATCGGACTGTTCCCTGAGCATGCGAGCAAGACCTGCCTCCTCGTCCCACAGGCTGCTCATGGCCTCCCCGAAGATGCCCAACCCCTGTTCTCCCTCAGCCTGGAGCCATCGCAGGGGCTTCCGAAAGTGGCAAAATGCCCCGCCTGATTGATCTTTGGGGGCAAGAAGCCTTCCCGTGGCCGGCAGGACACCAGTGGGTGGGTGCTCCAGAGCACCGGGACCCCTCGCAACACCCGTGCGTCCCATTTGTTACGGCTGCTTGCCCTGGCTCCGCAGGGGATGGATGAGGAACCGCGAGCTCTGCAGTGCTCCTCACGAAGGCATTCCCGTGGTCTTGCAGCTGCCACCCAGGTGCAAAGGATTTTCCCTGCATCGGATGAGCTTTGGACGTGGCCCCGCCAGGAGCTGGCCTTGCAGCAGAGAACCTCCAGGTGCCTCGTCCAGCCTCCAGCCTTCCTCCCTCAGCCCCTCCAAGTAATTCCACCGGTTCCTCAAGGGCTTCCTCTTGGATGTCCGGGGGCTGCCCCCAGGCCAGCTCTGTTATTCTTTCTTCCATTCTTTCATTCCATTCCATTCCATTTCATTTCATTTCATTTCATTTCATTCCATTTCATTTCAATATAAATTCATATGTTTTCAATTCAGTCTTCCATTTTTGTTCGTTCCTTTGTTATTTAATTTTTATTGTTTTGTTTCTTCATATAATTTTTTCATTCATTCCTTCAAGTTATTATTTCATTATTTCATTTTGTTTCTTGAATTTATTTAATTTCATTATTTCATTCTTTCCCCTTTCCTTTCCTTTCCTTTCCTTTCCTTCCTTTCCTTTCCTTTCCTTTCCTTTCCTTTCCTTCTCCTTTCCTTTCCTTTCCTTTCCTTTCCTTTCCTTTCCTTTCCTTTCCTTTCCTTTCCTTTCCTTTCCTTTCCTTTCCATCTCATTTCAATTTAATTGAATTTCACTCATGATTTCATTTCATTTCTTTCAGATCATTAAATTTCCTTCGTTCCTTAAAATTAATTCTTGAAGGCCTTCATTTCATTTCTTCTCCTTTTTATTTAATTTCATTTTATTTCATTCCTAGTTGTTTAATTCAACTTCATTTCATTTCAATATGTAATTTCATTTCATTTCATTTCATCTCATCTTCCATTACCTACCCCCATTTAATTCATCCTGTCACTCATTATTTTATTCTTTCTTCCATTCTTTCATTTCATTTCCTTTCATTTCATGTTTTCAATTCATTCTTTTATTCTTTCATTCCTTCATTATTTATTTTCAGTATTTCATTTTTTCATTCATTCCTTCAAGCCATTATTTCCCTGTTTCATTTCAGTTCATGAATTCATTCAGTTCATGATTTCATTCTTTTCTTTTTCCTTTCCCTTTCCTTTCCTTTCCTTTCCTTTCCTTTCCTTTCCTTTCCTTTCCTTTCCTTTCCTTTCCTTTTCCTTTCCTTTCCTTTCCTTTCCTTTCCTTTCCTTTCCTTTCCTTTCCTTTCCTTGCCTTTCCTTTCCTTTCTTTTCCTTGCCTTTCTTGCCTTGCCTTGCCTTGCCTTGCCTTGCCTTGCCTTGCCTGCCTTTCCTTTCCTTGCCTTTCCTTGCCTTTCCTTTCCTTGCCTTGCCTTGCCTTGCCTTGCCTTGCCTTGCCTTGCCTTGCCTTGCCTTGCGTTGCCTTTCATTGCATTTCCTTACCTTTCCCTTTCCTTTCCTTTCCTTTCCTTTCCTTTCCTTTCCTTTCCTTTCCTTTCCTTTCCTTTCCTTTCCTTTCCTTTCCTTTCCTTTCCTTTCCTTTCCTTTCCTTTCCTTTCCTTTCCTTTCCTTTCCTTTCCTTTCTTCTTTCATTCCTTCATTATTCCTTTCCTTTCCGTCTGTCATTTCCTTTCTTTCTTTCATTTCATGATCTCATGCCGTTGCAAGAAGCCTTCCTCCCCCCTGCAGCTGCAGGGCACGACAGGCCATCTGCGTGGCGCATGAGCAGCGGGCAGTAACCCAGCCAAAATGGAGCAGAGGAGCCCTGACAAGTGGTCCTGCTCGATGCTGCAGAGGAAGGCAAAAAACCCCCGGGGGACCAGTGCCAATCTGCCCCGGGGGAAAATTCCTTCCTGACCCCAGAGGTGGCGATCGGCTGTTCCCTGAGCGTGCGAGCAAGACCTGCCTCCTCGTCCCACAGGCTGCTCATGCCTCCCCGAAGATGCCCAACCCCTGTTCTCCCTCAGCCTGGAGCCATCGCAGGGGCTTCCGAGAGTGGCAAAATGCCCCCGGCCTGATTGATCTTGGGGGCAAGAAGCCTTCCCGTGGCCGGCAGGACACCAGTGGGTGGGTGCTCCAGAGCACCGGGACCCCTCGCAACACCCGTGCGTCCCATTTGTTACGGCTGCTTGCCCTGGCTCCGCAGGGGATGGATGAGGACCGCGAGCTCTGCAGTGCTCCTCAAGAAGGCATTCCCGTGGTCTTGCAGCTGCCCCGCAGGTGCAAAGGATTTCCCTGCATCAGATGAGCTTTGGACGTGGCCCCGCCAGGAGCTGGCCTTGCAGCAGAGAACCTCCAGGTGCCTCGTCCAGCCTCCAGCCTTCCTCCCTCAGCCCCTCCAAGTAATTCCTCCGGTTCCTCGAGGGCTTCCTCTTGGATGTTCTGGGGCTGCCCCAGGCCAGCTCTGTCCCGACGGCAGCGGGACACAGGAGGATGCTGCCTTTATCCTGCCCCGGGGCATTGTGACTGCGGCGTTGCCGGGTGGTGGCCCTGTGACATGGGGGTGACATTGGGGCCCTCCTTGCGCAGCCCCCCCCACCCCTCTGCCCAGCATCCTTCGCAGGAAGGCTTTTGGGGTGCTGGCCCTGAGGCAGTGCCTGTGCCCAGGAGGCCCAGGGGGCTGTCTCTGCCCTTGGTGGCCATGCACTGGGCACAGCTGCTGGGTGTCCCTGACGTGTCCTCTGCCACTCGGCTCCCAGGGACACACCTAGTGCTGTGACTCTTCTCTCGGGCCGTGGCACAAACCAGCCCTGCAGCCCAGAGACCACCCCTACGAGCTGTCCCCTCTCTGCGCCAGGGCCAGCGTCCATGAGGCTGCAGCGAGGAGGAGCAGGGACTTGGTGTGGCTGGGCACAAACCCTTTCCCGGGGGCGTAGCGGGGCTGATTTTGGCAGTCGCAGGCCCCGTGTAACCAGAGCCATAGGCTGGGATGGACGGGGCCAATAGACCGCCATGGAAATAGCACAGGCTTTGAACAACGAGTGAGCGGAGGTTACGCTGGTGTGGCGGGCAGGGTGGTCATTTCCAGACCTAGAACATTTGGAGCTGTGCCCGAAGCACAGCCAGGCAAATGGCGACTCCTCCAAACTGTAGAGACTGCCCATGGCTGCTATCGCCGTCACATCCCCTTTTCCCACTGGATCCAAGCTGTGCAGCGGGCCGTGTTTAGACAGGATACAAGATGTGCTTCAGCCACAGCGTAAAACATTCAGGGCTAATTGGTGTCTTTAACCTTTCTGAGAGTTATTGGCGTACCTCGATTGGTGGGAAGATGTTCAGAGCTTATCTAAAAGCCTGCTGGCAAATCTCTTTTTCCTTTAGGATTTAGTACTTTGAGTACTAAAAGAGGAAAGCAGGTACTATTCTTGCCATTTTGTAGAGTGGTGCCAAAATCGTTCTGTGCGTTCTGAGTATGGAAATGAGGGCATTTGTACCATACACATTTGTTTGGTTACGGTGATGGCAGAGGTGAAAGACAGGGGTTCTGTTCCCTCTGCATGAACTTTGCAGAGACGTTGAGAGCACGCCTACAGCTTTTCCTGGCTCAGGGATGCCGTGAAACCCAGACTATGATGTGGACAAGGAAGCCTGGATTTCTTGAAGGATGGTTTTCTGCAGCCTAGATTTAAAAGACCTGACCATGAACTTCACTGCTCGTTCATTTGATGACAACAAAGCGTGAAGGGTGGAGCCTGAGAGATGCGTTAATGAGGCTTTCACCCCTCAGCCGCCTGCTGGAGCCCAGCTCCGCGCAGTCACCGCCAGCAGATCCTGCCCTCCACCGGCCGGCTGCGCAAGGGACGTGCAATGTGGGTGGGCTTGGCGCACGAAGCTGGTGGTGCCAGCCTGGTTGTTTTCAGAATGGGTGTCTGCCTCCTGTAAGATAGCTGCAAAGAAGGGCTGAGCCACCAGCGAGTGGTTGGGGCTGCCCCGGCTGTAGCGGGCAGGGGACCTGCTGGATAGGGACTGAGTGGGGACACCGGGCACAGCAAGGGGGACAGGGAGGGACCGGGCTGGGCACAGGGCTCCAGTGGGGACAGGGCACCTGTAGGGACAGGGATGGGGACAGGGTAGGGGTAGGGGTGACACTGGGCACAGGGATGGGGACAGGGCACCTGTGGGGCCAGGGCCAGGGCCAGGACATAATCCAGCACCGGCAGGGAAGAGAAAAAGACTTTCCACATCCAGAGGAGATGTGGAGGCAGAGACCTGCACCCAGCTGCTCCAGCCCCAGCCCTCTCCCAGGTCCCCGTTTCTTGCTTAATTCATTAAAGCAGTTGGCTGGTGGCTTTGCAGCGGCTCTCTCTGCCTGCCATCATTAGCTTAGCGGGAGGGAGGGCGGAGTTAACGTAGCCCCTGCCCACCCCGACGGTGGCTGAGCTGGGCTGGGGATGGCTTCCATACACAAAAGTATATTTTTTTGTAGAAAATAATACTATTTTGTTTTTATAAAAAAAATATTTATTTATAAATCAATATTTTTATATTATTTGTATTATCTATATGTCTATATATAATATCATATACATCTATACACATACATACATATATATGTGCCTATCTATACCACGACAAAATAGAGAGAAAGGGAAGGGGTGGCAGGGACGGATTGGGATGTAGAAGAGGGGTGACATGACCCTGAGGGCCCAGCACTCACCACAGATCCTGCTCTCTGCACTGCCATGGAAGTTTTACAGCTCAGGCACTTCTGTCTCTGTCTGTCTGTCCCTTCCTCCCTTCCTCCGCTGTAGCTCTGGTCACTTGACTGCCTTCCACCCTAGAGAATACACTGGTGTCTTACAGCTTGTACAACATGAGGCTTCCTAGAGGCACAGCCTCACACACTGTCGTGGTTTAGCCCCAGCCAGCAACTGAGCACCACACAGCCGCTCGCTCACTGCCCCCACCCCAGTGGGATGGGGGAGGGAATCGGAAGGGCAGAAGTAAGGGAACTCATGGGTTGAGATAAGAACAGTTTAAAAATTTAATAATAATGATAATAATAATAATATGAAAAGGAAAACAGCATATGAGAGAGAGAGAGAGAGAGAGGTGAAAACCAAGGGAAAAAAACCTAAGTGATGAAAATGCTCACCAGCTGCTAAACGACGACGCCAGTCCCCGAGCCGCAATTGCTGCTTCGCCCGGCCAACTGTCCCCAGTTAATGTACTGGGTGTGACATCATATGGTATGTAATACCCCTTTGGCCAGTTTGGAGCGGCTGCCTTGGCTGTGCCCCTTCCCATCCCAGCTCCTTGTGCACCTGGCAGAGCGCGGGAAGCTGAAAAAGTCCTTGACTAGTGTAAGCACTACCCAGCAACAACTAAGACATCAGTGTGTTATCAACATCATTCTCATCCTAAATCCACAACACAGCACTGGACCAGCTACAGTGAAGAAAATTAACTCTATCCCAGCCAAAACCATGACACACACGCACGCACACACTACGTGGCCAGACTGCGCTTTTGGTTACGCATACAGACCCCACGGCGCACGCTGGCGACCCGCTCTGCTGAGGACTACTCAGAGGGGCCTTCCTCACCCGGAGAGGCCGGCTGTCCCTTGCCTGCAGCTGGAGGCAGCAGCTGGCGGGATCCCCTTCATTTCACTCTGCACCTCCTTTACCTTGTTCTGGTCTCTTCAGCTTCAGCCGCAGCAGCTCCTCTCCAAAGCCAGGCAGCGCCCACACGTCCCTTCTCGCCCACGCCACCTGAGGCAGAGACGGCCAAGAGGGAGGAAGGGAGAAGGAGCCCTCAGCGATGCCTCCGGGAGAGGGAAAGAGCCGTGATGCCCGCAGGCGGCCCCGGCTGGAGCCCCTCCTGCTGCAGCAGCTCCTGCAGACACCCCTCCTTCCCCGCGCTGGCGCTGGCGGTGCCTGCGCTAAGGGAGGCTGGAGCGTGCCCGAGGCCCAGCTCGCTGCTGCCAGGACAGGCCCTGGGGCGGCCTGGGGCTGCGCGACAGGCCTCAGGGCAGGTGCTGGGGCCGGGGCAGCCGCAGGGGGCCAGCGGGGATGGGGGGGCTGCGGGGGGCGCTGGCGGGGGGGCTGCCGGTGCCTGTGCCCAGCGGCGCTGCCTGCGTCTCCTTCCCCTGCCCAGCTCTCGGCTCACTGCCGGGGCTGCCCCGGCCGGGCCCGGCTCCAGCTGAGCAAGGTGCCCCGGGAGCCAACATGGCCACCCAGCAGCCCCTGCCCCAGGACTACAGCTCCCAGCATGCCCCGGGAGCCCCTGCCCCAGGACTACAGCTCCCAGCATGCCCCGGGAGCCAACATGGCCGCCCAGCAGCCCCTGCCCCAGGACTACAGCTCCCAGCGTGCCCCAGGAGCCCCTCCCCCAGGACTACAGCTCCCAGCGTGCCCCGGGAGCCAACATGGCCGCCCAGCAGCCCCTGCCCCAGGACTACAGCTCCCAGCATGCCCCGGGAGCCAACATGGCCGCCCAGCAGCCCCTGCCCCAGGACTACAGCTCCCAGCATGCCCCGGGAGCCCCTGCCCCAGGAGTACAGCTCCCAGCGTGCCCCGGGAGCCAACATGGCCGCCCAGCAGCCCCTGCCCCAGGACTACAGCTCCCAGCATGCCCCGGGGCGCTCCTTCCTGCCGCCTGACCCTGCCGGGACACCGTACCCCCAGCCTGAGCCAGCCGCCCCCCCAAAAGGCCCCATGGCCGCCTCCCCGGGGCTGCCCCGGCCCCGCTCCCGCTGGGGCAGGCAGGGAGAGGGGCGGCGCTGGGCTGGGACACAGCGGGACGGGGAGCAGGGCAGGGGGACGGACGGGGAGATGGGGTGGGGCTGGGCAGGGCCGGGAGAGAGGAAAGTCCCTGCTGCGCAGCAGGCACGGGGACGGCCAGGGAGAGGGGGAGGCCCCGCCGGCTGAGCAGGGGAGACGCGCAGGACAGAGGGGACGGGCTGCGGGGCTGGCAGGAAAGACAAGGGCAGGGCGCAGGAGACGGCGATAGGAAAAAGAGAAGGCCAGGGAGCGGGGGAGAGAGATGTGGGGAGAGAGAAACATAGCCACGGGCTATAGGGCAGAGAGGGAGGAGTCGGAAAATACAGACAGGGCTCTGGAAGAGAAGGACAAAGCTAGCAAGAGCCTGTAGGGCAGAGAGGGAGGGGTTAAAGGAATCAGATCAGGGAGCTGGACAGAGAAAGAAAGAGAAAGGAAAAAACAGTGATGGGCTAAAGGCAGAGAGGGAGGAATTAAAAAATGGGGGCAGGGCGTGGGACAGAGGGCGACGGGGAGAGACCAAAAAGAGCAGTTGCTGTCAGTTGTCCCCACTCCCTGATCACTGCCCAGGAACTGCATTACCGGAGCCTCAAGAAATGTGCTGCCTACAAAAGCCCTGCCCTGGGCCCAGTCCTGCGCCCTAATGTTGCTCATTGGTTTTGCTTTAAAAATAAATCCTATTGGAGCTCTAAATACAACCTGCAAGGAAAAAGGAGCCAGGCGTACCAGGTCGGACACGTTTAAAGGCCAAACCCACTCAACGGCCGCACAAACCACCGCTCACTCCCGCTGCGCACACTCTGTTACCTCCAACACACATACATACATACATACATACATATATATATATATTCTTCTTGGATGAAATGGAATAGCGCAGGAGTTAGTAGTAGTTAAGAAAGAATCATAGCTAGGAGTAGAGACTAACACCTGAGAATTTTAACAGGGCAGTAAATAATGCTTAGGCCAGACAAGAGGGTATTAGCAATGCGTGCCTCACTCAGGAGGACTTCCTCAAAAGAAGAGCAATCAGTAGAACTTCAAGCACTGACAGTGGAAACACCCTGCTCCAAAGAAGGGTGTGAAGGGAAGGGAAGGCCACAAATCAGTCAGCAGTGACAAACGGCAACTTCTGGCCCCAGAAGGCAGTGAAAAACTGGGCACTTGCTGAAGCACAGGAGCTGGGGGAAAGGTAATTCCGGCAGGGGGAGGAGGCTGCGACCACCGACTGCACTGAGGGACGGAAGGACTGCCCCCCCACCCCTCCTGAGCGTGCGCAGGGAATTAAAATCACACTGCGGCTTTAAACGTAAGCGGGGAAGGTACAGGCCGATGGCAGAAGGGGCTGCTCAGGTCAGTGGCTGTGTATGAGATGGGCGTGGTGTGTTACCTGTCACGTACAGATGTCACAAAGGTATTTTGGTGGGTGAGCACCATAGGAGGAAAGATCCCCCGTGCACCCGGCGCCGAATAATGGAATGCCTGCTCTTGAACATGCCCAGGGTAAAGGAGTTTAGTTCCCGGCGTCGGTGACAACGTCACTTGTCGCTGAGTCGCTTTGAAGGCAGAGGCTCCTTCTACAGCTGGTGCTTGTGATGTCATAGGCCCTGAGGAGGTGCCAGGGCAGAAGCAGGGCCCTGGCTTGTTCCGCTGCTTGTGATGTCATAGGCCCTGAGGAGGTGCCAGGGCAGAAGCGGGGCCCTGGCTTGTTCCAGTGCTTGTGATGTCATAGGCCCTGAGGAGGTGCCAGGGCAGAAGCAGGGCCCTGGCTTGTTCCGCTGCTTGTGATGTCATAGGCCCTGAGGAGGTGCCAGGGCAGAAGCGGGGCCCTGGCTTGTTCCAGTGCTTGTGATGTCATAGGCCCTGAGGAGGTGCTAGGGTAGAAGCAGGGCCCTGGCTTCTGCAGAAGCTTGTGATGTCATAGGCCCTGAGGAGGTGCCAGGGCAGAAGCAGGGCCCTGGCTTGTTCCGCTGCTTGTGATGTCACTTGTAGCTGAGTTGCTTTTACATCAGGAACTGGCCTCTGGTTTCTGCTGGCACCTGTGATGTCGTAGGCGCTTGAGTAGGTGCTGTGGCACAAGCGGGCCTCTGGCTTGTGCCGGTCCTCGTGATGTCACTTGTAGCTGAGTCGCTCTGAAGGCAGGCGCTGGCCCGTGCCTTCTGCAGGCACTTGTGATGTCACAGGCGCCTGAGTAGTTGCTAGGGCAGAAGCAGGACCCTGGCTTGTGCCACTGCTTGTGATGTCACTTGTAGCTGAGTCACTTTGAAGGCAGGAGCTGGCCCCGGGCTTCTACAGTCACTTGTGATGTCATAGGCACCTGAGTAGGTCCTAGGGCCAAAGCACGCCCCTGGCTTTTGCCGTTGCTTGTGATGTCACTTGTAGCTGAGTAGTTTTGAAGGCAGGAGCTGGCCCCTGGCTTCTACAGCTGCTTCTGATGTCAGAGGCACCTGAGTACATTCTAGGGTACAAGCAGGCCCCTGGCTCGTCCTGGGACCTATGATGTCACTTGTAGCTGAGTCACTTTTAAGGCAGGAGTTGGTACCTGGTTTCTGCAGGTTTTGGTGATGTCATAGGCACCTGAGTAGGTGCTTGGACAGAAGCAGGCCACTGGCTTGTCCTGGTTCTTGTTATGTCACAGGTGCCTCAATCAACGCGAGGGCCGAAGCAGGCCCCTGGTTTGTGCCAGTGCTTGTGATGTCACTTGTAGCTGAGTTGCTTGAAGATAGGAGTGGCCCCTGACTTCTGGAGCTGTTTGTGATGTCACAGGCACCTGAGTAGGTGCTAGGGCAGAAGCAGGTCCCAGCCTCATACCGGTGCTTGTGATGTCACTTGTAGCTGAGTCTCTCTGAAGGCAGGAGCTGGCCCCTGGCTTCTGCAGCCTTTTGTGTTGTCAAGGCTTGAGTGGTTATGGTTAACGATGCGAGGGAAGGCCAAGAAGACAGATATGCTGCTGGGGGTCTGTTATAGACCACCCAGCCAGGGTGAAGAGGTAGACGAAGCATTTTGCAAGCAGCTGGCGGATGTATCGCAATCGGTTGCCCTTGTTCTTGTGGGGGTCTTCAATCTACCAGATGTCTGCTGGGAATAGAGCAGAGCAGAGAAGAAACAGTCTAGGAGGTTCCTGTAGTGTGTGGAAGATAAGTTCCTGAGGCAGCTGGGAAGTGAGCCTACCAGGGGAGGTGCCTCCCTTGTCCTGTTGTTCACAAAGACAGAAGGACTGGTGGGAGACGTGGTGGTTGGAGGCCGCCTTGGGCTTAGTGACCACAGTATGATTGAGTTCTCAATTCATGGCGAAGTGAGGAGGGGGGTCAGCAGAACCACTACCATGGACTTCCGGAAGGCAGACTTTGGCCTGTTCAGGGCACTGGTTGGGAGAGTCCCTTGGGAGGCAGTCCTGAAGGGCAGAGGAGTCCAGCAAGGCTGGGCTTTCTTCAAGAGGAAGTCTTAAAGGTGCAGGAGCAGACTGTCCCCACGCGCCACAAGACAAAGCGGTGGGGAAGATGACCGTCCTGGCTGAAGCGGGAGCTTTTGCTGGCACTTAGAAAAAAAAAGGAGAGTTTACCACTTTTGGAGGAAGGGGCAGGCATCTCAAGAAGAGTACAGAGACCTCGTTAGGTCTTGCAGAGAGAAAATCAGACAAGCAGAAGCCCAGCTAGAACTCAACCTGGCCACTGTTGTAAGGGATAACAAAAAATGCTTTTACAAATACATTAACAACAAAAAGAGAACCAAAGAGAATCTCCATCCTCTGTTGGACGTGGAAGGGAACATTGCCACCCAGGAGGAGGAGGAGGAGGCTGAGGTACTTAATGCCTTCTTTGCCTCAGTCTTTAACCATCAGACCAGTTATCCCCAGGGTATTCAGCCTCCTGAGCTGGAAGGCAAGGACGGGGAGCAGAATAAACTGCCCATAGTCCAGGAGGAAGCAGTTTACGACCTGCTGAGCCGCCTGGACACTCACAAGTCTGTGGGGCCGGATGGGATCCACCCGAGAGTACTGAAGGAGCTGGTGGAGGGGCTTGCCAAGCCACTCTCCATCATTTATCAGCAGCCTTGGTTAACAGGGGAGGTCCCAGACGACTGGAGGCTTGCCGATGTGATGCCCATCTACAAGAAGGGCTGGAAGGAGGATGGGGAACTACAGGACTGTCAGCCTAACCTTGGTGCTGGGCAAGATTATGGAGCGATACATCTTGAGCGAGCTCACCGGGCAAGTGCAGGACAACCAGGGGATGAGGCCCAGCCAGCATGGGTTCATGAAAGGCAGGTCCTTCTATGGCCAGGTGACCCGCCCAGTGGATGAGGGGAAGGCTGTGGATGTTATCTGCCTGGACTTTAGCAAGGCCTTTGACACAGTCTCCCACAGCATCCTCCTGGAGAAGCTGGCAGCTCATGGCTTAGACAGGTGTACCCTTCGCTGGTTAAAAAACTGGCTGGATGGCCGAGCCCAGAGAGCTGTGGTGAATGGAGCTAAATCCAGTTGGCAGCCGGTCACGAGAGGTGTTCCCCAGGGCTCAGTGTTGGGGCCAGTCTTGTTTAATGTCTTTATCAATGACCTGGACGAGGGGATCGAGTGCACCCTCAGTAAGTTTGCAGATGACACCAAGTTGGGCAGGACTGTCGACCTGCTTGAGGGTAGGGAGGCTCTGCAGAGGGATCTGGACAGGCTGGATTGATGAGTCGAGGTTAATTGTACGAGGTTTAACAAGGCCAAGTGCCTTCGGTCACAACAACCCCATGCAGTGCTACAGGCTTGGGGAAGAGTGGCTGGAAAGCTGCCCGGTGGAGAAGGACCTGGGAGTGCTGGCTGACAGCCGGCTGGACATGAGCCAGCAGTGTGCCCAGGTGGCCAAGAAGGCCAACAGCCTCCTGGCTTGTGTCAGGAATAGTGTGGCCAGCAGGAGCAGGGCAGTGATGGTGCCCCTGTACTCGGCCCTGGTGAGGCCGCTCCTCAAATCCTGGGTTCAGTTTTGGGCCCCTCAGGACAAGAAGGACATTGAGGTGCTGGAGCGTGTCCAGAGAAGGGCAACGGAGCTGGGGAAGGGTCTGGAGAGCAGGTCTTATGAGGAGAGGTTGAGGGAACTGGGATTGTTTAGTCTGGAGAAGAGGAGGCTGAGGGGAGACCTTATCGCTCTTTACAACTACCTGAAAGGAGGTTGTAGCGAGGTGGGTGTTGGTCTCTTCTCCCAAGTTACTAGCAATAGGACGTGAAGAAATGGCCTCAGGGTGCACCAGGGGAGGTTTAGATTGGATATTAGGAAAACGTCTTTACTGAAAGCGTGGTCAGGCACTGGAACAGGCTGCCCAGAGAGGTGGTGAGTTGCCATCCCTGGAGGAGTTCAAAAAACGCATAGACGTGGCACCTGGGGACATGGTTTAGGAGGCCTGGGGGTGTTGGGTTGACAGTTGGACTTGATGGTCTAGGAGGTCTTTTCCAACCTAAATGTTTCTGTCATTCTGTGGTTCTATGATTCTGTGATACATAGACATATGCATAATACAAGTATTATAATACAGAAATGTTTATTTATTTATAAATAAATCCATTATTTATAAAAATAAAATAGTATTATTTTCTACAAAAAAATACACTTTTCTGTATGTACGCCATCCCCAGCCCAGCTCAGCCACCGGCGGGGTGGGCAGGGGCTGCGTTAACCCCCCCGCCCTCCCTCCCGCTGAGCAAATGATGGCAGGCAGAGAGAGGCGCTGCAAAGCCAGCGCCCAACTCTTTTAATGAACTAAGCAAGAAACGGGGATCTGGGAGAGGGCTGGGGCTGGAGCAGCTGGCTGCAGGTCTCTGCCTCTGCATCTGCTCTGGACGTGGAATATGGAAGGAAAAGTCTTTTTCTCTTCCCTGCTGGTGCTGGATTACGTGAGGTCTGCTGAGCTTATTCTCGAGGTAGGAGCACCAAGAAACAGAATAACAAAGGCTGTGGGGGAAGAACCAAACACACTGCTGAGCGTTGCCTTTACCCTTTCCTTTGCTCCTCAAAGCTTTCTTTTCCTGCCTTCTTGCATGGACCTGCTCGCCTCCTGTGTCTCCCTGCTGAGTATTTCCTCTCCCGCAGTGCCCCAGGTCCTGCGCGCGAGCTTCTAACAGGGTAGCTTGGTCCTGCAGGCTTTGTCTTCCCAGTCAACGTGCAAACTGCCATCGTGGCACGGAAGGAGAATGGAAAAGGTGCCTGCAGAGGTGTAGGGCGTGAGCTTGCCGGGGCTCTTAGTGAGCCCAAGCGGGCGCTGAGAGCCTGCCCTGCTGGAGGGCCCCACGCTGTGTTTGCAAGCTGTCCTGGCAGTGCCCCTGAGCTGCCTGCACGAGTGGAAGAGTTGGCTGGTGCCAGTGGAAGGAGGTGGGACTGGATGAGGGGGAGCGATTGCTTCCCCTTCCAGGAAAGGCTCGTCCAGGTGGGCCCTTAGTTGCCCCCTGCTCTGGGCAGGTGCCTTTCAGCCACACCGTCCCTTGCTTGTTCTGGGCGAGTTGCTCCGCACCGGGAGAGTCTGGAGAGCTTCTACAAGCAGCACACCCAGCTGCCTGCCATCCAAGTGCTTCTCTGCTCAAGGGGTCTTGTGCGGCGTGAGTTCTCGTGGCTGCTTCTCTCTTCGGTATGCGCAGGGTCCGACCGAAGGCACTGGCTGCGGTTCAGAGCAGAGCTGATTGGCCAAATCAGTTCTTAATCCTCTGATGCTCATAGCAGGAATGAGAGCCAGGGCACCCTTCTCCATATGAATGTAGTTTCTTCTTCTCCTTCCAGCCTGAAAACCACCTGGGAAACTGCTGGCCCTTGCCGGGAAGTCGGGGACAAGTCTTCATCAAGCTGTCTGTGCCAGTCATTCGCAGAGCAGTCACCACGGGCCATGTTTGAGGGACAACGTTCCCTGGAGACAGCATCTGCAGAGCTCCAAAGGACTTTGCTGTCTAGGTGAGTGGTTTCTCTAGAGTGGGGGGCGGAGGGTTGCACGGCATTTCTAAGCCAGGGGTGAGTACGGGTCAAAGAGTCCAGTGGCCTGCGGCTTCCTCCTGGCTCGCAGAAGCAGCAAGCTCCTTGGAGTTGTATTCCTCTGTTATCCAGTGTACCATTTGAGAGGAAGCTTCTGGGGCAAGACGGAACTCCAGGAGGCACAGGGAAGAGGAGCTGGCACAGTGCACCGTCCTAGACCTTCTTGGTTTCAATCCCAGTGGGCATTTGTGATGCTCAGGTTAGCCCCCTCCCACTGGGGACATCTGCTCCTTTTCTGAGCGACAGCTTAGTCTCGTTGAGTAGGCAAGCGTGGCATGCCACCTAGGTGCAGCTTCTTGTCTTCTCCTGGTGCTCATCTTCCTTGGACTACGTAGCTGAAATAAAGCAGTGCTTCACCGACAGAAGTTAAGTCTTCCCATGGTGTGCGAGGCGCTCTTGCTTTCTGCAGCCCCGTCTTTCTGTAGGGCCTGAAGGAAGAACATGAGGAGCAGGGAACGTGCCTGGGACAGTTCACGTTCTGGGCGGTGCTGAATTGCAGTCAGACCTTCCAGCTGAAGGTACGGGGACAAAGAGGGAGGAGAATTGTAGGAGAGGAGAAACGCACTTGGCTGGGGAGAAGCTTCCCTGCCAAAGGGCTATAGGCAGTGCTGTCCTTGAGCATGTGCCACGCTGGCCTTTCTTGTGCTTTAATTTCCTAACGGCGTATGCCTGGACAGCTGTCGTTCTTCTCTTTCGTTTTGGGTTTAAGCTTCAGTGCCTACCACCGCCGCAGGTGAAGCTGAAATCAGCTTGACTGTCTGGACTCCAAGCCCTGGTGTGCGCCTTGCTGCTCGATGGTGCCAGCGGTGCCGCGTCCTTGCCGTCAGCGGGGGGCTTGAGGCAGCTGGCGCCACGCTGTGTCTCGGGGCGGCCGTCAGGGCATTGGGACCCTGTGGGGCACGCTGGGGCCGGCTTGGGGCTCCGGGTCGGGCGGCTGGCGCACCGGCCCCACCACCTTCACTGTGTGCCCCCGCGGGTGGAAACTCTGGATGGAGTTGAGCAAGCGCGCCCTCAGGGCGGTGCGGGGCGTCCTCAGCCGCGGGTGGGGATGGTGCTCCTGGGGACGCCGGTTCCAGCCTGCGGTGGGGACGCCGGCGGGGGCGCAGGGCCAAGGCGGTGGGAGCAGAAGTGGCGATGGCTGGGCCTGGGACCGGCGCTGTCATGGTGGGCAGAGGGGGCTCCCGTGTCTGACGGGAGCGGTGAGCGCGTCTGCCCTGCCTTGCCCCTGCGCCCACTGCTCCGCGGCTTCCTCCTGGCCTGGGGCCTCCCAGGGGCTGCCCCGGGGTGCTGCAGCGGCGTGTGGCCCAGTGCTGCCGGGAGCTGCGAGGCCCGGCGGTGCCAGGACCTGCAGGGCCCGGCCGGCATCCGTCAGCGCTGTGTGTTCCGTGGAACATATCGCAGCCCCCGGGCAGCGGGGAGCCGTAGCCGCAAGCGTGGGGTCTGTGGGAGCAGAGCGGGCGATGGTCGCCAGGCCGGGGCAGGGCGAGGGCCGGAGCCCCAGAGCAGCAGGTCAAGGCCTCCGTGCTGTGGTGTTTCGGTGCCCGGCTGCATTAAACCCGTCCCCTCCGCTGTGTGAAGGGCCTTTGCCCCCTGGCGTCCCCCCGGGTTCTGGGTCTCTTGGCGGGCACACTGTTGGTGTTGGACGCTCTCCGCTTGCTGCTTCCTGCCTGCTGCCCGCTGCCGCCTGCGCCGCACCATCCCCGTCCGGATTTCTGTCCCACAGGTTTTGCAAGTGTTTTGGCACCCAGCACACCAGGATCTTCTTCTTTGGTGTCCCACGGAGAGGTCTCTCGTGTCCGGGGGGTGCCAGCCGGCGCGGGGCGCTTGGCCTGCCTGCCGCCCGCCTCTCCCCATGTGGGCCCCACCCGGCAGGAGGTGATGCCCGGCGGCAGCGTCAAGCGGGTGAAACCCACGTGGGGCTGCCTCCGCAGCGCCTCGTCCATCATTTGGTCCCTACGGGGCGGGTGACGCTGGGGGTGCAGCCGGGGTCTGTCCAAGGGACTCGTCAGCGGGGTCCGCAGGGGGCTGAGCAGGGGACTCTCCGGAGGAGCCTTCAGGGGATCCTGCTGGGGACTCTCCACAGGACTGTCCCCTGAAGTCTCCTCTGAAGTCTCCGGAGAGCTCTCCTCAGAAGTCTCTGAGGGACTCTGTGGCAGCCAGGTGGGGAGGACTGCCACTACCCCGCCCTGGTTCTCCTTGGGGTCCTGCAAGGGGGAGGCCGGCACCCCCCAGAAGGGGTCGGCGTCCCCCAGCATCGCCGCTGCCAGGCGGTCCTCGCGCCAGTCGCCCTCCGCCCCGTACTCCAGGAAGTCGGGGACTTCGCTGAAGGAGGCGGTGCTGGCAAGGCTGTCGGGGACATCGGTGAGGATGTTTTCGCCATCCACCAGCATCACCGCTGCCAACTGCTGCACATTGCAGCCGCCCTCTGCCCTGTACTCCAAGAGGTGGGGGAGCTTGTTGAGGGAGGTTGTCAAGTCGGGGACATTGGGGATGGTGTCCCCACCATCCCCCAGCCCCACTGCCACCACTCACTCTTTGGGGCAGCTGCCCTCTGCCACATACCCGGAGAGGTCGGAGAGCTCATCGGTGGCCTCAGTGGTCAAGTTGGGGACATTGGTGGTCAAGATGGTGTCCTCAGTGTCCCCTACCTGCGCCACCACCGCTTGGTCCTGGGGGCAGTTGCCATCTGGCACATACATGGAGAAGCCATGGACCTCATCGAGGAAAGCGTCACTGGCGAGGCTGTTGGGAAAATCAAGGAGATTAGGAATGGTGTCCTTGCTGTCCCCCAGCCCTGCTGCCACCACTCACTCATCAGGGTAGCTGCCCTCCACTACGTACTCGGAGAGGTCAGGGAATCCGTTGAGGAAGTTGGTGGAGTTGGCATCATCGCCAAGGGATTCCTCGCCGTCCCCCAGCCCCGCCACCGCTGCTCGGTCCTTAGGGCAGCCGCCCTCCGCCACGTACTCAGCCAGGTCGGGGAGCTCGTGGAGGAAGGCGGTCAAGCTGGGGCTGTCAGGCACTTTGGGGACAGTGTCCTCTCCGTCCTTGGTGTTAAGCCAGGCGAGCACACGGCTGGCGGTGGTGTCCTCTGCCAGCTCAGGAAGGGCCTCAGCGAAGGCATCTGGCCCCTGCTCAGGCCGGTCCACGGGCTTCTCCGGGGCTGCTGGGGTGGTCTCCGCTGCTGAAAAAGCAAAGAAAGCCAAGCCAAGCCCCGGGGTGATGCAAGCTTTCATTGGCACAGAGCACCCACCCGTGGGCTCTGCCACCCCTGAAAGCTCACCTTTGGGCTTCGTTATAGTTCTGCCAGTCGGCAGAGCCAGGGCAGGCTGGTGGGGGCTGGCAGCAGGGATGCTGTCCTCGATGGGTGCCGCATCCTTCTTAAAGCCCTCCGACAGCTTCTGGGCGCTGCCGGGCAGGGTGTGGAGCACAGGGTGTCCCTGGACCCAGTGCTGAGCCGCGGGGCGGCTGGGTGGTGGTGTGCCGGGGCGGGCTGGGATGTCCAGGGAACGGGAGCCCGTGGGGTACAGGGGTTCCCCCTGGAGCACGGCCCGCGGCCCCAGCTGCATTGGCTGTTGGGGCACCAGCGTCCCCGTCACCACCTGCTGTCCCCAGCCATAGGCAGGGGGACAGGGAGCAGCCATGGCGGGGAGCTGCATCCCATGGGGGAGCTACAACCCAGCAGGGAGCTGCACCCCAGTGGAGAGCTGCAACCCAGCAGGGAGCTGCACCCCAGTGGAAAGCTGCAACCCAGCAGGGAGCTGCATCCCATGGGGGAGCTGCATCCCAGTGGGGAACGGCAACCCAGCAGGGAGCTGCATCCCAGTGGGGAGCGGCAACCCAGCAGAGAGCTGCATCCCATGGGAGAGCTGCAACCCAGCAGGGAGCTGCACCCCAGTGGGCAGCTGCACCACGGGGGGAAGCAGCACCCCAGGGGGGAGCTGCACCACCTGCCCCGGGGCCCCCAGGGGCCCTGGCACCCCCTGCCAGACAGTGTCCTGGCCCAGCTGGTAGGTGACGGTGTGGGGCTGGGCAGGCTCACCGGACACTGCCAGCCCCGGGACAGAGGGCAGCACACAGGCACTGACTGGTGTCGGCATGGGCAGGGTGGTGAAGCTCATGCCGGGCACCTCCGATGGCATCGGCAGCTGGAGAGGGAAGCTCTCTGTTGGGGGAAGCAAAGAGGGATGTTGGGGTGAGATATTGGTGGGCAGAGCCGGTTGGGGGTTACCTGGGGGGCAGGAGCACCAGGAGGAGCGGGAGCCTGCTGCTGTACCTGCCATGGCCCTTGGTCATTGTGGGGTTTGTTTGGAGCAAACAGTGCTCTGGGGTTCCGTCCCCATGGCGATCATTCCGCCAGCACCTGCCTCAGCCAGCCTGGCCAGGGTTTGATTTTTCATGCCTCAGCAAGTGCCTATCTCAATGATTTCCCATCCTGCTGGTGATTTCCTGTCCTCAGTGCTGACTTCCCAACCCCGTGATGGTTTTCCCATCTCAACTATGTTTTTTTTTGGGAAGTGATTTTTTTTGCATCCAAGGGAAAGGGGTGGGGCATTTGGTGTTTGGACGTATGTGGCATACCTCCGCAAGGTATTTGGAAAGCATCACTGTTATATTTTGAGAATAAAATAAGTTCCCATTCTTCCCCCTACCCCGCTATGTGTAGCCTGGCTTCCTTCGGTTTGCTGCCTCATACCAAGAATATAGCAAAGAGCTGAGATGTGTGCAGTGTGCTCTACGCCAAAGAAAGTGTTAAATGATCCTGCTTCATTTTATGCAGCCATGCAGCATGGTACATTTTGGAAGGAACACTGGGGTGATGTATCAGAAGAAGTTACTGAAAATGAGATGATACTGGTTGTCGTGGTTTAACCCCAGCTGGCAACTGAGCACCACCCAGCCACTCGCTCACTGCCCCGCAGTGGGAGGGGGGAGAGAATCAGAAGGGTGGAAGTGAGAAAACTCATGGGTTGAGATTAAGAGAGTTTAATAGGTGAAGCCTTGGATATCTTTTTTTTCTGAAATTCTGGAAAATAATATGTTCCATTCTCCAACCTGGATGAGAATGCAGAAAGAAAGAAAGATGGTAAAACCTGGATTTGGGGAAAATGTTTGGAATGTGTTGGTAGGTTATAAAGGTAATGAAAGCTGCTTTGCCTGTACCGTGGAGGACAGAGTCTCTTTAGTCTTCTGTGAAAAATGCTTTTAAAAGAGTTGAATCTGGCCTGGTAGGTGTGTCAAGGAGGAAAGAAACTGTTGAGAAAGAATCCAACAACTGATGTGTTAGCCTCTTGGCCGTAAGAAGAAGGGATGTCATTCCCCAGTCAGGGGTGCCTGTGCCCAGAGCGGGTTAGTCGGAGTCAGAGGACTTGTCTCTGGAGTTTAAAGCAGGGTGATAAAAGAAAGGTCGTGTGGCTTGTGGCTTATGAGCTGAACTCTTCTGGCTAGCTTGAAGAAGCAGAACATTTGGTCTGGCTCCGTTTCTGGAGCTGACTCCAAAACTGGCAAAACCAGCCTCCTGCACCAAATAGTGAGGAATAGCCAAGGAAGATAAAGGCGGTATTGGTAAAGTGGCGCCTGAAATTTGCTTCTGTATCGGAGATAGCTTTCTGGCAAAGCGGTGAAAACTTTGATCTTGCCTTCCTCTGGAACAGAGGATTCACACGGAGACACTAGCTTGCTTGAGGAAACTATAAATAACGAAATGGTTGGGGCAGGAAGAGAATAAGACATAAAGTGCAGTAAGGAGCTTGATAATCTGATGGGGTTAATGTTAGTTACGAAGTGTAACCCGTGGCTGATTGCGTAGCAGGAGCGAGAGCTCAGGGCCTTGCATTAATGCATTAGGCAGTGCAGGCGGTGAGGTTTGCTGGTGGTTGGTGCTTGCGTAGATACGAGCTTCTCGGGCGATTTCCAAAGCATCTGTGAAAACATGCTACAGTTTGGCTAGGCTGATGCTTTTATTGTAAACCTCTGCTTTCAAGTGCGTAAACAGAAACTTTTGAGTCCTGCTTTGCCCTAGAAGGGATAGTACTGGAGCTGTGCTGGGCCACTGCTTGGCTACTGAGTGGGAGAAAGTATGCAGAAGCAGTGACTGTAAAATGAGATACTCATAAAGCCTGGGCCATCAGCGTAGCAGCTCCAGCTGCAAAGGAGAGGGGAGCGAGCTAGCGTAGGAACGTCAGTGAAGCTGATTACGCTGAAAGCAGTTTTGATCTCAGACATAAAAATAAGGCCTGGTGTTGGTGGTGTCTCTTGTTCCAGAGCTCTAGTTTAGCTCTGCAACAAGCAACTCTTTCAGCCTTTTACTTATGTCATAATTTATCCCTCTGCAAATAGGACTGTTGGTTCTTAAATACTTTAAGGCTGTGGAGTGGCTTCATTAGTGGTTTTCATTCACAGAGGAGACTGTTTCTGGAGCTCTGTAGCCCCTGTTAACTGGGCTGCGAAAAGGTGGTATTGCCCAAGGGGTATCTCTTGCTGTTCTTGTCTTTCAGTGCTGGTGTTTGAAGCAGAAACTGCTGCAGAACAGCTCCCTTTACGTATAGAGAAGCTTACCTGTTCACTTCTTTTTGAAATAAGTGCCATCCAGTTGGAGACCTTGCTTGCCTGGCTCCTAGCTGTCTCTGGACGCGTGTAGCTACTGAGTCACAGTTGCTAACTGGTGTGGTCATAAAACCTCTGCTCTCCAGCTGGAACCACGTTCCAAAGAAGCCTTCCAGTAGGAGCTGGAGGAAGCAGGTGGTGGGTCCCTCTGCTGCGGACTCTCTGCCTCCTTTATCTTTGTATGAAAAACCAAAGCTGCAGTTTAGATATTGCAGCGCCACGTGCCAATTCAGCTTTCAATGACAATATGGCTTATGCCAAGGGTAGGTCAAGTAAGTCTTTCTATGTCTGTTCCTGTGCAGTAACTTCTCTCCTTTTAATCTTAATTAAGGATTAAGATTAAGAAGCCTCTGGTTCTTTAGGTTTTTGTCAGCTCCTGTTCTTATGCCTCCTAGAAGGCAGAGCATGCGCTACTGGTTATTTTTAGCATGGAAAATTTTAAGAGCCGGCGTGGTCCCATTTAGTTTTACCTGTGCCAGCCGTGTCCAGTTCTCTGTCACCCAGACAGTATTTCTTTCCCGAGTGCTGTATCGCTAACTCTAGGGTTTGTAGGGAGGCATCCTGGCTGCCTTGCTGTTGAAGCTATGCTTCCAGTTTAGCTGCCTGCTTGTTTGCTCTGTGATTGTTCAGGACGGTCTTTAATTCCAGCCTTGTTCTCCACCGCTTTCGGGGTCTGGAGGCATAACCTCTCAAGTGCTGGGGCAGGAGGGAAGCGGAGGAGGCAGGCCCTGGCAGCGCCGTAGGGTACGTCCCTGCAGAGCGTGGGGGCTCAGTCACTTGGGAGTTGTCCTTGTCTGTCTTCTTGCAGAGGCTTGAGGAAGCTTGCCTCCAGAACAGGCCTTCTTGTGTGTAGAAAGCCCTGAGAATCTGGAGCGAGTGCTTGCTGAACTCTCCTCTGGGACCCTGAGGATGAACGATCCGGCTTTTCTGTGAAGCTCGTGCTGCAAACATTTCTAACCTCATAAGGATGTGTGGAGTGAGGGATTGTTTGTCCTGGCTAGAGAAACAAGGTGGCTTAAAACTGCTCTGTGACCCTAATGCGAGCAAGTAGGAGAAGTTGACTGTCCTTGGCTTTTTTTTTGTTAGGGTAGGAGAGGTGTGCATGCGTTCTTGTCCTCAGCTCCCTGATCTTTGTCAGGAGTTTTCCATAAATCAAGTCCAGACACAGACTTGGAGAGCTGCCTGACCCCTACGCTCCCCTTGGTGTCTTAATGCCATCCTGACCTACTGTGGGGATTATTTAGCAAGCTGGAAAAGTCTCATGTCCTAGCTGCAACTCTCCAGCAGTGCCTTGATACGAGGTGTGACATTTAGGCTGGAGTCCTGACGTGCCAGAAGGAAATGGAAGTGGCCGGTGGCGCAGGCCGAGCGCGTACAGCGTGTGAGCTCTGCACTAGCTCAGCTCTGGTTTTGGTGCGGGACTGCACGGGGCCCTGCGTGTTGGGCAGCGGCACTGGGGCATGCAGTGCTTCACACTGGTTCTGGCTTTTGCGAGCTGATCGTCTCCGGTTCAAAGCCTCTGGAGCTGCTGTGCTTCCCCAGCTGGCTCCTCCTGCCTGGAGAGTGCCGGGACTGTTGGGCCAGGCTCCCTCCAGTCTGGCAGCGGGTAAGGCCACGGGACTTGACGAGTCGCCATTTTCTGTTCTGCTGCTGGCAGGAAAATCCCAGGCTTTCATCCGGCCGTGTGTTTAAGTGATTCCCTTGCCCCTGCAGTCCTGAACTGGCTGTCAAACTGGCGATGGAGAGAGGGTTTTGCCGCTCTTAAATGTGTTGGAAAATGCACGTGGGCCTTAGGAGCAATCCTGTGGAGAAATATGTGCTGCCCCTTACAACCATTCGGTTGAGTGGGTTAGAAATCAACCGCCTTCTAGGCATCACCTAAAAAGCAACGCGGTGACCAGCATATCAACATCTGGCCACCCAAGTCTTCCTATCGTGTTTATGGAAGGAGATGTTTGTTGGTGTTAGCTGTCCCCTAGCCAGCCCAGTGCTTTAGGATGTCTGCTGGCATCTTGTGCAGAGCCACTGCCTTTTATCCCTCTTTAGTCGATAGAAGGATGCGGACTTCCCATTTAACACGATCACTGACGGTATGATGCAGCTCTTGCTGAAACTAGTCCAAACCAGGATATTAAAAGAGTTTTGCAAGGAGCAGTCAGCTAATCCACCAGAGCCCACTGATCTAAATATCACAGGAGAGTGAAGATCCTTGTCTGAAATTACACTAATGTTTAAAATGACTCTTAGAATTCTTTTGTCTGCCAGGCTTTGGGACAGGCCTGTCCCTCTGTGGGGCGTCCTGCTGCTGTCTTCCTGCCCTGCAGAACTGTGTGGGACTACTGTTTGTGCAGTTGGTGCAACTTCACAGGGAATTGGGTGCTAATGACAGGGCTATCTGTTTAATCAAAGAGCTTGCTGGGAATGGACTTCTGTGAGCTGCTTTAATGAGAGTTTGTGGTACACCTGTGAGACAGCTTGTAGGGTGGTTCTGCATTCATTATAACAACTTAAGTGGACAGCAGATGAGCACTTGCAGTGCTCACAATGCGCCTTTGTGCCATAGAGCATAAATGTGAGCCTTTTGTCTTAGGAATGTACAGACTTCGCCCTTTCCATTTACCAAGTTCTAAAAACCAAGCACTGAAATTATCGCATAGGTTTGTTGGGCTTTTTTTTTTTTTTAATTCCTCATCTCAGGTGTTGCCTGGACTGAAAGTTCATCCTCAGCGGTGAGCCCTGCTACCTGACTGACTGTATAAAGCCAGCTGAAAGTAACTTGGATTTAGAAGATGTCAAATACGAATGTCCACCAGATCCATCAGATATGAGTGGACACAGACTCAAGTTTCCCGTGTAGAACCGCATAAATACCTAATTCATACTGGAGATGTTACTGGATTTCTTAAACTGTGTCTGCGGCTGACCTTTGATTCGGGATTGAGCAAGGGATTTTCTAGTCCCTGTTTTGGCCATTCATTTATTTACTTGCCCCGGTTGTTAGGAGTCTGTGGTAAACAACAGGGAAGCAATGCTGGTGTCTGAGCTGGCTTGGATAAAGCTGTGTGTTTGCTCCTGTGGGATGGGAGGGTGTGGCTGGAGGAGGTGAGATGTCTGGACTGAATAGGAAATGATCTGAGGCTTGGATGCTGGGTTTGAGCCTGAGGGAGGCATGTTTTTGTCCTGCAGCTAGAATGTAGTCAGGTCCTCGGGAAAATCGGGCCCCGAAGGAGAGTTGTATTTGGGAGCCATGGTCAGAATGCTTGCTCTGATAATAATTGTTTTTTTCTGGTTGAGAGAGACTAAGCATAGTCGACAGACTGACTTGATTGTCTTCTCTTGTCTAAGAAATATTCTGCTTCTAAAGAGGAACTAGATAATACTCTCTTCCAGTGGGTGGTTCCCATTTCTAGGGCTTCACTATCTCCTGAAAATAATCTTTATTTTTGTTGTTCATTGACAAAAGACTTGAGGCCTGTT
Source organism: Morus bassanus (assembly GCA_031468815.1). Taxonomy (NCBI): domain Eukaryota; kingdom Metazoa; phylum Chordata; class Aves; order Suliformes; family Sulidae; genus Morus; species Morus bassanus. The sequence goes on from JAVHSO010000251.1 coordinate 56,939, forward strand.
TGGAGAAAAGCCTGTTGTGTGTAAGCATCGTCAGACATGTGAAGTTTTGCTTTAACTCCTGCTCAGTGAAAATATAAACCCTAAGTGCTTTGCAGCAAGGCTGTTTTGGGGACGTGGGTAACTGTTGGGCTTTGTGCTCCAGCTGTAGACTTTCCTTAAGAAAAAGGGAAGGCCTGTCAGCCCTGCCTTGTATAACCCAGGTGAGGCTTGTAAGTGGAGGAGCATGGCTGGGACATGAGTCTCAGCAGTGTCCAGGCAGGGAAAGGTTCACGCACTTTCTAGAGTAAAAGAGACAGCTTTCAACTCTGGAAACTCAGAGGAGTAGCAGCTGTCAAGGTAGTAAATCTGGATGTAGTAGAACAAACTTTGGAGCCGGGTTCCTAAGCAGTAGCGTCTCTACTCAGGCTGCTTTTGCTAGACAAACAGGACTATTATAAGGGTGTTGTAGCATATTTCCCATCTTCACTGCTGCAAAATCTTTTAGAGGGACATCTCTTTCTTGGGAGACACTTGCTTCATCAGGCTGTAGTTGCTCTTTGTTTCGGAATTCGGACACTGTGTGTATAAAAGTAAATGCAGTAGCTGTGTGTTGCTGTTTAGCTGCTACTGAACTGCAGGCTTCAGTCGTGTGCCTGCACACCAGCCTCTTGCCATGCTGTGGAGGAGAACGTTGGCAAAGCCCTTCACCTTCAGTGAGCTATGCTTTAGAGAAGTGCGTGTTGCCAACCTATGAAACTCTCGGGAACATGATGCTGCCTTTCAAGCAGCGAACTGGGGAGAGCTGCAGGGTATCCAGTCTGTGTCTTGGAATACTTGTGGTACAGCTGTGTTGTGAACCCAGCCTGGTGCTGGAGAAACTTGCAGTGCTGGATGCTGTCCTTGTGCGTAGTACTGACCTGCAAAGGTGAGACAGGAGAGAGCAGGTGAAATTACTTTAAGTGTGAAGGTGAGGTAAGGTGAAGTTGAGGAGTATATTGGTGAGAAATGGTCCAGATATCCCTGGTCTTAGGTAGAGATCTTGTTGTGTGGTCTGCTGGTGGAGCAGAGATGTGAATTTAAAAAGCAGCTGGGAAACAAGCCTGTTCATGCGAATAGAAATACCTCAAGGCATTTATGAAACTTTCGCCTTCCTGTTACTTTCCCTGTGACTCTTTTAACATGGTTTCTGTTTCGCCTTCCAGCTATAATTGCTGAGGCTCTGTAAAATGGCTTCACGCTTCCGCGGTGTCATCCCATATGTCATACCTGGTGTGCTGGCGCTTCTTGGATGCTGGTGGTGGATCTATTCCCACAGAAAAAAGCATGCAAGCTCTCACGACAAACAAGCGATAGCCATTGAAGAAGAACAGCAGGAAGACGTGCCAGAGGATGATTCATCACCCGAAAGAGAAGCATGTGTTCCTCAAAGACCACCTCTCTCATCAGAAGAGGAACGCCCAGAGAATGAAACCTCGACCTCGCTGCTGTCAGCAGGGTCGATGACGCCCTCTCTTCTGTGTCAAACTGACGAGAGGCTGGAACTCTCACAGGACCTTCCAGACCTGTCAGATACGACAATTCAGCCCAGCACCCTGGAGGATGACAGTGAAAAACTAGAAACAATAGGATCTCCAGATGAAAGCAATGTCCCTGCTTGTGCTTCTCTCCCTCTGATCTCAAAGGGCGCAGAGTGTCACAGCAGCGCTGCAGTGAGCCTTAGACAGGATTCAAGCTCTAGTGCAAACCAAGATCAGTGGCCATCAGCATCACTGATGCTGACGCAGAAGTCTTTGGGAATCACGGAGAGCAGCAACGCAGAGCAGTTGGGTGAGTCTTCATTGAAGCCTGCGAAGGAAAGCCAGATGCCAGAACTTGTGCTCTCAGATGCCGACTCTGAGAGAGCCGTTTGCTTGGGATTGGAGAAGGGAGCCAATACCCCACAAGCCTTTCTCAATAATGAAGTTGAAGTTGTATCGAGTCACAGTGACTCTGCAGTGAGCATGTTACTGGGTAACTTGGAGTCTGCCTGTTCGGAGCAGTCCCAGGAAGAAGAGCTGTCTGAGTCAATTGCCAGTACTACACCTGTGTGTCAGGAGGAGGACGACACACAGCCACAAGGAGATGAATTTGAAAGAGAGAAGATGGCAGGAGTGAATTTGGACAAGGAAGAAGTTGACAAAATCGAGAAAGCAGCAATAGAGATCGTTTCCGAGGTCACTTTGGCAGCAGTTGAGGAAGTGCTGTCTGGTGCTGCAGGTGATGTGTCCACTCAGAGCTGCCAGGCTGCTGCCAGCCAAGCTGAGACCCCTCTGGAGATGGCGAGCGTTGTTTCCTCCGATCAGATGCTTGTGGCGGAAGCGAGAGCAGCCGGTGAGAACATTGCTGCGAAGCGTGATGCTGCGGCACTGGCATCCCCACAGGCAGCAGAACAGGATCAGGGTGCGACCAATTCCAGCTGTTCAGCACGCGGCCGCCTTCAGGGAGATACAAAAGACCGTCGGGTGAAGAACCGTGCGTGCAGTGAGGAGGTGCTGTCTGGTGCTGCAGGTGATGTGTCCGCTAAAGCTAAGCACGTGCTTGAGTAGCCCGGTGAAACGGACCACGTCTGGATGTAGGCTAGGCTGTTGAACACCGTGCTGGTTTGAGACCTGTTAATACAACTGGTTTCTGCTTCAGTTCAGGCAGCCTCTAATAAGCTTAGCTGTTGTTCTTGTCTGTGTTCATGGGCTGCTGCTGAAAGGAAGCTGTAAGGCAGGTTTCTGAAGTGCTGCTGGAGGAACCAGGGAAGTGCTCTGATGAACTGTGATGAAATCAGTTGGTTGGAGACCAATTACCCTGAAGCCTTTTTGCTTGGAAGAGTAGGTGCACGCCAAGAAATCCCAACAGGGAGCAATGTTAAAGGAATTCCTCCATCTGTCTCTGTGTTGCTTTTGCCTTCTAGATCCTGAATGGTGTGTGCCGAGCAGAATACAAAGCTGTCTGAGCAAATGTTAACCTGTGTGACCTTGGGGATGGACGTTAAAATACTTTATAGGACCCTGTGGTGCCAAGAGCCCTTAACGATAGGATGTCTTTTGTAGTTGCTCTGAAGGAGTTGGAACGTTGCTTGTTGCAAGACATGGGGACTGAGTGTGCCAACAATTAAGGAATAAACCCGCAAAACATTTTCACTAGTGAGAGTGACCACAGGAAGAAAACGGTTTTGCCTTGTGAATGCTGGTGTGGCAAGAAGGCACCTGAGTGTTGTGGAGCCTGGTGATGACAAGGGCTGAAGGCTCTGCACTGAGACAGCTGAAGGGTGGGGAGAGGGGAGATAGCAGGCAAAGTTGGTAATGTGGCTCTGTTGGATAAGAGGTCCTACAGCTGACCTTCACACCTGGGCTGTGAGACTGGAATCCTCATCCTTGCCTAGGAGGTCTATGGCAAACAGCTGCACTGTTTGCCTTTGACTTTCTGGGCATCTGCGCTGTGTTCCTAGTTAAGATGTGGCAAACGTGAAGCAGCTGTTAATTTTCTCTTTAGTCTTGCAGTGGATGGTCTGAATACTTGCAAGCAAGGGAGGATCTTCCTGCTTCTGTTTGCTAATCTGGAGGAAGGATCAACCTTGTGTTACACTGACTGTATCTGGGATCTGACCAGGAGGCAGCTGCTTGAGTTTGTCCCCTTCCCAAGTAGAAGCGTTCCTGGTATGGGCCGATGGTTTGGGAACTCAACATAGCTCGGCTCTGGCACCTTGTTTCTTCAAGCATGTGACAAATTTGGGCAAGAGGCAATCCCCTACCGCAGCTAGTAGCGGGCACACCTGGCACTCAGGTCACTGTGCAGCCTCTGTTGGGGCAGGAATGTAATGTCAGCGCAAAGAGCAGATGAATAGGTTGCCTGTCCCTGCCGGCTGAACTCCCTGTGAAGAGCCCTGTTTAAGCAATGGGGAAACTGCGAAATACCCTGCTGCAGCAGCAGCAGCAGCAGCTCAGTGTTGGTGTTAGCATAGCTCTCATTCGGCTGGTAACTTTGACTTAAAGTGCCTTGTCTCTGCTGCTGTGTAAGGTGTCACCATGTCTGAAGGACTCCTGCTGAACTTGGGCCTCCTTCTGTTGCATTCCCAGAAGTGTGCAGGTTTTCCTGCAAGAACAAAAGGACACTTTGAATAGGCTATGTGTGATGGGACTTGACCCTTTCTGAACTACTGGAGAACTGATCCAGGAGCATCCCAACGGAATGCATAGGAAGAGCTCAATGTAACCTCTCTATGAAATGCTGTATTTTCATGGCCTTGTGTCTGGTAGCTGGATTGTGTGGCTTGTCTGAATGCTGACCCGTGTGCATGTCTTGTAGGTTCGGATATAAATAGCATGGATTTTGTGGACAGTGGCTGTGCCATGAGGAGGAGAGTGACTCGCCAGAACGCTAAGCTAGGAGGAGCCTCCAGAAAGTCCGACCACGTTATCTGGGAAATAGAGGTCCCAAAGGTAACCAGCCGCTGGCCTGCTCTCCCATCCTGCCCTGCCTTACATAGCCATCTTCTGGTTCTTCCAGTTTGGTACTGGCTCAGTGCCATTCCAGGGAGATCAACAATAAATCAAGGAGGATTTAAGAGTTTAGCTCCCATTAGGACTCAATGGAAGTGAAGAGCCGGTACACAGCTGTTAAACACGAGGCATGTCAGGGCTATGCCCAGGGTAATGCTGGTTGTTGGAGTCGTTATTCCCCATTCTCTTCCACCCCAGTCTGTTAGTCTGATGCTTTGAAAGCATTCAGAAGGCTTTGAGGGTACACAGTTATTAAGAGCCGGTGCTGATTTTTTTTTCCTTGCTACTGTCTCGGGGGGTTACGTTTCAAGTGCCTGTCCAAAGCCTTCCTCACAAGCTGAATGCTCATCTGAGCTCTTCTGTGGAGCTGCTGTGTCTCTGTCTTTATAGTGCGCTTTCTCTTGGGGAGAGAGAGAGAGTGTGCTTTTTAGGACTGTGTTCATACCTTCTTCCCTGCTTCGTATATGCAAAATCATCTGTGGCTGTCCTGCTCTTGCAGTTCTGCTTCTCAGCAGACCCAAATACTGACAGCCAGTAACGTGAGACAGCAGCTCCCAGCCGCATAAGCACACTGCCTCGAGTGCTTGGATGCTGTGAGCCTAGGGAAGGCTTGTAACACGCACTTTAATGCGTCGGTAAAACACAGGCTAAGGAAGCAGTTCTAGAGCAGAAAAATACTTTTCAGTGGTTAGTGAAGACAGGCTGTCACTTTTCTTAAAGTAGCTAGCTTGACATTGCATAGGATTATCCGTCCTGGCTCAGGCCCACCAGTTCTGCTCTGGTATCTGATCTCTAGATGCCAGTGGAAGAGTAGAAGTGACAGGGCTTGCACAGACCCCTCTTCATCACCCTGCACAGCTGTCCAGGGACTTTGTAGTCTACTGGGCACGATAGCCTGCTTTACTCTCCCGTGAACTTGTCTATTCCCTTCCTAATCTAATCAGCTTGTTTAAAAATTGCTAAAACTTAGTATTTCATATCTGAATGAAAAACGCATGTAGCATGCTTTAAAAAAAAGTGGTGGGAGACTGGGAGAGGATGTGACTTGAATTGGCTGTAGGAAGACAGTAGCCTTTACCAGGCCTGGTTTTGTCCCATCGTGTCTTTGTGTCGTTCTACAAGACAGGAAGAGGGATCTCTCAAGACGAGCTGTGTTTACTGCTCTGTATCTACCTTGTCTTATCACAGAGTAGCTGAACTCTGCACTGGTCCAGCATTGCTTTGTATTTATCATGCCTGGCCCTATGCTACAGGAACTGAGAGTGTGAGCGAAATAAGGCACAAAGAACAGTGTTGGATCTACCTTTTACTTCCTGTCTGTTGCTTTCTTGTCTCTTTCATGAAGGATTTAGTTGGCCGCTTGATCGGCAAACAAGGAAGATTTATGAGCTCCCTGAGGCAAGCGTCTGGTGCCAAAATTTATGTCTCAACAGTGCCTTATTTCCATGACTCCCAAGTCTGTCACATTGAAGGTAAGTGGAATGTCTCTTTATTCATGGTCTAATAGGCAGCTTGGGAGCCTTAATTAGATGGGCAAGGAATTTAATCAGATTTAGTGGCTTCCTGAGTCCAGTGCTTTGCAAAACTTTTCTGCTCTGTGCTGTTACAGTGGAGGTATATGCCAAGTCACCTGTGCCTTGGCATGTGAACCCTCTGTTCTAGAGGTGAGAATGCATCTTAACATCTTTGGCTGCTGTAGTTTAACCAACACCTTTTGCAGGATCCCTTCAGGCTTGAAGGAGGAGCTCTGGGATGTATGTCAGTGAATGCAGTCCCGACCGTGAAGGATGCTAGATTACTTGTGGCTGAAAACTGTCTGCCAGCGAATTGGGTTCATGCTGGAGGCTAAAGCTGTTGAAACTGGGGCCTGGCAGCCCGAGTTGCTCGTGTTGCTCTGAAATCACGTTACACGGCCAATCTCTTAAAACTTAAGTTGTTGATGTAGTACAGCAGGCTTCTGGCAGCTATATTGCTTTGCGTGGTGCGGGTGTCCTCAGCATCATGTCTGTGCTACAGACTTCCTGTGGGATTTTTGTCTTGCAGGCTCTTCTCAACAAGTAGAAAAAGTACTGAGCCTGATCGGCAAGAAGTTCAAAGAGCTGTGCCTCACCAACATCTACGGTCTACCTCCACCAACACCACTGACACTTCATTCCCTCCTTATGACTGCCTGGGTAAGTCCCAGCTTGCTGGCTACGCTGATGTCAGGGTGGAAGGCTGTTGTTGGTCACTGCCATTGTAATACACTATGTTCCTGTGGCTGGTTCACAGATAGCCACACAAAACCAAACTGGTTTTGAGGGCATCTGTTGTCCAGCTTGTGTAACTGTTACAGATCGGATTTATCTACCTGTTCTTCCACTACTGTTTCCATTCTGCCTGAGCTGAGAAATGTAGAATCATAGAATCGTTTAGGTTGGAAGAGACCTTTAAGATCATCAAGCCCAACCATTAACCCAACACTGCCAAGTCCACCACTAAACCATGTCCTGAAACGCCACATCTACGCGTTGTTTAAATACCTCCAGGGACGGTGACTCAGCCACTTCCCTGGGCAGCCTGTTCCAATGCCTTACAGCCCTTTCGGTGAAGAAATTCTTCCTAATCTCTGATCTAAACCTCCCTGGTACAACTTGAGGCCATTTCCTCTTGTCCTATCGCCTGTTCCTTGGGAGAAGAGACCAAGACCCACTTTGCTTACAGCCTCCTTTCAGGTAGCTGTAGAGAGCGGTAAGGTCTCCCCTCAGCCTCCTTTTCTCCAGGCTAAACACCCCCAGCTACCTCAGCCGCTCCTCATCAGACTTGTTCTCCAGACCCTACCTGAGCTTTGTTGCCCTTCTCTGCACACGCTCCAGCACCTCAATGTCCTTCTTGTAGTGAGGAGCCCAAAACTGAACCCGGGATTTGAGGTGCAGCCTCACCAGTGCCGAGTACAGGGGCACCATCACTGCCCTGCTCCTGCTGGCCACACTATTCCCGATACAAGCCAGGAGGCTGTTGGGCTTCTTGGCCACCTGGGCACACTGCTGGCTCATGTTCAGCCGGCTGTCGACCAGCACCTCCAGGTCCTTCTCCACCGGGGCAGCTTTCCAGCCACTCTTCCCCAAGCCTGTAGCGTTGCATGGGGTTGTTGTGAACCAAGTGCAGGACCTGGCATGGAGCCTTGTTGAACCCCATGTGACTGGCCTTGGACCATCGATCCAGCCTGTGCAGATCCCCCTGCAGAGCCTTCCCACCCTCGAGCAGATCGACACTCCTGCCCAATTTGTTGCACCTGCAAACGTAGTGAGGGTGCACTCGATCCCCTTGTCCAGATCATTGATAAAGATATTAAACAGAACCAGCCCCAACACTGAGCCCTGGGGAACACCGCTTGTGACCAGCTGCCATCTGGACTTAACTCCGTTCACCACAACTCTTTGGGGCTGGCCATCCAGCCAGTTTGTGACCCAGGGAAGAGTAGGCCTGTCCAAGCCAGTTTCTCCAGGAGAATGCTGTGCGAGACAGTGTCAGCAGCTTTACTAAAGTCCGGGTAGACAACGTCCCCAGCCTTTCCCTCATCCACAGAGTGGGTCACCTTGTCATAGGAGGAGATCAGGTTGGTCAGGGAGGGCTGGCCTTTCATGAAGCCATGCTGACTGGGCCTGGTTGCCTGGTTGTCTGGTACGTGCTGGTACGTGCCACATGATGGCACTCAAGACGATACGCTCCGTAACCTTCCCCAGTACTGAGGTCAGGCTGACCGGCCTGTAGTTCCCTGCATCCTCCTTCCAGCCCTTCTTGTAGAGGGGCGTCACATTTGCTAACTTCCAGTCAACTGGCACCTCCCCAGTTAGCCAGGACTGCTGGTAAAGGATGGAAGGTGGCTTGGTGGGCGCTTCTGCCAGCTCCCTCATGACCCTCGGGTGGATCCCATCCAGCCCCGTAGACTGTGCACACAGCTGTCTCCATGGAGGTGAAGACAGGCTTTGTTTCGGAGAAGTGAATTTATGCTGGGAAATTAAAGGCATTTTAGATGTATTCTAAGCAGAGTAATGCTCAGAAGCTGCCCAACACAATGGCTCTCTAGCAGCCAGGGCAAATTACTTTGAAGATGAGACCTCTGTGAAAAATCTTGGACAATCCCTGCAAAGATTACCTTTGTGTTTTAAACCCCCCTTGGCAGGGAATCCTTGCAAGTTTCACTGTGTTGATAGTGCATCATTTCTGACTGCTCGCTGATCTCTTGGGTAAATAAGTCTCACAGCTGCTCTGTGCCGATAGCGTTTTTGTGTACAAGATGGGCCCCACCCCGGGTCTGATTTCCTTTAGAACAGCACGGAGTAACCGTGAGGAGCTTTCTGCTCCTGATCCAGAGCGGCCTTTGGAAGTGAAATACCAGAGTGCTAGGGCTTTTCCAGCCATGACTGTAAGCCTCTGTCAGGAGTTGCTGTTGGAACATGGAGTTGCTGTGAATGAAGCTTGTGTTGCAGTGACCGCTGATGAGAATTTCTTTCCTCCACATGACAGCTGTTGCTCCCAGATGGCGTCACTGTTGAGGTGGTCGTGGCACATCAAGTCGATGCAGGGCACATGTTTCTACAGCAGCATACACACCCCACTTTCCGTGTCCTATGTAGCCTGGACCAGCAGATGTATGCCTGCTATTCTGAACCGGAAATTCCAACCCTGCCAACTCCAGTAGAAGGCAAGTAACTTGGTTGCTCACAAATTGTTCAGTTGAGAAGCTTCTTCTAGGGTCATGCAAAAGCCTGATGCCCCTGAGTTAAGCTTGGGAACTTTCCCAGTGGATGAGCATGTGATAGTTCACTTGTCAGTTCATCTTTTTTTTTTTTGTTTTTTAAGCTGCTACCAGAGTACAGATGAGTGCATCCCTGGAGTACCTCCCCAGCCACTTAGTTGCATGTTGAAATTGAGAATGAGATGATAAAGTCTGTCTCAGGTTACTTCTAATCAACTTGGCATGTGGTGTATTTTTGCTGATGAAGTGTGGAACTACTCCCAAATCTTCACAGTGTCACTGTCTGCACATGGTGTAAAGTGGAGGGTGCATCTCATGGAAGGGGTTATTGGCACATCCTTTCCTTTTTGGAGACAGACCTCACCGTTAGTGACCAGAGGCTGGGAGAGAACTGGATACCTGGGTAGAACAGCATGGTAGTGGCAGAGAGAGGCTTGAGAGTAAAACCCACCTCTCCTGTGTCCCAGCTGCAGGCCTTGTCTGATGGGGCTGTGGGTGGTCTTGAAAGAAGATGGAAGCAGCATACGAAATGCTGTTGATTCTCAGGAGATAACTGTGCAGCGCTACTAATGCCTGAAGTGCTGATTTCTGGAAATCCACTTACACTGAGCCTTTCTTCTCTGTACTCTTGTGTTTTGCAGTTGGTATTATATGCGCGGCCCCAGGCCTGGACGGGGCATGGTTACGGGCTCAAGTTATTAGCTACTTCGAAGAGAGCAATGAAGTGGAGCTCAGATATGTGGACTATGGAGGATACGACAAAGTGAAGATTGACACTCTCAGACAAATCAGGTCTCTAGCTCATATTCCATGGCCTGAGGCCATATCTGGCTTGAATCTCCATCAGTGGCATCCGTATCATTTGAATTGCTCATAGGTTTTTCACAGCTGAGGCGGGAAATGGTAGAAAGCTTTGTGTCAGTGCTGGGTGTGGATTCCTTGGGAGCAGAGCAAGCTCTTACAAGGTTCTTTTGAAGGGGAGGGGAGAGGAAACGGCAACTTCTGCCACTTCAGCATGGAAGCTGAGCAAAAGGGTGCCTTCGGGAGGCCCCAAAGTGTAGTTCATTGATGAGATAAGAATAAGAGTCAGATTCTCTATCTCCCAGCCCCATTGGCTGGGAGAGCCATGCTGGATGAGAGTTTTCTTACACAAGCCTATTAACTACTTGCTTGTGCCCCAGAGGTGGGAGAAAAGCAGTACAGCCTCCATTATGGAGGGAGTTTTTGCTTGGAGCCCAATCCAACTTGGCACGCTAATCAGAGAGTTTATTGCTGCTGCTGAGATTGCCGGGGGAATCGTCTCGTTTTTTAACTGTCATCAACTTTAAACTGAATTCCAGTTAGAGCAATTGATTAATCAATGTCACCTTGAGAATACAAGAGTAGCTTAAAGCCATGTTCTTATTTTGGTTGATTCTCTTTTCTTTAAGGTCTGATTTTCTATCCCTGCCTTTCCAAGGAGCAGAAGTTTTACTAGACAACGTGGTGCCACTTCCAGGTAACGGAGCTCTCAAGAATCCCGTTTGTGCTCCTCCTGCAGGCTTCAGTGGATGCCGGCTGCGAACAAGCAATGATTCTGTCTAGACTTTCTCCCTCCTGTTGCAAGCGCAGCCTCTGATGTGACTAGAGCAAGGGTTGGAAAAATTGTATTTTATTCTTCTAAATATGCTAGCATAGCAGAACCTGTCAGACTCCAGGGGAAAGATGATAAATGTCCAGGCTTTTTCGTGCGTGGAGGAGAAAATGGATGACTTGCCTAAACAGCAAGTTGGCAGGAGCGGCAGGGTAGAGGTGAAGTAGCTGTAACTCCTCTGCCGCCTTCTGTCATAGAGCAAATGTAAATGCAAACTTGGTTTTTAATCTGCTAGACAACTCTCTGACATTTTCTTACTCAAATGACTGAAATGTATAGTTCTGTGTTCAAAAGACTACCCTCCAAGCACTGGAAGAATGCCAGTCACTGCCTAGAAAGGCTTTGTTTTGCTTCCCCTGCCCTCCCACCACCACCCCACCACCATCACCACCCCCAGTACTGTTAGAGATGCATGCTGTATTGGTCTCTAAAAAGCTGCCCTTCTGGGTGCAGAAGGGGTGGCTGCAGGAGCTAGGGGTCAGGCCGGGTTTCAGCACTGGGGTTTGTGGCTGGCAGGACTCCAGGAGGTCCAGGCCCTGCCAAGACTGTAGATGGATGGCAAGGTTTAAGCTGCTTCTAGCAGAAGTCCGTGTTTGGCATGTTCTCCGGAGTAATCAACCTCCTTCGGTATTTGTGGGGTTGTAAGGAGTTCGCTTGCTGCTGGAGATGGTCTCAGGGTGGGGAGCACAAAGGAGGAACTCTATTTTGCAGCAATTTGGTAGGAAATAAGCAACTTTCCTCCAAAATGAGAATACTTCTGTGCAGTCTACGGTGTAGATTGTAACTGTATTGCCTGGGACCCGAGGATTTCCTGCTGCATGACAGGCGTGGAGTTAGCAGCTGTACCCACGGAAGCTGTGCAGGCTGAGAGATCTGAGGTGCCAGTGCTTGCAAAGAGTGCATTTGGCACTGCTCAGGTGCCGGCCAGCCTGCAGTACAAATGCTTTTAAGTTCCCATCTAGAGTATTGCACTCTGCAGGGTCAGTAAAGTCCTGAGGCCCCCGAGCTTAGTTTATTAAGGATCAAAATACTAATGGCAGCTCAAAGGTCCTGCAGAAGTATACTTTTCTGTCTTTAAAGCCTCCTAATTCATCAGCTGCTTATGTGAACATTAACTCAGCTAGTGGCAGTAGAAAGCACTTCATCCTTCCCTTCAGCAACACAGCAGGCATAATACTTGTGTGATCTCCAGCTTAACAGACTGGTTTCAGCAAATGCCGACAGCGACAGTAGGTGAGGGTTCTCTGGCCGAACTGATGTAGGAGGTCAGACAGGGTTAGCTTAATAGTCCCTTCTGGCCTTCAAAGCCTGTGAATATCTCATTTGTGTTCTCCTGCTCTTTCCCTTCCAAAGACGAGGATCACTTTTCATCCGAAGCTGACGCCGCTGTAAGTGAGATGACCAGAGGTGCAGCCCTCGTGGCACAGGTATGTGAGAGCTGTCTGGAAAAGTCTTGCTGCTGATTTGACTGCTGCTGGAATCCTCTCTGCCCCCTCGCGTACTGTGAGGGTTAAAATCAAAACCAAAGCCAGAGCCTGTGAGCCTGGCTGCTGGGCAGGGTTCTTGCTGAGAAATTCTGGCGCTGAGAACTTCCTTGCGTAGCACCGGCATTGCTCAGGACTGTGTGGCCGGGAAGGGATGAGTATCCCCTCGTTACTGAATGCGGGCAGGGAGGAAGGGCAGCTGCATGGGTTTACAGAGCACAGAGTGGCCTGTTGTCCAGCGGATCAAGTATTCACCTGGGTCTGCACCGCTTTGCCAGTCTCGACTGCCTTTGCAACACTGAGATCTGGGATCTGGCCTCTGGCTGGCCAGAGGGAGAAGTAAAGCTTCTGGCAGCGTCCCAAAGGCTCTGCTGTACGCAGTGCCTGGTCTCGATGACGAGGCACTTGCCTCTTTTGAAGCACCGCTAATAGTGACTGTAGCTATCCGCGTGAGTTAATTGGGGCGAGCGGGAAGCTGATAGCATTTGCGATGCTCCGTCTCATCGCTTCCTTTGGTTTAATGCAGTGCTCAAACGCACTCGTGCTAGCAAGGGCATGGATCTGAGTGACTAGAGCGAACTTGCCATCGGGGTGTCCCAGCTGCCCGGTGGCAGTAGCTCTAGCCTAGGCATAAGTTTGTGTCTCTGATACGCAGTGAATGATGCTAGCCTTGCATCCTCCACGGCTCAGACCAGAATTGCTGCACACAAATGTTCTTCTGTGTTTCCAGGTTACAAATTATGACAATGCAACAGGTCTGCCGCTGATACAGCTGTGGAACTTGACAGGAGATGAGGTGCGTACATTGACATGGCTATTTTTTCAACGCTGTTAGGGTTTATCATTATGCAGACTTTTTATTGTTGATCAGGAACTTGCTGATGTTTCTTGCGTGTTGTTCACCTTTCTCCATTGCTTTTTTTTTTACCTGCCTTTAGGTGGTGTCAGTAAACAGAGCTCTGGTGGAAAGAGGGTTTGCTCAGTGGCTTGACTACTAGCCATGTCCTGGATGCCTCGAGAACTTTTTCTGCAGAGAAAAACAAAAGAAGAAATCTTGTTTTGCACTGTTACAGCTTGGTTTGGCAAATTCTCATAAGAGTTACTTACACCTGAAACTCCTGTGGCTCCATTGTTGTTATTTCACCAGAAACACATACCTCATCTCAGTGAAAGGCAGGGTGTTAAAAGCCATAATGACAGACAGTGTCGCCTGAAAGCAAAAAATCCTCCCTGGCCTCTGCTCAAAAGTTGAATGGAAAAATCCTTAAAACCTTGTGCCTTGCTTGAAGCTAGCAAATGCCTCTGACATGCCTCTAACTGTGGTTGCATTTTTGTTCAAGATGTGTAACGCCCCATGAGCTTAGCGTAACTTTTCCTACAAGTTCTATCGGTTGTCCTTTTTTAACAGGCTCTGCCTGTGAAATTAATGAATGTTATGAAGGAGTTTAATGTTCCGTTATGGATTTTTCTATATTGTGCCACTAACCTGCACAAACAACATTCCTCTTGTCTTCCTTACGCCAGGAGGTAGATGGATTGCATTCATTACACTTCCCGTGGCGCATGTCGCAAGTCCCGGTTTTTAGGCTTGATGAGCTTAAGGAAGAAAGCTGCTTTGTGCAGATGCGTGAGGTGCAGGATATGTGACCACTACAGTTTTTGCTCTGAAATGTCCTGTGGTTAAAGAAAAGAACTGATTGCCAAGCCCAATTGTAGTTTGTATTTTTCTAGCTGTGCAAGTCTGGAGATATATATAAAAAACCTGTATTATTTTCTACAAGAAGAACACTGGAAACAAAGGGCACTTTACAGAAACTTTTTCACACCAAAATGTCCTGTGTAGGTAGAAGTGGTTTGGAGTGCATTAGGGTAGCCGACATATATGGAGCATCTGAATGTTGGGAGTGTTTCAGCTCTGCTGTCTGCAGGATTAGTATTCCCTTGGGTTGCTGTCTGGTTTGAATTGAGATCACTGCCTTCTTTGCTACGTTGCTGTACAGATCTGTTTAAAAAAAAAAAAAAAGTAACAACTTGGCATTAATATTGCAGTGGTGTTCTCCCTCAATTTTTTTTGCTCCTTTTTAGATTTCTATTCCATAGTTAAAATTTTGCTCAAGTAATTTAAGCTGACTTAATACTCTTAAACAAATGCCCTCTAATGTATATCATTTTAGATATGTATTGAGCTGGGATTTATTGCTGGCAGAGAAGATACTTGCCAGGAAAATGTTGATGTAGTCAGTCCTCAGAAGTATTTTCAGGTGGATTCAGGGATGTCCTTACATCCTGTGAGCTAACATGTCGGTGCATCACACGTGTGGATAGTTGCCTACATACAAAAGGTCCAATCTCTTCTGATAAGATATGGTTTTCCTTTTTTTTTTTTTTTTTTGAGTTCTCTCCCATTCGGCACTTATGATTTCGTGTTCGTGTATGCAGTAACATCCAATGACAACTAAATTGGGTAACTCAGTTAAATCTATAAAACATATACCCTCTTGGAATGTTTCTTTCCTCTTCAATTAAAGCTCAAATTTTAAGCCGTCTTAATCAAACTGTGATGACTAAGAGCCTTCATTTCCTGACCTCTTGTGATGTAGAGTTGGAAATGGGGCTCAATGGGATAAGCAGGTGAGATAAGATCCTGATGGCTTTTCAACAGATGCAGAAAGGTCAAGCTTCAAATATCCTGGGGTTCCTTTTACTTCCAGCTGAAAACTGGGTTTATTTTTATGATGAGTTACTTATTAGAAAGCCTTATTCTGAGCACTGGTACTCAAGGCAGTTGAAACTGTTAGATACTTGTGGAACTAATTTACTCTGGAATCAGGACGTCCCTTTTGTCACACTTGGGTGTTGAAAAGTGAAACTTGAGAGTCTGTTTCTACTGTGCAGGCTATAAAACCCCCCTCTTTAAAACGTTGGCAGGTTTCTCGTTCAAGCCAAGCGGTGCAATGATGTGAATTGGTGTCCCAGTGAACAGTTTGTCCTGACCCCCTGGTATTGGGGCACCTCGCAACCGGGAAAGTCTATTCTTGCAGTAGGATGTATTCACGCTCTCTGCATGGAAAAGAAGTGAAGGCATGGGCTGGACTGACTCAGCCAGGGCTGCACAGAACAAACTGTGTTAATCTCAAAGTACTGCCTTTGTGCTCTGTAGAAGTGTACACATGCACACACAGCTGTTCAGGGTTCCAGGTGCCGGTCTGCCTGATCCCAAGGATTAAAACCAATCCATTGGGTTCATTGCAGAATATACACACAACCTGCAGATGCTCTGGACTACAACTCGGTGCTGCTTAGGCAAGTGACAGGTGAAGACTAGAACAGCAGGGTTTTTAGTGGGAGAGTAGTGGGCTTGGAAGTTAGCAAAGTTTGATGTCCTCCTTGCTTCTCACCTCAGGAAGAGGGTTTCACTTCATAGGGTTTCTCGGTCCTTGCTAGCCTCCAGCATCTGCTGAGGGTTGGCTTTCAGCATCAGGCGTGACCCCCCAGGTAGAAATTTGGTAGCTGGCTTCTTGCAGTGTGGGTGGTTAACATGTCATTGATACCCTCAGCACCTGAGTGCGGTGCGTGGTGGGCCAAGCTGTGCCTGCACAGCAGTGCTCTGCCACTGTTGCAGGCAGCCTGTGTGAATTTGCTGTTTCAAATCGCCTGCCAGTCGTCTCCTTCCCTGGATAGAGCTTCTAGCTAAGGGAAGGAAAAAGCTGCCATGTGGCTACAAAGGAGGTTGTCTGTCCTTCAGCTCTGTAACTTGAGTGGTCGGCAGCTCAGCAATGCCTTCCTGCGTGCCTTCCCTGGTAGGCGAGGTCTCCCCAATTAAACCAGTTCTGTTGGGCAGGAGCCAATCTCTTGTGGAGGGTTTGCATTTAGCCTTAAGGCGGTGACTTTATAGTGCTCTCCGGCCAGTGTCTGGTGTGGTGGACGGGCTGGAAATGAAAGGTCAAGAGAAAAGGAAGAACCCTGCACTCTGGTGTCAGTCTGGTGCAGGTGCATGCAGCACCCAGAGGAGTTTGCTTGGATTTCTTCTGACTTTCTCTCCAGGGCTTTTTCTTTGCTCAGGGAAGCTTTATCCCCTGGGGCTAGACTCACACTGGGACAGAGAACTACAGACTGTTAGTGGTTGTGCGAGGGGGAGAGAATTGTGGCTGCTTTCTTTCGCTGCAGCCTTGACAGACTGTGGGAGTACAAAATACTGAAAGCGTGCAAGTGCCTGGGCTGGGGCTTCGCTTGCCGTGGTGAGCTGCTTCCAGAGAAGGTGCAGCTCCACAGGAGGTGGGTAATGCAGCCCTCCCTCTTGGGAAGGTGGCAGTCCCTCACGAACGTGGTACTGTGCAGCTACTCTCTTCGCGTGTCTCCTCCTCACACCACTCTTCTGACTCATTGTATGCAGGCTGGTTTTTGGGGTTTTGGTTTTTTTTTTTTCTCTGAAGCTGGTCCCAATGCTGTATTTTAGAGCCAGATTGCAACCTGAACATATCTCATTACTCTGACATAGACAAAACCGGCACTTTCAGGAGCCTTTTTGTAGGCGAATGATGCTATGTATCATGACTGTATTCTTTCTTTGATGTTTAAAACCCAACAAAAATAATTCAGACCTGGTCTCATCACCGAGGGAGAAGGAGGTGAGGACTCGCAGGAGCCATATTCTGCCTCTCCCATTCTTTCTGAGAAGCCCCGTGCTCAGGCACCGCGAGCCAGGCAGGACTGCTGCCTGCCACAGGCAATGCTGCCTGCAAGTCGAGTGGCATGGTGCTGCCCCAGGGAAGCAGACGGAAAGTCATCCTTAGAGACCCGTCATACAAGCAAAGGTTCAGATATTGCCGGTATAAAGTCATGTGGAACAAATGAAGTCAGCGGTGCGGTGCTGGTTTGTCCCGGCTGCTCCCTCAGCCCAGGATTCAAAATGCATGTTGCATATTGTCTGTAACTGTGGTCACTTTTGTATTTGGGAGCATATCTTGGCACCTGATAAAAACAGTGCAATCCCAGGGCCCTCTCTTTTTCCTTTTCTCCCTCCTTCTGAAGGCAGCAAGCGCCACGTACATCTGTCCGGACAGACCTTGTGAGCTTTGTGCTAACAGGCACAGAGTGTGGCAAACTGGAAGATAAACTGTCTTGCAAAATAAGAAGTCTGGCCCTTGCACAGATCTGAGTCAGAACATGGGAACCTGTGGTGATGTTCACGCAGGCACATGTGCGTGAGGGTGCTTTTTACCTCCTGCAGTGCTCTGTGCTGCTCCAGTCCCGGTGAGTTTCTAATTTTCCTCCCTTAGGTGCCTTTGTTTAATGTAAACTTGTATTCCCAGTGATGCTTTGAAGCCTCTGGGACGGGGGCTCATGATGCATGCTGGGCATGCCCAGAGGTCCCCCTGGCTGGAGAGCTTTGGCTCCTCAGTCCCGCAGGGGATGGTCCCCTCGGTGTCCCAGTGCTGTGGCTGCCACTTGCAGGGTTGTCACTACACCGCAGGGCCAGCAGTTTGCAAGGACAGCTGAGCTTTCAAGCACATAAGCCCCGACCCCAGATTCAGACCTTGCTTGTCCTCCTCTGGACCCTTGGGCCGGCGGCAGCTGAGGTGGGACGAGACCCCCCTGAGGTGCGCGGGCCCCGGCAGCCACAGTCTGTTCCTGGCTCTGCTGCTCGCTTGGGTTCTGGCCTTGAGCGAGACGCCTGGGTTTGCCCAGGAATGGTGAAGAAGTACCTGCTGAACATCCCAGCCTCAGGCCGTACGGGCCTGGACTCGCCTCTTCCTGACAACGGGGAGAAAAACCTACTTTTGAGCCCCCAGCATTATTGGGTGAAACACCCATATAAATACACGGATTTTTCTTAGCAGCTTGACCTCTTTGGCGGTGTTCTTGCTCTGCAGCGAAGAGGTGCCCTCTTTCTGCCCCTTGTCTGACTCCTGTGTAATAGAAGGGCTAAATGCTTATTACTTTTTTGCAGCCTTTTCCAGTTGCCAATCAAACATGTCTGGTTTGGGGTTTTGTTTTGTTTCGTTGTTGCCGTGACTATGCAGGAAGGTGTATCTCACTGTAATTACTGTTCCATCCTTGTCTTGGCATGAAAACATCTGCTGTCTCCCTGCATCTCCACTTCTCCCATTTCTTTTGAGAATTTCACGGGTCGTGATGACCTTCTATTTTCCATAACATCTCATGCATCTCAGTGTACACAGCTGTCTCTCTTGTGTTCCCCTGTCTCTCCATCTACCTCTTTTTTTCCTATCAGCATCTCCAGTGCATTCAGAAGTTCACAGCTCATCTGCTTATCAAATCAATATCTCACTTGCCATCTCCTCTGCCTCACGACCCCTGCAAACACAGCACCTTTGCACCTCACCGCCTGGGCTGTTGTCTCCTCTGAGCACAATTTGTCTTCCAGCTTGTGTCTAAAGTCTTCGTTCTTCTCGTTTAACACTTTGAAGTTAATTTTCTCAACCTTTTTATTTTGATTATGTTGTACTCCCTGGCTGTCTGGGTTTGAGGTCCATCCGTGCCGCTGCTCCTCTCCAGCGGGCGGGCAGCGATGTGCCGCAGGGTGGATGGAGGGTGTTGCCATTCAAGGTGAAGTCGCCGCTGGCTGCTCGTGACAAACTACAGCAAAGTTAGAGCGTGCTGCGGAGAGGGGCTGCGCCGTGCGCGGGGCCGGAGGGAGGGGGCTGGTACCGCTCAGCAGAGGCAGTGACGGGGCTGGAGAAATACGGGTTCAGCTACTGGTTTTGTGTGGCCTTGTTTAAAGAGCGTGGGGTCCCTGAGTGTGATGAACAGAGATACTTCAGGTTTTATCCTATTCTGGCACCTTTTATTACTAGGACTTTACTGGTATTCCTGTTCTGTTAAAAAATATTAATAAAAAAATCAGTCCTATATCTGCTCCAGATGGACTAATAAAACTCTCAGGTGTGACAGGACCTTAAATCTCTTTGCTTTGTTCCCCGTCTGTAAAACGTGCATCCCAGCTCTCCGCCTCCTGCTCCCATGTCTTGCTTGTCTCCCTGCCATGCTCCCGACAGCAGGAGCCCCCGTCCCGCTGCTCCTCTGTCCAGCTCCCAGCACAGCAGCCCCCCGGCCTGGCCCAGGGTGCTAGATGATGCTGTAGCAAAACTAATCCTGGGAATATTAAAGGTGCATTTTTTTATTTTATTTTATTCACCCTCAGCCTATGGTCTTTATACATGTGAGCTAGGAATGTCCTATTCTTGAAAGGCTTTCCAGAAGTTTGGCACCTGGAAGGTGTGACTGAGAAATGGCTCTGTTTATGTTGACAGAGAAGAGGGGTGTTGGTAGAGAGCAGAAGGCAGGGTGGAGATTAATGAATCATGCAATAACTTCTTAGATGGACGGAAATAACACTGCATACGTCAGTTTTGGATCCTTGCCATCTCGGCTCAGCAATCACAGAAAGCCAAATAAATAAAGCAGGAAGTCGGCAAAGCCCTGATTCAGCGAAGGCCCAAGCACAAATTCAGCATTAACCTCTGCTTAAGATGATTTGGAATAAAAGAGTTAAGCTCATAGCTGCCCAAAAGTCACACCAGGAATCCATGGCCTTGACAGTCAGCGCATCAGTGTTTTAAATCTAAGGGGAGAGGATGCTTAAAGATGAGGAATTTCTTAAATATGGACAAAGAATGCTCCCTGGTGTGAGGCCATTTCTCGGTAATAACTCAAAGGTTGTTTTTTGGTCCGTGGCCAGATGTGGTGGTCTGGCGTGATTTTGGCCAAGGCACCGATGCCCTCAGGGAGGATGACATTCGGGCGGCAGCCTGTGCGGGTGGAGGAGGCTGTCGTGGGGGCCCAGCGACTCCTCACTCACATCCCCTCACTGGGCTCCCGGCTGGGATGCTGGAGTTCCCTGGGCAGCACGGTGAAGGGCTGGAGATCGTGGTGGGGTGTCAGGGCAGCGGCTCAGCGATGGGCTGCCAGTGCTCCCCCTGCTCAGCCAGCACTGCCGTCATCCGCCCCCAGCACGAATGCGCTGACGAAACCTCTCGGATGTCAGAAGGACTGCGTGTGATTGGTAAAGGTCGATGTGAATCAAAATCCCCTCCCAGGTGAGAGGCGCAGAGATCTGCCTGTTTTGGGTGCAGCGGTTTCACCAGACGGCTGGTCGGAGCAAAGGGAGGGAGCAGAGGGTGCCTTCTGCAGAGGCGGGTTTGCAATTAAATGTGTGCGACATGCCATGAGGAGGAAGCGTGATCCTCTCCAAGCCCGAGATCTGCTCAATCTCACAGGCAGGCGTGCAGGGTTGGGCCGGCTGTCGGTGGGGCACGGCTCCCGTGAGCCCAGCACAGCGGGCAAGCACCAGCTTCATCTCTCCTGGGCTCTTCGTGCTTATCTGATCTGCACCTCCGTAATGATGTGGTTAGCATTAAATGATGGTGTTTAAAGGGTGGTGAAAGGATCGGGATCCCTTGGTCTGCCTGGCTGGTTGCCTAAATCACGTTTTATGAGTTAAGCTGACCAGTCCCAGTGGTTAAGTGCCAAAGACACACTTTCTTTTAAGAGCTCTCTCTTCTTTTGGAAGATGCAAAGACACAAATGCTCTTACATGAATACTTTTAAAAGATGTGACATCTTAGGAACGAATCACTCTCAATTCAAACAGGTTTTTTACTGCAACTATGCGAGCTCTGTGACATAATATGGAATTCCAGTGAGATTTTTCACAGCTGCTTCTACCATCCTCTAAAGCTCAGGGGTTTCTCTTTTTAAAGCCAGAATGCACAACCACAGATATCGAATTAAGCTGAACACTCATTACGATAATCAGGTAGCTTTGCTACACCGTTAACTCAAGAAACAGATCAGCAAATGTCATACCCAGTGTAAAAAGCATAAAGTCATTCAATCTCAGACTCACAGCAGCGTTGGTGGAGAGAACCTCTGGCAGTCATCAAGTCCAATTTGCTGCTCAAAGCGGGGCCATCACCAACACTAGTCAGCTGTGCTGATGTCTAGGCACCAGTCTTGAAAGCCTCCAAGGATGGAGATTTCAAGCCTTTCTGGGCAACCTGAATTCCCAGTGAAAAAGTTTTCCCTTGTGTCCAACCTCAGTCTCCCGTGCTGCAATGTGTGGGCCCTGGTCATATCATTTGCCACTACAGAGGAGCTGTTGGCTTTGTCACCTTTGCAACTCCCCTTCAGGTAACTGCTGGCTGATCTTGCAGCGTCTCCTCTTCGTCCAGCTCCTGCAGCCCCTTCTCGGGGTGCTCTCGGCCCCTTGGCAGCTCTCCCCTGCCTTGCCCCTCTCTCAGCCCTCTTCAACTGGGGAGCCCAAACCGGGCCCTGGTGCTGAGAAGACAGGCACAGCAACTTTCCTTGACCTTCTGGCCATGGTCTTCATACAGGAGTCGATGAGAGTAAAAACGGTGCACGCTTGAAGAAAATGATCCTTATTTTAAACTGTTGGGAAGTGATGGGATATGAGCAGGCTTCAGAAAGTAACCTCGGCATTAAAGCAGGTCCTTTTGATGAAGATATCGGCACCAAGCCCAGGAGCAAGAATGACGCAAATACCACGCCAGAGGAACGATCAGAAAAGGAACAGAGAACAAAACAGAGCACAGCACCGTGCCCTTTTGTAAGTTAAACACAGTATGTGCAGTTTCAGTCCTATTTCAGAAGGACATAGTAGAAACAGAACAGCTACATGGGTTGCAGGGGTAAATAAAAACAAAGAATGACTCTTACTAGTCATAGATGCTGACCCTGGAAAAGAGACAACCGAGTGACAATGCAGAATGCAAGAAGAGGCTTGTAAATTTGTGAATGGTGTAGGCAAAGTGGACAGGGAACACTTTTTTCTCTTTATTTTTCAATACAGTAACTAGTAGGTATCAATTTGTACTATCAGTTGGCAGCAAAAGCAAACAGGAAGGTATTTTTCACACAATGTCATTGTGTGAAAAGTTAATCTGTGGAATTTCTTACAACTGGATGTTGCAAATACTGGAATTTTACCAGGATTCAAAAAACAACTGGACAAATCAGCAAAGGAAAATACACTGTGGATTGTTGGAAGTCCTATCTCTAGCTTGGCAAGCACTAGTGCTACAGATTGCTAGAGGCTGAGAAAGTACCCTGGGAAAATAGTCACAGCATGCTTGCTCTCCTTTGTGTATTTTTGAAGTGTTCGCCACTGGCCAGCATTGGAGGTAGGACACTAGGAGCTAGAATATCCTTTGGTGATCCCCTACAGCTGTTTGATAGATGTCTTTTGTGTTCCTATGAAAATCATATAGACAATAGTCATATTTTTTTCTCTCAATTTAAATTAAATCCAAAAGAATAAGACACATGGATTTCTAAATCCTCCACAGAAAGAGCACTTCTGTCCTGTTAACACCAGTCCACCTCAGTATGTCCAGGGGTCTGAATGGAAAGGTGTGAGCTGACTTTATTATAAAGTCCAGTGGGGATACACTGAGTGAGAAACAGGCAATTTGGAATAGGCATTCACTACACCATCAAATATTTGTCATACCTTAATCCCCCTGAAGCCTTTCCTGTAGGGAAGTAAGGTAAGAAAAAGAAGCTCTGTAGCCTTTCTGCTGTATTATCAGTATTGTTGTTCCCAATTAGCAAAGTTTCCCCTTCCATGTACAGATTTTTAGCTTATGAGCTCTTTTAGCTTAGAGGCAAGGCTTCAGAACAGCTGGTGACAGCCCTTCTGCGTCTGTGTCGCGTCCCAACCTCAGAGGGAGGATCTAAATTAAGGTGAAACGACACCAAACGATCAATCAAACATTTTCTTTTTATTCTAGCACAGAAAGTAACTTAGGCTTGGAAAGGCAATTCGAACTTAAAACCCTGGAAAAGCGTTAGCGGTGTGGATTCTTATTAAGAATATTCAAAGAAAAAGAAGAAGAGAAAAGAAAGGGGGGGAGAGAGAGGGAGAGAGATATCACCGGTCCAGGTTCCAGCGTTGGTCCAGCCAACGGGGGGTAGGTGTCTGGTCGGTAGGAGCGCTCGTCCAAAAAAGAGGAAGCAGAAGAAGAAGGAAAAAGCCCCAAATGGCACTTGCTTTGCCCTTTTATATTCATCTTGTGAGTGTTTGAGACATTCCTCTGAAAGGTTCAAGGGATCTCTACCCCTTGTCCCCTCATCAAGTATTGTCTCCTGCTAATTGGTTAGCTGTCCTCGCTTGCTATGTAAATTAGCACGCATGCTCCTTCCAGGAGTGGGGGGGCAAGTCTTTTTAGCCCTGAATTGGGTCGGTGGTCGCAATCTCCCCCTGCCACCTTTACCTTTCACCTAAATACCACGGTTTTGGTACTTTGTCAACCAGCTGAGGGGGATGCTCATTCTTATCAGTCTCTTCAAGGATCCTTATCTCTCAGCTTTTGTCTTCAGCCAACTGAGAGGAATGTTCATGTTCACTCTTACCAGTCTAAGGATATAGTCGTCATTATCTCTCAGCTTTTGTCTTCTGACTGATGAATTGGTCTTGGTGTCAGACTGCTTGTCATTCCAGTTGGACTCCTACAATCTGGAAAAGATCTTTTGGGGACACTGTGTTTCTGACACTGAAAATGACTGTGTTCTTCCTAAGGTCAGCACATACTTCCATTTTCACATCAGCTATAGTCCTCTTCAGTACTAGGAAAGCCATTTCCTTTCTGCTATCAATACAACGCGAGGCAGTTTTCCCCTTGCTTTTCACTGAAAACTACTAAATAAAAGTCGCAGAGCCAACTTCGGAAGGCAACTTGAAGACATCGTGCAAACACTGTGCTTTCAATTAACTTACGCATATGAAGCCCTACTCTTAGAGCATACTGAACAAAAGCTGCGTCAGGATTTGCAGAGTCCCACAGCTTTCTCCTCTCTGTGGCCAGGATCAAAAGCCACTGAAGTTTTTGAGGAACTTTCTGTTTGACACCAAAGGGCTTTGTACCCAAACTAATTCTGGGATGAGATTAACCCCTGTAGCAACTGTGAAATGCACTTTTAGCCCATTTTGCAGCTTCTGTCATGTGTCAAGGTGTTCCTGGCTCTTCTCCTCCCTCGGGCATAGTTCTCTTGCAGGCAGTTTAACCTTTTTGCTAATGTGAGCATCTTATTTCACGTGTTTGGCTTCCAAGGCAGGCAGGAACTACCAGGAGTTTGTGCCTTCCGGGGCTGGCCAGAGCCATCTAAACACAGCAGGGACCATGCCTGGAACAGCTGGTGCTGAGCGTCACGGCTGAGTCTTTCCAGACCTCGGGCTGCCGGGTGAAATCCAGCCTGCCACAGCGCTGGTGCCGGCACTGGGCATCACGTCGCAGCTGATGGTGCCGCTGCGTGTGGGGGTCTGCCCAGAGAGAGCCGGGTGGGCCTGCTCGTGCTCATGTCCCTCCCCTGGCAGGCGGTAGTTACAGCCATCTCCGAGGGCTTCCAAGGCTGCAAGTGTGCGTGGGTCAGTTACCCTTCTACAGCTTTTCCTCGCCCACCAGGCAGCAGTCTGTTTCCAGATCATGCCCTTCCCACTGAATACGCCTGCACGTGTGCTTGCTGTTAGCGTGCAGCACAGGCTTTGGAACAGTGCCAGAATTTAAAGAAATAAATAGGTCACAATTTATCCATAACTGCTTCAAAACCAGACATTTTGTTCTAAAAATGCAGTTCTGGGCTCTTATAACTACCATATAAAAAAATAAAAAACCCCAAGAAGAGCAAAAAAGGCATTATTAAGCTTTGCATTTCAGCGGTGCAAAGCTGAACCTGTCATACAGAAGGTCTGTAGTGTAGTAATATTATTGTGTTGCTCTTAATGCTTAAATATTGTTCACGTCCACACATTCCGTACCATTTTTTTAAAACTCTTCTCTAATACTTTGGATTGGAAAGAAGAAAGAAAATATATTCCAGCTTTTTACAGCTCCCTGGCAAAGGCTATAACTCACTTTCTCTTTGGGGACAAATACGTAATCTCCTATACAATCTCTGACCTTAATAAGAAGACAGAACTACCCAAAGCAATTTCTCTCTGTTGTGGTTTAGCCCCGGTCAGCAACTAAGCACCACACAGCCGCTCGCTCACTCCCCCACCCTTGTGGGATGGGGGAGAGAATCGGAAGGGCCAAAGTAAGAAAACTCGTGGGTTGAGATAAGAACAGTTTAATAATTAGAATAAAACAGCAATAATACTAATATAATGAAAAGGAAAATAATGAGCGAGAGAGAGATGAAACACTGGAAGAAGAGAGGGAAAAAAAAAAAACAAAAAAAACAAAACCAAAACTAAACAACAAGTGCTGCAACCGCTCACCACCCGCCGACCGACGCTGCCGGTCCCCGAGCCGCGATCGCTGCCTCCCCCGGCCAATTTCCCCCAGTTAATATACTGGGCATGACGTCACATGATATGGAATACCCTCTGGCCAATTCGAATCAGCTCTCCTGGTTGTATCCCCTCCCCTCCCGGCTTCTTGTGCACCTGGCAGAGCATGGGAAGCTAGAAAGTCCTTGACTAGTGTAAACACTACCCAGCAACAACTAAAACACCAGGGTGTTATCAACATTATTTACATACCAAGTCTAAAACACAGCACTATGCTAGCTACAGCGAAGAAAATCAACTATCCCAGCTAAAACCATGACAGTATCCACCCCTTATTCCATACCATTTACGTCATGCTCAGGTCTCATACTATCCAATATGACCTCAATAACCACCACCCGCCTCCCCATCCTTTGATGACATACGTAGATATCATTTATCATTCCCGTAGTCTATGGACCATCCCTGTAGAACATCTGTAGAGGGTCCACACATGTCCATTGAGTTCATTCAGTCCATAACTTTGGGCTCCATCTACCGTAATAGTCTTTCAAGGCCGGAGAGATGGTCTGCGTGGTGTTGGATTGTTGCATGCTGAAGCCAGTCTTTGTTCCACCACTGCTACACGTTGCTTGGTTCAATCAAAGTTCATTCTTCATTAATTTTGGAAATTCTTACTATGATACCATCGATACAGCATATAGCAACCATAGGAGTGATGACATACAATATCATATAGCAATTAACAGCATACCGTTCAGTTCATTGGCTATTTTCACCCAAAATCAAATCCCCTTGAGGCACACATCGAACTCCTCCGTCCTCCCGCATTACCCACCAAGTGCACCCAGGTCCTCGAGCAAAAGCAATCCCACGAATGGGTTTGCCTTTGCCTGAGACAGGAATAACCCAGACGGTTTTCCCCAGCATATTTTTTACATGCACTACAGGGACTTTATCCCCTTCCACAGTACGTAAGAGTTCTGACTGGGCAGGCCCAGCTCGATTGGCAGATCCCCTAGTGTTGACTAACCAGGTGGCTTTTGCTAAATGTGTAGCCCAGTGTTTGAATGTCCCACCCCCCATTGCTCTCAGTGTAGTCTTTAACAGTCCATTGTATCGTTCAATTTTCCCAGAGGCTGGTGCATGATAGGGGATGTGATACACCCACTCAATGCCATGCTCTTTGGCCCAGGTGTCTATGAGGTTATTTCGGAAATGAGTCCCGTTGTCTGACTCAATTCTTTCTGGGGTGCCATGTCGCCATAAAACTTGTTTTTTAAGGCCCAGGATAGTGTTCCGGGCGGTGGCATGGGGCACGGGATATGTTTCCAGCCATCCGGTGGTTGCTTCCACCATTGTAAGCACATGGCGTTTGCCTTGGCGGGTTTGTGGCAGTGTGATATAATCAATCTGCCAGGCCTCCCCATATTTATACTTCAGCCATTGTCCTCCATACCACAAAGGTTTTATCCGCTTGGCTTGCTTGATTGCAGCGCATGTTTCACATTCATGGATGACCTGTGCAATAGTGTCCATGGTCAAGTCCACCCCTCGGTCACGAGCCCATCTGTATGTTGCATCTCTTCCTTGATGGCCTGAGGTGTCGTGGGCCCACCGAGCTATAAATAGTTCACCTTTATGTTGCCAGTCTAGATCTACTTGAGCCACTTCAATCTTAGCAGCCTGATCCACCTGTTGGTTGTTCTGATGTTCTTCAGTGGCCCGACTCTTGGGGACATGAGCATCCACATGACGTACCTTCACAACCAGGTTCTCCACCCGGGCAGCAATATCTTGCCACAATGCAGCAGCCCAGATGGGTTTGCCTCTGCGCTGCCAGTTGTTCTGCTTCCACTGCTGTAACCACCCCCACAGGGCATTTGCCACCATCCATGAGTCAGTATAAAGATAGAGCACTGGCCATTTTTCTCGTTCAGCAATGTCTAAAGCCAGCTGGATGGCCTTTACTTCTGCAAACTGACTTGATTCACCTTCTCCTTCAGCAGTTTCTGTGACTTGCCGTATAGGACTCCATACAGCAGCCTTCCATCTCCGATGCTTTCCCACCAGACGACAAGACCCATCAGTGAACAGGGCTTATTGCTTCTCATTTTCTGGCAGTTTGTTATACAGTGGGGCCTCTTCAGCACGTGTCACCTCCTCCTCTGGTGACATTCCAAAATCTTTGCCTTCTGGCCAGTCCATGATCACTTCCAAGATTCCTGGGCGACTGGGGTTTCCTATTCGAGCCCGTTGGCTGATCAGTGCGACCCACTTACTCCATGTAGCATCAGTTGTGTGATGTGTAGAGGGGACCCTCCCTTTGAACATCCAGCCCAGCACCGGCAGTCGAGGTGCCAGGAGGAGCTGTGCTTCAGTACCGATCACTTCTGAAGCAGCTCGAACCCCTTCATATGCTGCCAATATCTCTTTTTCAGTTGGAGTGTAGCGTGCTTCGGACCCTCTGTATCCCCGACTCCAGAACCCTAGGGGCCGACCTCGGGTCTCCCCTGGTGCTTTCTGCCAGAGGCTCCAGGTAGGGCCATTCTCCCCGGCTGCAGTGTAGAGCACGTTTTTTACATCTTGTCCTGCCCGGACTGGCCCAAGGGCTACTGCATGAACTATCTCCTGCTTTATCTGTTCAAAGGCCTGTCGTTGCTCAGGGCCCCATTTGAAATCATTCTTCTTCCGGGTCACTTGATAGAGAGGGCTTACAATCAGACTGTAATTTGGAATATGCATTCTCCAAAAACCCACAACGCCTAAAAAAGCTTGTGTTTCCTTTTTGCTAGTTGGTGGAGACATGGCGGTTATTTTGTTGATCACATCCATTGGGATCTGCCGACGTCCATCTTGCCATTTTATTCCCAAAAACTGAATCTCCTGTGCAGGTCCCTTCACTTTACTTTGTTTTATGG
This sequence comes from Morus bassanus, assembly GCA_031468815.1. Taxonomy (NCBI): domain Eukaryota; kingdom Metazoa; phylum Chordata; class Aves; order Suliformes; family Sulidae; genus Morus; species Morus bassanus. The sequence continues at coordinate 85,496 of JAVHSO010000251.1, forward strand.
CAAAACCGGCCTTCAGAAGGATTTGGACTATTTTCTTCCCTTTCTCAAAAACATCTTCTGCTGTGTTGCCCCACACGATGATGTCATCAATGTACTGAAGGTGTTCCGGAGCTCCACCCTGTTCCAGTGCAGTATGGATCAGTCCATGGCAAATGGTAGGGCTGTGTTTCCACCCCTGGGGCAGTCGATTCCAGGTGTACTGGACACCCCTCCAAGTGAAAGCAAACTGTGGCCTGCACTCTGCTGCCAACGGGATTGAGAAGAATGCATTAGCGATATCAATTGTGGCATACCACTTGGCTGCCTTTGACTCCAGTTCGTATTGAAGTTCTAGCATGTCCGGCACGGCAGCACTCAGTGGCGGAGTGACTTCGTTCAGGCCACGATAGTCTACTGTTAGTCTCCACTCTCCATTAGACTTCCGCACTGGCCATATGGGACTGTTAAAGGGTGAACGGGTCTTACTGATCACTCCCTGGCTCTCCAGTCGCCGAATGAGCTCACGGATGGGAATCAGGGAGTCTCGGTTGGTGCGGTATTGCCGCCGGTGCACTGTTGTGGTGGCAATTGGCACCTGTTGTTCTTTGACCTTCAGCAACCCCACAACAGAAGGGTCCTTTGAAAGACCGGGCAAAGTAGACAGCTGTTTAATTTCCTCCGTCTCCAAGGCAGCTATACCAAAAGCCCACCTGTACCCTTTTGGGTCCTTGAAATACCCTCTCCTGAGGTAGTCTATGCCAAGGATGCACGGAGCCTCTGGGCCAGTCACAATGGGGTGCTTTTGCCACTCATTCCCAGTTAGGCTCACTTCAGCCTCCAAAACAGTTAGCTCTTGGGATCCCCCCGTCACTCCAGCAATACAAATGGGTTCTACCCCTACATAGTTTGATGGCATTAGGGTGCACTGTGCACCGGTGTCCACTAGAGCCTTATACTCCTGTGGGTCAGATGTGCCAGGCCATCGGATCCACACAGTCCAGTAAACCCGGTTGTCCCTTTCCTCCACCTGGCTGGAGGCAGGGCCCCTCTAATTCCAATTGCGGGTTTCCCACTCCAGATCTTGTGAACGGGAATCAGAAGTCTCTCTATTAAGATCACAGATAGAATCAGCGCTTCTACTCCTCTGTCGGGGGAACTGCCTACTGGAAACTGGAGCAGCAACTCTCCTGGAGGTCCCCCCTTGAGTGGTTGTTTTCCCTTGCAACTCACGTACCCGTGCCTCCAGGGTCGAGGTAGGTTTTCCATCCCACTTCCTCATGTCCTCTCCATGGTCATGCAGGTAAAACCATAGGGTGCCCCGTGGTGTGTATCTTCTCTCTTGAGCAGAAGGACGCTTACTCCTAATGGCCGAGATACTGGTCCGTACAGGTAGGGAGTAGGACATATCTTCTTTGAATTGCTGGAACTCCCGGGACAACAATTTCTCCACAGCTGAGATGAGGGAGGAAGAGACATGTGCTTCATAATCCCGGAGTTTATCAATCACATCCCCTACCATTGGTGCCTCTTCATCTTTCCAGGACATTACTGCCAGGGAGTTTACATGGGATGATGGTGCGCTCCGTACAAACTTCCGCCACATGGGTCGTGTGCACTGCGCTTCATCTGGATCTTTGGATGACTGTTCACTACCCAGGTCACCATAAATCACCTCAAGCACAGCTAATTCTCTCAGGTACTGGATACCTTTCTCCATGGTGGTCCATTTTCCAGGGCGATATAGAACATCTTCCTTGAAGGGATACCTTTCTTTCACAGCAGACAGGAGTTGCCTCCAGAGGCTGAGGCCTTGTGTCCCTTTTCCAATTGCTTTGTCAATGCCCCCATCCCTAGAAAGGGATCCCAGTTGTTTGGCTTCCTTCCCCTCTAATTCCAGGCTACTGGCCCCGTTATCCCAGCATCGGAGCAACCAGGTGACAACATGCTCACCTACATGACGGCCGAAATCTTTTCATATATCTCGCAGCTCACTTAAGGATAGGGATCGGGTAGTTTCCATCTCTTGTACGAGTTCCTCCTCTTCCTTCTCCTCTCCCCGTGATGGTCCTACTTCTCCATCATCCTTTTCTATACGAGTTGACTTTCTCTTTAAAGATTTCTTCTTTTGTATAGGGGCAACTGATACTGGCACGGGTTGATTCTCCGATTCAGCTTCAGTGTCCGTCATGGGTGTTTGAGTGGTCACAGTGCCTGTCATCGGGCTTGGAGCAGCCGCAGTGCCTGTTGTGGGGGTTTGAGTGGCCACAGTGCCTGTCGTCGGGCTTGGAGCTGCTGCAGCGCCTGTTGTGGGGGTTTGAGTGGCCACAGTGCTTGTCGTTGGGCTTGGAGTAGCCGCAGGGCCTGTCGTTTTCCCTTGGGGGTACTGAATACTGTTGAACAGGGCTCGGTAGGCATGGGCCAGGCCCCAACACATTGCAATGATTTGTATCTCTCTGGAATTGCTAGGGTGACAACATACTTCCTCCAAATATTCTACTAATTTTTCAGGATTCTGCACTTGTTCAGGGGTGAAGTCCCAAAACACTGGAGGTGCCCACCGTCTCAGGCATTTGCCCATACTCTCCCACGTACCCTGCCACCCATAATTATCGAGCCTTGGGGCAGATCTCTGGATGATATTCTTGAATTGCTTATTAACCTTAGACAAAACCGAAACAATCTGCCATAGGAATATCAACAGATGTATCTTAACTACCCAAGGATGTTCAAGGTACTGAAAAGTTGTTGTAATGAAGGAGGAGACATTACAGAAGACGGTAGCTAAGGTGCCATTCTGTATTTCCTCCATAAAGAACCTTTCAGAAGAGGAGGTATAATTGCTAATTGTCTCCATGAGGTGGTAGCCGAAGTACAGTAACGGCTTCCATGCAAGACCCAAATAACCGATAAAACTCAAGGCCAGTGTTTTAATAACAAATCTCCTAGGCAAAACATCTCTAACCACTGCAGAGCACAGCAAACTACAAAACCCAATGCCAATCTTTAACATGTACTTCAAAATCAGCATGGTGTAGGCCTGACTAACTAATATCGAGAACAGATGAATCAATGCTGTGACCAGCAACTGTTATTATCTCAAGCCCTTTGTGCCCCACGTTGGGCGCCAAAAAGGACTGTTGTGGTTTAGCCCCGGTCAGCAACTAAGCACCACACAGCCGCTCGCTCACTCCCCCACCCTTGTGGGATGGGGGAGAGAATCGGAAGGGCCAAAGTAAGAAAACTCGTGGGTTGAGATAAGAACAGTTTAATAATTAGAATAAAACAGCAATAATACTAATATAATGAAAAGGAAAATAATGAGCGAGAGAGAGATGAAACACTGGAAGAAGAGGGGAAAAAAACCAAACCAAAACAAAACAAAAAAAACCCAAAACTAAACAACAAGTGCTGCAACCGCTCACCACCCGCTGACCGACGCTGCCGGTCCCCGAGCCGCGATCGCTGCCTCCCCCGGCCAATTTCCCCCAGTTAATATACTGGGCATGACGTCACATGATATGGAATACCCTTTGGCCAATTCGAATCAGCTCTCCTGGTTGTATCCCCTCCCCTCCCGGCTTCTTGTGCACCTGGCAGAGCATGGGAAGCTGGAAAAGTCCTTGACTAGTGTAAACACTACCCAGCAACAACTAAAACACCAGGGTGTTATCAACATTATTTACATACCAAGTCTAAAACACAGCACTATGCTAGCTACAGTGAAGAAAATCAACTATCCCAGCTAAAACCATGACACTCTCGTTATAAAACTGTGAATTCGTAACCAGTTTTAGAGAACCTGGTGACTCTTGATAGGAGTATCTGAAGAAAGGAAGAATTCTCAGAGAGACAATGAATTTTATTACTAGATACAAGAGGAAACTGCTTTGAATGTTTTCAGAGATAAATTAGTAGGACGTGGAATTAGTACCTTTGGAGTCCCACGTATTTCCGACCAATTACTGACTTCCTAAGGGGAAAACGCGTTTCTGTACCACACAGTTGGCAAAGCCGTGGTCAGGTTTTGCAGTGCAATCCATACCTTCCTTCTGTCTAAGGTGCCTCCTTCAGAGAAGAAGAGGAAGAGGAGAAAGTTTCCAAACCCGGACATCTCTTAAAGGAGCTGAGGAACGGTAGGGTCATCCTCAGTGCAGAGCCCTGAGGTCAAAGTAAGCACAAAGACTCCCTATGCCATACCCACTGCACCCCTCTGCAACGCGCATTAGTAAACTATGTTACACGGTGTCCGTGGTGACAAAGGAGGAAATAATAACTGTAGTCTTGGGTTTTTTCATGCAAAGGAAAACTTTGAGTCTTGGGTTTCTTGTCTAGGCTAATTCCATATTACTGTGGTCCATGTTCGAAATGCAAGGCCGCAGTAATTCAAGCTAGATGCTGTAAACATCTGATTTTTTTTTTTTGTCTGAAAATTCCTGTTCCTCCTTTGCTTTCTCTATTAGTAGTAAATTCCCAAGGTCTGAGGCTTGTGTATGATACCATTTGGCATTCTTTATTTAACACAAACACTAAATACTGATGCGTACAGTTTTATGGTTATATTGGTCTGGCAAAATAGCTTGCCTAAGATCTTTTTCATTCCAATCCCTTTGTGGTTAGGATTGTTTAATATTGAAAGTGTCAAAAGACAGCGCTTCAAACTCTTTTTATGAGTGGATTTATTGTAAGCTTCAGTAAGCCGTTAACAGCTACCTTCAGTTCAGTTTTGGGAACCAGCAGTGTTCGTTCCTGACACCCAACATAAGTAACTACAATCTCTCCAAATCCCCAGCACACCTCTGTTTCTTACAAGTTAAGGAATAAAACCGCACCTCAGAACCCAAGCGTCAAGACAAAACAGTTACCTTGAAGAAGCGTGACATAGCACCCATAGGCGTTTTTTTTCCCAGCTTCAAGAGCTACTGCAGGAATTTGTCTTACTCCTGCGTTCCTCTTGATCTGAGCCTTTTGCTCCTTCTTCAGTTACATGCTGTGTTTTCAGCTGCTTCTGGCAGCCAAACACTTGGCAACCAAATTCACAGACCGTGTTACTGCAACAGGTACAATATCTCGTATTAGAAGAGCTCCCTAGATAATCTTAATGTTAAGCTATCATCATATCTTGTTGTGAGCTTTTCTTTAGGACCGCGTTTAAGAGAAAAATGCTTATCCTGCTCGACGTTTGTGTTTTGGTACGGGACATGAAAGAGATTTGCTGTTTTCTTCGAAGTAGCGTATGTAGTTTAGCTGTCCAGGCTTAAATCAAAGGAGGCTGCAAAGGAATGGGGAGAAGACCAAGGTTTCTTGAAAGGCACGACGGGTGAGACAGGCATTAGGAAATCTCTCTTCTGGTGCCAGAAATGTTACAGGCTTAACACGTCAAGGGCAGAAAGCAGGGTTTAAAGAAGGGATCGGTAGCTTCTGCTTTTAGGAAGCATTTTTTTTTTTTACCCCCTTTGCCAGTTTCTCATTAACAGCTGTTTAACTAATGGCCATTACCCTTCTTCCCAGCACCACCACGTTATTTTACGTCATGTTTCCAGCGGGGAGCAGAACCTCATTTATGATCTTGACACAGTGCTGCCGTTTCCGCGTCCTTTTGACGTGTACAGCGTGGAGGCCTTGAGGTTGGATGACAGCCTTCGTCCAGAATTTCACAGGTGATGACATAAAATATAAAGGCCATGAATGTTATTTCATGAAACCAAGGTTGAATTTCTCTTTGTGGATGCACAGTGACAGACCTTTTTTGTTATGTGCCAGTAACATAAATGGACTGTGTTATTTTTTTAAAGCTCTTTACCGTAGTCATCAAAAACGCTTTTCTTTCCTACTGCAGTGTTTTGTTAGCTAGCTAACCGCTTGGCACCACATTGCTGATGTATGTGTTTAATGAAATGAATGCGCAAGGAGAGGGAATATTGACCATCAATACACAGAAGAGAACGGCACGTACATGCACTCAGCTAAAAACGTTCAGACCCTTCCCCCACGCCATGACCCCAACACTGTTATCACACAGGACTTTAACTTAACAAACAGGCACTGAAAAGATCATTCTGTAAATTTTGCAACAGGTTCAGGATTTCTAAAAATTAGAAAACATAAAAACACTGAATCTGACACAGTGGAATTCTTGACTAGACCTCAGCCTGACAGGTAAAGAGACACTGATCGCCAAAATGAGGATTAGCCATAACTTAATGGCTACGGCTTCATGGCAGAAAAAATCCTGAACTCAAACTTGAGAAAAGAATCTGATTTCAAAGATAGGTGACTATTGTATAAATAAGACTCTTCTGAAGTCGCCTCCGAACAAAAGGGTCACCAACGTTAATCATAACTAGATGAAAACGTTAACCACAATCTAATCCTTTCCCTCAGACTACATAACAATGGGGGAAAAAACAGCGGGGGGAAGCTCAAGGTTAGCAATAAGCTTGAGTGAAATGCTATAGCCTGCTCAGTGAAGCATCAGACACAAGAAACAGTCTTTTCAGTACATTAGGAACAAAATGCATCCTAACAATAGTATGAAGTCCATTATTTGACAGAAAGTCTTCGATACTGAGACATCTACAAGAGGCAGAACTGTTCAACACACAGCTCTAACAGTCTCCAGTGATATATTGGTAGGCAGTGATACATACTGCCTATTCCAATAATAAGCAACAGGGATAAATGCCAGCAATTAAGGCTGGACACCAGGACAGTGGATCCAGCTAAAGCACGCACAGGTCGTCAAGGGTGTTGCAAGAGAGGAAATAATCCAGAAGAGAGCCATAAGAAACATTAAGAGAGGAGAAAAGCATGCCTGGCAAAGAAAGCTCTACCTCAAACTGCTCTGTCTTGCCAAGACAAGTTTGGGGACACTCATAGCATGCGCACACATTACCCAGATGCGACTGCAGAGGGCTTTTCAGTCTAGCAAAGGTACAAGAGCCACTAGCCTGACGTTAAAAGCAAATCATTTCAGTTACAAAAAATGGCATCTACTTCTAATCGGCTTAGGGGAATTCACTGAACAGCACAAGTGAAATAGACTGCCTTGCTGGCAGTGTTTAAAGACAGTAACAAAAGGGTTTTCTAAAGGGTGCGTGCTCGCTCAAAGAGGTCGTCATTCAGGGCAGTCCTGTAGTTCGCACCACGCAGGTTGCTTTAAACAGGGTTTCTTTAAGTACTCACAAGCTTTCTTTTTTTTTTTTTTTTTGTGTGAAATCCTTCTAAGCAAAACCAAAGAAAAAACAGACTGCTGGTCAAAACCAACAGCACAGCTTTTCAAATTCCTCTCTCGTTCCTACGTTTAATGGAACATTTGTTTTCACGTAATGAGTTTCGTAACAAAATCCACTTTTTATTTACACAACATTTATACGCACTTTGACATCCCCAGTACGCTCTCTGTACCTCTATGTTTTAAAAATGAGTGGCACCTACTCCAGCTTGCAGATCGAGAGACATCTCAGCCTTAGCTGTTTTACGTGATACTGTGTGCAGTTAAACTTCTCCGTCCTTCCGTTAACCATCTAACCTACCAAAACGTCCAAGCAGCTCAGAAATAAAGCACAAATACCCACCAGACAGCGTTCACTATTGCAGATACTCTGAGCCCTTTTAGAGATCCAGAACTGCCTCCACCATGTGGTTTATTGAAGTTGGTGTTGATCTCCAGTGCTGCACATCCTGACCTAGGGGAGAACCGAGCGTCAGAACGCACCCCAGAACCCAGACACCCCCAGAAGAGTAAACCAGACATCTTCCCCAACTTTGCCTGCACGTACGCCGTGCTGTGCCTCCACGCTCGCCCCCGCTCTGCAACGCCACGGGACGCGAGACAACTCTGGAGCCAGAACTTCATGGCTCGTTGGCTGCCGTCCGTCCGTCTGTCCGTCCTTCCATCAAGCCGAGTGCCAGCGCGGGCAGCCCGGTGACACCGGGCGGGAACTCGCCAGCTCCTCCAGGCGCACCGGGATTGAACTTCTTGACTCTCCGACTAGACGAGTCAGACAAATCTTCCTCCGCCCTGTGGCGAGCAAAGCCCCGCACAGGCTCCCGCAGGAGCTTGATCCGAGGAATGTCTCTGGCTCCTCGCTTCCACGCTGTCACTGGGGTTCAGTTTCTCAAACAGTCGTCTTGGGGAACGCGGTCAGCAAACCGCCCCCCCAGCCCCATCGGAAATCAGTGACGGCAGCCAAGGTGGAGAGCAAGTGAAGGAAAAAAGACATCAATTCCCTTATTGCATTTCCAGTGTCATACATTAAAATGTAAATTTTCAATACAATTTTTCTTCCTGCTGTGCTTGCCCTTGCCATGTAACCAATACACCAAGAGTGGGGTAAGCTGCTCACATACAGAGCTTATTTTAAAGTCTTCAGACTCGTGCTGGTTTTTAAGTGCAAGACTGTTAATGCTCAAAACTGTTCTGTGATTAAAATAAAGCAGAAAAAACCCTCAGAAGGGTGATTCATGTTTTATTAATACTCTCCCAAACAAGACAGGTAAAAGAAAAAACTCTGCATAGTACACAAATGGCTGGACAAAACACACTAGAAAGAAACAAAAAAAGAACACTCAAACATGCCTAAGAAACCAAACACACCAGCAGGATTGCACAGTCAGGCATTCGGTATCACCAGATGTTGTGTATGTGAGGTGACATAACACAACAGCAATGTATCGTGCCACACATTTTATAGGAACTCATAGAAAATTTTGTTCTCATAAAATTAAACTTTGCTTATCCTATTTGCAATTTTTTAAAAAATACCTCTGTCAAATTAATGGAGAACTTTTCTATGCTGGTTTCAAGAGGCCTACATCTTCAAAACGGGGTACTGCTTTGCTTTTACTTAAATATATTTATCACCAACAACATTACTCACTTCTATGTAATAAAGATATAATTTTCTCCCGGTAACTAGAAAACTATTTACAACTTAGTTTATCTACAAGCCACCTGACCGGCAGCTAACAAATCATATTAAAATGGAATTCTCTGGCATCAAGAAGATTGTCATTATCACAAGCAAGACTAAACCTGGAAAGTCACAGTAGTAAATCTTGCTTTGTTTCAAGTTAGGTTTTTCTGAAAGGCAAAAATATGCCATAGCAGAAGTTCTTATGCTTGTGGAGTGTTTCTCCCACATACTTTCTTTAGGTTGTTAATTCTATGAAAGCCACCTGAGGTGCTATCAGGTAATGAAAAAAATTACCTCTGAACTGCACTGAGAGGTTTCTAAAGGATTTACTTTTCATATACCAAAATGAGGTTTGGTTTAAAAGCTTGATGTAATATGCAATGGACTATACAGCACCACAGACCACTTCAGAAAAAATGTATTCCCACAAGCTAGAAAATGACGAAAAAATCAAGTTTTCAGTTGTCTTCTTTTAAAGAGAGGTCCTGAAATTATCTGGCAGGTGTTCAGATCTACAGCATTCCAAAGGCAATCACAGCAGTGTGTCACATAAAAAAACACATATGGAGGATGAAAATATCAACTAAAAGCAGTTAAAGGACTTTATTTGAGCTTTCTTAACAATTTTTAAGATACATTTGTTTCATATATGTATAAATATATATGTAGAAGTAATTTCATTGAATTATGAACAGACAACAACATGCAATGAAAAGAAAACATGACAGAGTAGAAGTCAAGTGTGCTGAAATCAAGTATCACTGAGCATAACTGAAGGCTGTAATTTCTTTCTTCATTTCCTAGTAAGAAAAAAAGACAAACCAGCAGTCAGCACGAATTAAAGCTTAAGAACCCTGTTTATTTCTTCATAAAAAGAATAGAGAATCTCTACATACGGACAGTTGTTAGTAACATTTAGCAAATAGGCGTGCTACCACTATCACAACGTCTTTCTGTACCCACTAGCTTCAAACGCATCCTTATGCATCCAAAATAGAGAGGAGGCTAGAGAGACTGTATGGCTCTGTATCAAGAGACTATGGATCAGTCTCAACGGCGGTTTCAACTGTTAGAAAGAGGACACAGTTCCTGAAAAGCCACAACTAAATGCTGGAGATGTCATTTTCTGCACTCCAAATAATTACTTGTTAAAGTCCATCTCTCCATACAGCAGAGCTTGCTCCTGACCGACTTGCACAGTCACCCTGAATAGGAGGTATTTTTTTGTTAAAGCTAAAGGCAGAAGTAGAAAACAAAGAAATCTAGTCCCTTTTAACTTAAGCATTGAAAGTTAAGTCCCCAAAGCTCACAAGCCCTGAGATAACAGAAAGAGATCCCTTCTCGTGCTAAACCACGTCATTACACGAGATGAGAGAAGGGCGCATTTGTCAGGAATGGCCTCCCTGAATCCAAATAATCCTCACTGTGGCACAATCAGAACAGAGCGTCCGTTCTAACTCGTTGTCAAATGTGGAAGAAGAGATCGAGATGACCAGGGCCAAAGAGAAGAGGCTTCCTTTTGTTTAAGGCAGACTGAGAGGCATAAAGAATTCCATCTCTTCTCAGGCACAAGCATCTCAAAGACAAATGGATTCAAGGATCTTGAATCTGAAGACTGAATATCCAACCTATCTAAATCGACTCAATCCTGGGAACACCTGACTGGGACCGTGGGCGCCTCTGGAAGATTTCTGCTGAGTTCTGACAACTCAGAAATCCTCTCTTACAGGAAGAGATCAGAGAATTTGACTCATTAGCATTAAACCGGCATAGGCAGAAATCTCCCCAGATGTCAAATTAAAGATGCTCGAGCCATGCGAGTTAAAAGGAGATCATGGCGAGACCAGAGAAAAGCCTCAGTCTCTTGTTATGTTTCATACTGAATTTCTTTTCAAGAGTGGAGTGACCACTATACAAAGTCTTACCACATCTGACTGCCTGTAAGGGGAGAACGAGGAAGCGACAGACTGAGTCAAGCACCCTCCCGTCACAGTCCCCCACCCCTAAAAGGGTTCTGCAGAAGGCCTATTGACAGAGCGATGTTAACTGCTTTGAGAGGGCTGCGTGGGTGGACCCATTGTCTTCCAGTTCAAGCCTCTTCCTGCTGAAACTGCCAACAATTATCCCAAATACAACAATGGCTTTGCAATATGGGTAAATGTCTTCCAGACTGAAATAAAAAGTCTTGTATCACAGGCAACTAAGCAGTAAAGAGGAATGCTAAAGAAGTGCCATGTCCAGAGCGCACACGTACCTGTGCAGAACACACACATGCGTAACCGCGATAGAAAGTGCTGTAAGACCAAAAAAATTTACCTTTACTAATTCGGTTTTGTCGTAATCTTCCCGGTGTTGGTAAATGCACTGACTCAGAATAGCATATAGTTTTTCCAAGCAAAATATATTGAAGTTCTTAGTCATCACAGTGACAAAATGCAACAGTTGCTGAAGAAAAAAATTGGAATCGACAAGTTTAGAATAGCACGAGATCCTCCGAATAGGCTCTTTATGTTTTCAGAAGCTAAACAGTAACAACACAAGTGACATCCTACTTTCTTATATTGTTAAATAAAGTATGAGTGACACTTCAGAGAGCAGATTCGATATCTCACAAGATTTAACTGGAGAAAATGAGTTATTTTTTCATACTTCAGAGAAGAGGGAGGCTTAAATTTCAGGCAATATTTTATTACTCTCAATCTATCACATCAACGATCATAATTGTGAATCAACTACCTCCAGAACAGCAGGGAATGACACAATCCACTTTGTCGTAGAGTTGCTGCCGCAGCAAAGCCACTGTTGCATTTCATTAGAGAACCTGTTGCTGCAATGCAGCGTCCCCTAAAATGTACCTTTGGAAGCCAGGCTGCAGAGCTTCTAGGCAGAGCTGTGCCAGCTGGAAAGGGAAGCATCCTTAGGTGCTCGCCCTTACCCATCAGCTGAACGTGTACCGTGCCTCCAGCTCTGCTGGCAGAACGCACTGCTCCAGTGGCAGAAGCACATCAGTTAGCTCCTACCTTTAAAGCGAAGAGCGGATAAACTAGCAGGGTGACTCTGCCTCTGGCAGACCACCAATCTCTCACACCATGGTTTCTGCCACCAACGACGTGAATGGGATCATCTCTGGGAAAGCCACAGTAAGAAGCCAGTGGCAGCACCTTCTTCCACTGCTGTAGCTGTTCAGTGTCTGTGTGAGGCTGTGAAGATGTAGCTTAAGAGAGCAGCCACACCAGATGAAAATACTACTGCCTCACAACTGCCCGCCATCGAACTCTGCCTCCCTCAGATCAGCCAGCACAAAGTTTGAGTATTCCCCTCAACTTCATTCCGTACAACATGCAGATAAGACACACGACACCCACGCAGCATGCTGTCAGCTGCTGCAAACAGAGGTGTGTGGTCAACACCCTGTGTGAAACTATTTCTAATTGCTGCCACATAGATGACTGCGTGCTCTTCTGTAAGTTCATAAAGTTCTAGGCCTATTACCAAGCACATAAATGAACAAAAAAACCCCCAACAAAACCAAGCAGCTACATGTTGGAGGTTCACCTAGCTTATTCACTGCAGGTGAGTCCCAAAGGGGCTCTCTGGTACGAGCAGCTAGTTCCAATGGCACCCGTGTTAATGAAACAAGTTTTCTAAAAGACACCTTTCATGACGGTTGCTCTCCGCGTAGCTGAAACATATATAAGCTGACACATGTGTAAGGGCTCTACTGTGCCATTTTTCCAGTGGTCAATAACTTTGGAGCACAAGCACCCTGACTCTGTGAAAAACCTGTGTGGCTTCTCTACATACACAGGCAGGCAGGAACACAACCCCCCCTGAAATCTGCTTCCTTAGGAAGCCAGCTTTAAAAGGCTAGTTTCACCTCTACAAATTAGGTGACAGCTTCTTAATAACGTGACAGAAATTGTGTTGACGAGCCCCTGCACCAAAGAGGATTCCTGGCTGGTCACATTCTCCCCACACAGGGGAAACATCCATGTAATACTGCCTTTCTCATCATGGCAGGTCAACAGCAGCCCTCCTCTGCTTTGGCCAACTTCCAGGACTCCAACCTAGCAATTTTCCTAATTTTCCTCACTGCAATATCCCCTGAAGATCAGGTCCTTGTTCCACCCTCTCTAATTCATGCAGAGGAACCTCTTTTATCCCCTGCAGCCAGGCCCATTTTTAACCCTTTCCCCAACCGTACCCTAGGATAGCAACTTCTCTCCTGCGAGGGACTGGAAAACCCTTTTACCACTGTAGCTGTATGAATGTAAAATCCTAACACTGGATTTTGAAAGAATTTCAGGAAAGTAGGTACTAGTATTTTATCCGTTATGAGCTTTATGTCAACCTGCTAACTTTACGTTTGAAGTCATCCTTGCTAGAAATAAAGGTCCTTTTCAGGTTCTTAATAAATGAAAACATGCAAAAAACAAAACAACCCCCCCAAACCCATCATAAGAACTCTTAAGACAGTAATAAGCAACAATAGTAGCAGGTTGTCAGTGGGCTACTTTAAAATTCAACAAGCCCTTTGAAATGAAAAAGTAGGAAGAGAACCCAGTCTCCTAAAATTCAGTTCACCAAAAGCAAGCACAGCAATCTACACCAGGTGTGGAAACACAACTGTCAGAGTCCGTTACAGGTTGAATTATTTCACAAGCTAGATATCCTTCCCATAAATTGTTTTAATTGCCATTTAATTGCCATTGGTTAACAACCGACTTAATTTACAACTGTACATGTAGCAAGAAAGCGTCCTGCTACAGTACAGACAAAACTGAAATTAGACTTACTTTGAGCTCATGGCGATTCACAGTCACTGGCTGCGTGAGAATTTCCCTTCCTTTCTCGACGCCTGTCCCCTGTCGCTCTTCTATCTGGGAACGTCTTGCACGAGTCGTACAGTGTACCCACGAATCTGGAATGACACCAATTTCTTAAGTCAGGATTTCTGTTTGTCTGGAATACAGCATCTGTGAAGTGTCCCGTACCTGGAGTACAGGCTCTCTCTGCAATGAGACAGACAGACCCGTTACCATGTTTTCACTGAGAAATGCTGGACTTTCACTTTATTTCTGGCAAAAGTCACTGCCCCATAAAAATCAGAAACTCAGACACAAAAAAAAAGCACTAGAGAAAAAGGCAGGGTAAAAACAGGAAAAAACAATAGTCACGTTGCCATTACAGCACTGCACGGTAAAACTCCAAAGTAATTCAGCTGAGGGAACACATCTTACATTGCAAACATTAGGACCCAAGTCGTCTATTCCGCATGGGACTCTGGGTCCACACTGCTTGAAGTACAGCTTTTTAACTCCTGCTGCTCATTACTGGGAAGATACTAATCAATAAAGGAAAGTCAGCGATTGTTTTTCAGTTAGGTACCATTTGAAAAACAAACTTCAGAATCTGCAGCTGCAGAAAAACATGAGTTTGGCTAACATAACTAGAGGGGCAGCGTCATTATGTGAGAGACACTGCGTGCTGAGTTTAGAGAGATGCAAGAGAAATAACAGAATGGCATTAAAGGCGGCTAAAACCTCATAAAGAGTGTAATCCTTCTCAGGAAGAACAAGGTGCTAAATGACCCGTTGGACTCTTCACTTACCATTTGAATCTCCTTCTTCAGAACTTCCTGCTCCTTGGCAATCCAGCATTTCACTCTCCTTTTTTAGGCCTGAATGTTCAGGAAGCATGACACTCTTCTTTTCAGAAGCAGACTTCGCCACAAGGAGAACCCTCTCATTTTCTGCCCCAGATTTGTCTTCATTCCCATTTTTCTGTCGTTCTTGAAGTATGTTTTCATTTTCTTCCATAGAAGAATCCTGTATGGACTCAACTTCAGCGCCATCCGTGTTAGAAACATGTTTTACTGGAGACTCTTCATCACTCTCTACTTCGGTTTGGTCTTCTGGAACTTTATCGAACTGAAAATTCCTCCTCTTTGTTGCAATACCTGAAGACCCTTTGTTCTTTCTGCGTTTTCTTTTTGACATATCTACAAAGAGGTATCAGAAAAAGAAATCCAAAACATTACCAAAACACTTCTTCCTTCAAAATCCAGCATCCTCATCTGACTTGACTCACAAGGAAAATGATCAAAGGAGCTCAAGTACCATTGTCTGTCTCCCTACATACGTCTAGAGAATGAGGTGCAAGTTAATGAGGTCAGTTTGCTGTTAGATTTTAAAACGCCAGGTACAGAATTTCATTCACAAAACCATCAGCTTCAAGATTTTGTGAGCAGAAAATTCTTACTTTAGATAGGAAGTATTACTGCAAAGCAACAGGTGAAGTTGCTTACTGTCTCATTACACGAACTAATAGAGATGAACAGCAGAAAAGCATTTGGAGATGAGCCCTTCGTCAAATCTCTTATAAAGCTGTAAATTTCAAAAGCTAAACACACGGTGGGCAGAGTTAGGGACAATTTTAAGGGAATATTTGCTGGAGAAAAAATTGTCCGTAAAGACTTACGCCTCATACGCTTTCTGATTCAGTCAACCTTGTTTAAAACAACCTTTGTGGTTTTGCCTTCCAGAAGAACCCACCATTCTTTGCATTCATGGAGTAGTGCGCAAAGCATATGGGTGAAGTCAATGGCAAAATTCCCAGTCACGCCAGTGAGACCAGGAAACTTCACACCATGTCATGTGTTTTAACTGAAAGAGACCCAAGTCCCTTTGTTCCTTCATGTCCTTTCCACAGGAAAAGTGAGGAAATAATGATCTTTCCTTTACATATCTCTTATTATTGCTCCCCTATTTTCTTCCCCTTTCCCCCTTCAATTGGAAATCACAGTAAGAGGTGGCATAGATTTTAGCATTTGAGCGACGGAAAAATACTGTTTCAGATAACTAAAAACTAGCTGAGTATTCAGAAACTACTGTGTACAACAGTTTTCACTTCAAGAGGTAGCAATTCAGGAGCCATTAAATGTCAGTTGGGCCATCAAGGCCAGGGTCTTAGAGTGCAAAACGAACCGCTGTACTTGAACTTCATAACCATACTGAATGAATGACCTCTGGATTTATCTCACATTTTGAAGCAAGTTAAAAAAATGTAATGCCTCTGGCATGAAGAACCAGGCATGAGAGAAACCTGTTGTGCCACAAGAACAGAGAAGGTATCAGTGACTTTAGCACCTTCTCCAAGAATGTCTGAATAAAATGCAACTTGCCGCTAGAGTGGGGTGCACTGGAATCTGCAGGCGCTGCTGGCGTCTTCATTTTTTCATCAAACTTCGGGTCTGTTTCCTTACACCCAGGAACAGGGTTCTGCTTTGGCATTACGTGGTAGTAGGATGGAGCATACTCCGAAGAGCTACAACCTTGCAATAACAGAAGCAAAGAACTGTGTCTTGCATTGTGGGTTACGTATACTGAGACAAGTCTAAAACCGCTTAGCGTCAAAAAACATACCTCTTTTCTTACGAGATTCTTTAATTTCTTCACAGCTTTGTTCAAAATCTTCATCCATTTCTTCCCTCACTATAGCGTACGCGGTGTCTCTCAAAGCACAAGCTCTGTGCCTAATGAGACGATCTGAAATTTTACAGTCAGAACTGAGAATTTTCTACCAGCCAGTGAAATCCTTTCTTTTGATGACTTAGAAAGATTTTTGCTCTTTTTATAGGTAGGTTCTGAAAAGTCACCTCAGTGAATATTTTCAGCGTAACAACCTAAAGGTTAATTATTAAAGTAAAAGCACTAGTTACCGGTCAACACTTCTATCACAATTTCATGCCCAAGTAGTTTAATGCTACAGCATTTACAGCCTGGCAAGAAATGCTCTCTGTGCATGTTTAAAATGACCTAATCCCAAGCCTACTGTCCACAGAAGACATTTATCAATTCATACATTTTACATTTTTCCAAATTAGGGATAAAAACATATCTTCACCTCCAGGATCTTTAGCTGGGTTGTACTTTAACGCATTGCTACAGATGAGGTCGATGTCTTTTAGAAAATCTCCTGCAGTTAGGTACTGGTGCAAGTCAATTTTGGAGAGAACTGCCGAAAGGTCCATGGGCTGTTTAATAACTGCGTCATAATCAGGTACCTACAAATGGAATATACGTGCTCAGAGATTGAACACAGTAACTACCAACATTAATTGTTTTCATAAAGCCAAATAAAGGACTTCTTAAAAGCCTCAAATGTTCATGACACATCCAAAGATGCGGAAATTAACCAGTTAGTTCCTTGAAAACAGAAGGGCTGTTTCAACTGGCTTTGAAGGGACAGACCAGAAGTGGGGAAAAAAAGAAGCAGGGAGATCTGAAGCATGTGTGGGGCAGAGAAGGGAACGCACACCCAGAGTGAGGTTCATTTCACTTCGCTTCAGAAAATCACAGCAAAGAAACCTTTCTCAGTAAAGTCACCCGAGATTCTCTTTGTTGTTGGCGGCAAGATAAAGGCTGCAGGAATTGCGCCTTTGAAGTGGCTGTCCTAGGCATCTGCTTTAGAATGAAGTAACTGGATCCAGAGGTGCCAATTTCTTGACTCAGACCATAAAAGGGGCCTAATGACGAGTTCCAATGAGGACACCTAGGTTTGTTTAGATTATTCACATCTGAGAAACTAGAAGTGAAGGGAAAGGCAAGTCAGTGGATGCTTAGGGGAGCAGGACTTTGCTGAAACGCAAAGCTATATTAAAACTACAGCTGACTTCAAAGTATATGCCCCTGGCTTAGACTTACTGAATAAATTGAATGAGAAAAAGAGACATAGGAAGCGTATGGGAGGAAGAAGAAACCACCCAGCTCTTATGGTTGATCTTATACTGAGGATCCCCGGATGAAACAGAGAATAGAATCTTAAAATTTATTTTAAAAAGTGCTGCTTCTACTCCTGCTCTCACAGAAACTATTGGCAGCTTTAGGCTTTATTGAAACAGTCCTATAGAGAGTGTTTGTAACTATAAAAAAAGAGATCCCTCTGCTTTTCAGGGCTGTAACGTGCCTACATAGCAAAGCCTTTCCATGAGTGAACTGTGTTGGCATTCAGTCTAACTGGCAGTTGGACTGGATGATCGTTGTAGGTCCCTTCCAAGTGAAATAGTCCTCAGCAAATAACAGACATTGAGAGCCTCAAGGAGTCAGCGGAAGTAAAAGCAAAATTCACTTCCTGCTTCTTGAAAAATCAGGATAGTATGGTCCTAAAAACAACGATAAACCTTCCTATAAAGAGCACACAAAACTGAGAAATACACGCACAGAGAAATTATGAATACATGCAAATAAAATGGTGTTACAGATCAACACTAATTTACCTCCTCTGGGTCGACAGGCTTGGTAAAGGCTTTGAAACGTCGGTCAATGGCAAGTCTATGAGTCACATGCCTTAAGAAAATCCTAAGCTCACGCAGTGTATCCTCCTCCTGCTCCTCCAGCTGTCTTACTTCTTTCTCTGTCAGCTGTCGAGGCTTAGGCGGCGGTGCTACAGGCAGTACTTCCAACGTCTGCCAAGCTTAAGTTAATCAGAAACTTGGAGTCAATTGATGGTACTTAAATACAAGCCTCGTAAAAATCATTGATAGAAAACTACCACCAAAGCAAATACTGTACAGCTATTAACTGACAGTTAGCAAAGTTTTATAGGCAGAATATTCTCACCTGCATTGTTTTTTGATGGAGGAGGTTGAGCAGCTTGATTCAGAATTAAGTCCTCAAAAAACATTCTTCTTTCGTCGCTATTAGGCAACTGCAGTTTGAAAACTTCAGAATCATTAAAAAATAATTCTTTTATCTAAAGCATGAGGAGAAAAGATATTTCAGGTATTAGGCCACACAAATTCCTGTTCTATTCCAAAAAGATGAGCACCTTTCTAATTTAAACTGAGCAATCATCTGGATAAGACAAACTGTGAAAAGTTACCTCCTTGGCCTTAAAAGGCGCAATTTTCGTAGTTTAGCAAGGCAAAATAAAACATCTTCTCTAAGGAACGCCTCCAGAGTTAAAGCTCAATGAAGGGACCATCACATCATACACTGATAAAGTGCTGACATTCCCCACCTCCAAGACTGCTTATTTTGTATTTACCTGCCTTGCTGCCCTTTGGTTTCAATCTTTATGGCAGCTCTAGAGGGAACAGGCAGGGTTCAGGAGACAAGGTTCGGGCTTTCTGGTAAGGTGGCGTTTTGGTTTGGGTTTGGGTTTTTTTTAATTAATTTAAATGAGGTGTCTGAAGTTGCATACTTCCAAGTTTTACTCCATTTTTCAATGTCTACTACCAAAAGGTATGGAAGGAATTTCAATACTTAATTTTAGAAGGAATTTATTAACAGTATAAAAACTTCTGTGGAAAGTTAAGCCCTTTCAAAGCATTTGATGACACACACCACTAGGTGAGCCCACCCTCCCGCCCAGTAACTGGGACAAAATAATCAGAGCGGCATATTCACATTTTTAACATCTACCTTTAATGCACACTCTCAGATGTCTAGAAAGCTAAGCGTGTACTCTGACTGAATTTCATTAAGGAATAAAACTAAAACTCGATTTCCAAGTTACTTAAACAGAAGTTGGAACTTAGCTTTCTAATTTGTAAAGCTTTCACCTATATGAAGAAATCAAAATTATTTTAAAGAATTTAAATTTGAAATTACATTCCGTCATTAACAGTGTGACCACTGTACTTTTTCAGTAAAACTCTCTTACACTTTTCAGTGAAAAGATCTTTTTCCCATTTACATTTCAAGCACCATATATTCTTGACTAAGTACATGCCATCTTGAAGACACTGTCTGAAGTAAATTTATACATCTGTCTAATAAGCGTGAGTGTGTGAGAAGGGGGAAAAAGTTGGGTCACACTCAACATCTTTACTCAGAAAACACTTGAGACAAATGCTTTCAGCATTGTTTTGTCTAAGCAAATTTTAAGAGACCTAGTTAGGGGCTTGAGTAATGACAGCACAAATTTGCTTAAGAGTGCACACTACTCCAATGCTTAAAGGATTTATAAATTAGCAAGAAATTGAGAAAACAAGTAAGAAAAGTATCGCCAGAAATACCTCTTGTGGGAGATCTGGGTGACGCACATCAGATGTTGCAAGCAGCAAAACTGGAGCAAATGTTGGAATGTTCTGCAGTAGTCTTGTAAAAGTAGCTTTCAATGTCGCTCCAACAGCCTCCCACCACAAATGGATATGTGGGATATAAATTATACTTGGTGCTGTTCTTTGAGCTTCTCGCATCAGCTGGTAAAATCAAAGTTTGGGTAAGAAAACGAAACCCTGCAGAATAGGCTAATCAGTTACTACGCATCAGTCGAACTATCTCATGAAATAGGAGTACCTGAAACCAAAACATCAAAACAAACCAACAAAAGAACAACTCCCTAACATAATGTACAATTTACACCTTGACTCAAATATAGACATTGCTATGCAGACAGAAACAGAGCTGAATCTCTGCCTGATTTCAAAACTACTTTGTGTAAGATAACTCCTGCAGAGCCTCACACCTCAGCTGGTGTGGTGGTGTGCCTGAAAAAACAAGACTAACCCTTCAGCCAGATGTATTAGTCCGGGTAAATCGCTACCCAACTGCGACTACACCACGTCCAATTCATAGTGGGCACAAGTCCAAGTCAGCCTGGAGCACAGTGTGAACAAAGACCTATGTGAAAAGGTGATGGCTGGCACTGTAGAAGAAGCCTGCTTACAGTTCGTAATTTCAAGCACGTGTTCTAAGAGGTGACCAGTCTTCAGCCTGCCTGAAGAGCTAAATCACTCACAGCCTCTCGTTCCCAAAGGACCCATCAGACCAGACTGTGTGCTTTGGAAGACCACGAGCCATTGCCTACAGATGGTACCTCAACCGCAGAAGGGGACACGCATCTACCGCAGGAGAGAAGTGGCAACAGTTCTTTCACATGAGAAATCTCTCTGTGCACCCTTTCAGATTATCAGTACTCAGGGAGCTCCTGTCACAGGATGGGAAGCGCATGTGGTATATCCGGGCCGTGACTAGACACGGTAGCTATCATGACTGCAGATGCAACCATCCCGTAACAAAAAAAGGAATGGTTCCTCTTATGTGCCAGATGAGTATCCAGTCACGTAACGTGCCCATCTGTACTTGTGCAGCTCTCAAATGCTGCTGTAAAGGTCAAAATATTTTAATACAGTGATGCCAAACAACAAAACAGATTTCCTGCCTAAAAGTACAAAGGAAAACAGCGCTAAATCTGCTTATATTTAATTTCCTAGTTTAGAAAAACACATCAGTGTACAAATGTAACTGTTCCATGAATTTTAATGCTTTTACTGCTGCATATACTGCAGCAGTAGAAGTTGTATATGTACATGTAAAAAAAAGAAACACTTCTTTTCCCCAAAACCTTGATTGTCTTACCAATATAACAAAAAATGAAGGCTACAGAAAAGGTGTATGGCATGCAGTCAGGCTGATGCAGGGCCATCTGCTGGGAGCACAGGGTCTTAAGAAGCAATGAAAACAACTTCCTGGATCCCACCGAGATGGGCAGGATTTCTTGCTATAAAGAGGGCTTTATTAGCAGCACCTCCCAGCTTCCCAAGCTGCAAGCAACATCCTCGCTGTCTAATTTGGAATGGAAAATATGGCCATGTACAACATCCTTATTCAGTATCATTCGATCCAGAAGAAAAGTGGATTTTCACACAGAAGTAAACATAACAGCACATGCAAACCAGGCCTCCTCCACTAACAATTAATTTTGCTTACTTTACTAGTTTCTATACACTTCATGAATCCTATGAGATTAAAGAGAAAAAAGGTACCTGTGCACACATTTCTTCCGGTGCAGTGGTGCTAACAAACAGAACAGGTAGGTCTAGCGTATAAACTGGAAACTTTTCCAGGGCATGTATTACCGCAGGTGCCAAATGAGAAGCTTGCCCACATTCTGGCTCTCCAACTATTAAGAACCGTGGCCTGCAAGACGTTGGCTCGTAATAAGCATTTCTAGAACAATAAGGAGAAAATAAGGTTCAAAATGAAGTGATGAATAGGTACACAGGTGCTACCTGCCAATCCCCAGCATGTCTGCTATTTGTTTGGCTGAGGTAAGTAACAGCTCTTGAATCACAGAGGGGGACTGTCCAGCTACACACACACAGGACAACTGGGCAGTAACCTGATACGGGGGGAACAACAACTCTCTCTCTCAGCACACACCAGTCTGGATCTCTTCACTGCCCGTACACACCAATTTTCAGTAGGTCTTGAGCTTAAGTAACTGTGAGATCTCTACAGCTGTCAAGTTTAGCTGAAATTTGGCCATAGTTACTGGAGATGGTGGGAAGGAAGGAGCAGAACAACATTTCTAGAAAAAAATTAACATGGGCACTGAAACACAGTAGCTGTATCTGAAGAAGTCACAACTGGATTGGTTAAATTACAGCGGTACACTAAATACACGTAAGATTTATATTTATTTCATTCAGGAATTCAAATTGCTTCATCTTTGAACTGTCTATTAACTTCCTAGTCATCTTGCTTTACCAGCATGTAACACATTTGTGAAGAGCATTTGTTTTTTCCACCACAATAGTGTTGTACCGTTGCTGGCTGAAGCCAAAGATCCTGCAGACCTAACCGAGCTCAGCAGGTCAGAAGATTTTCTGGACAGCACAGCAACAGAAATTGAGAAAAACAACTGACCCAACAGTGACGACAACGATCTGTTTTTTCAGCTGTTGGCGTATACGACTTCCACGTTAAAATGGCAGAAGATTAACATAAAATTAGTAGGTTAAAGGTACAAAATGCAGACACGGTTTAAGTTTTCCTCACAGTGTTTTAACCAACCATTTCTCAGTTTGTTTCTGCTCCATAGTTCACTACTGGTTAATGATTCTTGGAAGGTTGAAGGGCAAAAGATGGCTACCCAAATCCATACATTTTTTTCTGCTAAAAGGACAGACAGCACATTTCTTTGGTCTTGAGTCTTTCAAGGAATACCATGGATTAACTCCACACGTTCTAATAGTCTGCGGACCACTTTGACTTAGGAGAAGAGGGCTGAGCCGTTCAGTTTGATGGCTTAGGGCAGTGTACTCCATTAGAACATTAGTACCCAGCTGGATCTTCACGCTTACTTCTTGCACACGTCTTACTCCTTCATCCACCCCCCCTCACACCAAAACTGTTTACAGACCCAGCCATCTTAAATATGTAAACATAAGGGGGACAAACATTTACCTGCTGAAATTGAGGAATTTTTCCTTTTGTCTATCAGGCTTTTTATGCGTTGGCTTATCTTCAAAGATTGATGGTGATTCCTCACCACTGTCAATTGCATCACTTCTTAAAATCTCACTTAAACTGTCTGAAAGACAAAAGAGGTTTGGTAACTTTCCTGAATAGTCCATATCTTGCTCTCGCATTAATACAGCTCCTAAATCAGTGCTGGAAACCCCTTATCTGGTATTTCTTCATGTGAGAGCACATGCGGAATGCTATTTTCTGACGAGGTCATCTTACCACACGTCTATGGGGATTGCACAAGTTTCTACAAAGCTGTCCTACGTCCCATGATTTGCATAAGGTATCTCTCTCTGTTGGTGAAAACTTGGAGGTTTTTTTCCTTAGAATAAAAATGATTAGGAACAACTTGTGCAGTTCCCAGACACCTGGAAAACCTAACATGGCCACTTTGTTCTGGAGCAGGTTCCCCCACTGGAAGTGGGGGAATTAAGTGAATGTGATGGCCACAGACTTCCATTTGTCTAGGACTAGTGATTCAGAATATACAGACCAACACATCCAAATTAAGGCTCCTCAAAGATCACTGAAGGAGGAGATAATGGCAGGCAGACAACAGAGAGGGAGGCAATTGCCAATCCCCTAGCCTCTCTGCTTTTATTTTGTTGGTGGACTTCTGCCTCTACTTTACCAAGGCAAACCTCTCTCCCAGCTCTACTGGGAGTAATACTGGTAGGGTATTCTCAAGGGATCAGCATCATAACTAATTATTCGTGGATCTCCATTAATCAGGACTGGAGTGAGTTTATCAATTTATTTGTTGTCACCAACTGACAGACTCAATCTGATCATGGCTGATGCAGTCAGGCGTGTGAGCTCACATGTACTATGCAAGCCAAGCCCCAAAGTGTACACTGCTAAAACATTCTGATCTCCCACGCAAGTGTACAGTGTGATCCACAAGCATTTAAATTAAGAGACTATGGTTAAAAATCACGATAGCTAAAACAGTATTGAGCTTAAACCACTTGTATTGTGGTCTTGACATGCTTCAGACTGGAATTAGAAGCAGTCATGTAAAAATGCCTTTCTCCCCCCATTTAAATATTTATTTTGAAAAAGGTGCCTCATACATTGACCCTTAAATCCATCTCTACAATTGATAAATATGATGTTAGCTATTCTCAGAAACAGGGTACTCCAGTAGAGAATGCAGAATTCTCTACTGCGTATTGGGAGTCATTCACAGCTCCCATCCAGCACTTCAATTTAGAATCCAGAATAAAAACTATGCACAGTACCCCTGAAATAAAGGTGTGTGCATGCAGGTTATAAAATTCTACTGTCATTACAGCTGAGAGGTTTGTGTATGCTGATTTCACAAATCTGAAGTTTTTGCTTTGGCGTAATTTTAAAGAAGTGGATGTTATTGTTATACCTTGCTGTTGGTCCTTCTTCAGTGCAAGCGCTGCGTGGGGAAATACCGTCTGCAAGGCCTGTAAAATTCTTGCTAGTGTGTTTTCAAACAGTGGTTTTGAAACAGGTGATAGTGCTCTCCCAGGTGAAGCCACAGCCCTCCGTGAAGCTGGAACAGCCTTCCGCATAGCCGTGGCAAAATCCTGTGCTGTTATTTGAATAGAAGCGATATCTAACTGCAGTTTCTCACTACTTCGGTATATCTGAGGATAGCGGCGGCGCAAAGCACAGAGGGCAGCTTCAGTACATAAGGATTTAAGATCAGCACCACAGTATCCTAATAAACAAAACAAGAATCAAATGTTACGTCAGGTTCAGGCAACACAGGCCAAGGTTTCCAAAGGGCAACACTGAAAGACACTGTACACAGCCAAAAATACACAGGTTAAGAGAGAATTTAGAGTTACTGCACTGCAGAGAAGTTTTGTTCCGTGGCTGGGAGCCCGATATCTGCACTTATGGAGCAGCCTCCTAATCAAAACTTTGCTCCTGAGGAGGATGCCCCAAACCCATTCAGTGTTCTGAGAGACAAAAAGAAAATTAAAAGAAAAGAAGCAACTACCTTGTTTGCTCCCAAGGCGTGCCAGCTGCCTCACTGCCTCGCTCTGCAGCAAGGCACAAGAGCTCGGGTACTGCCTGGTCCAAGCCCAGACTCCTTAGGACTCAGTCACGTGCAGGAACTCACTTTGTTTTCAAACTTACCCACACATTTTTCAGCTAGCTCTTCAAGAAACATGTCCAATGGCTTCGGGGTCCAGTCTCGTGTGTGAATCTTCAAAATCTCTTTTCTAGCCTGGAAACAAAATGGCTGCATTTTATTTGGCCTAAGTTTTCTCTTAAAAAAACCCAAAACACCACAAAACCCCAAACCCTCTCTCATTAGTAAAAATACTTTTCTTATCTGCTAAACTGCTAAGTATTTTAAAGTTCACTTAATATGCTCTCTTCTTTTTCAAGAAGGAACTTTAATAACTCTCAGTTTGTTACATTAAACTCTTTTGGGGGGCCTGCAGTGAAATTAAAGGCATTTATAGCTCCCCTAAAAAGTAAGTTTCCTCAAGTGTGAGACCTAATGATCCTGAGGGGGAAAAATGTCATAAAAAACTTATCTGCAAACAGATTTCTCATCAAAGAAAATTACTGCAAATGTAGCAAATATTTCATGGTGACAGTCTCCTGAGTTCATCAGATTTGCTTTTCTGCCAGTTCATTCCAGGAAAACAGACCCAGCACGACGTTTCAAATTGCCACAATTACTACAAAGAGGAAGAATTATGACTCAAACGACTGTCACTGATCCAGAGAATGTCAAACGTTGCCTATCTTCATCTCTCATCTTAACAAGACTTTCATTTAAGTATTTCCTGGTACACGGATTAATTATGGCAGATTTCAAGAATTCTTCCACAGTAGGCAATCTGTTTCAGGGCACCTCCTCTCCTGTTCCTGAAAGCCGACAAAAACTTGAGACAAATGTCTGTGTTAAATACACTGTTCCATGCACTTCTACTGGCCTTCAATCCAATAAGCATTTTATCCTTTTTCCAAAAAGCGCCAATAAAAGAAAAAGAAATAGCTGTGATAGCCAGGGAAAAAACACAAAAACAGGGTTCCAGTTTTGCACACTGCCTTCCCCCCTGATATTTTGTGGTCGCTGTATACCTATTTTTTTCATCGCTTAGCTATTGCCATTGAACTAGAAGCTTCCCAAGCCCTGCACCCGTGCAGTGTACTTCACATCTTTGTCCAACTCCCTGTTAATAAGAACCAGTGAGAATATCAGATCTCAAAATAGTTATAAGTATCTCCCAGGATACCCAGCCCAGGAACAATCCAACACAGGTACGTCCACTATCCATTCATAAACCAAGAACCGAGAGCAAGAGCACTTCAGGGTGAAAGTGCCTAAGCGGATGAGATAGGTAAGCGAGCACGAACCACTGCGGGAATGAAAAATTTTAATTTGCTCCAGCACCAGCCTTGATAAAAGTTTTTGTTAGCAAAAAGGAATTCTTGTGTGCAGAACATTTCTTTCATTTTTAAGATGAGACAGCAGTAATTTATAGCTAATTCAGCCACTCATTCTTACTTAAACATTTCAGTGACTAGCAGCATCCCATTTTCTTGGCTGGTCACAGTGAAACCAAAGCTAGTTATAGAGCTAACTACTTGTTGAAATCATCTTAATCGTATATATTCAGTACCAGATCTGCCCTCCACAGTGCAACGCCGTCTCTCCGGATATCCCTCTTTTGTCCAAGTCGTACAATACCGATTTCAACTTCAACTGCTCTGTGATACCGCGTTGTTACCTGGTTTTGTTATAAAGATGGACTTTGCCACATTAGCATGAAGGTTGAGCTTAAGTTCTGACCTCTTTATTCGGCAAGCCAAAGAGGAACTCTCGATCAAAGCGTCCGGGTCTTCGTAAAGCAGGATCTATAGAATCCAGTCTGTTGGTGGCGCCGATCACCACAATCTCTCCTCTGCTGTCCAAGCCATCCATAAGTGCCAGAAGTACGGATACAATAGAGCTAACAGAAAAATGTAATTGTCATTCGCTGGTTTAGTACATTCTACACAATCTTCTCCAATGATCAGTCAAAAAGGACAAGCTTTTATTGATGAGATGCTGATTAGTGAAAGACTCATTTGAAGGCATAAAAAAACAGATAAGGTAACACCAGGCTTGTGCTGATATCAAGCTTAGTGAATTGTTTGCAATTACTGTTTAAAATCATCTGAAATTAGTAGCATTGAATTACTAGTTTTCAGGACAAATGAACGTGTCACATCAAGAGGTTGTGGTCGCCTTTTCACAAAGATCAAGCAGCTTCTGTGCAGATACAAAAAATGTACTACCTATGAATATGGTCTTGCCTACTGGACCGCACAGGAGCGAGACCATCTATCTCATCAAAGAAAATAATCGAAGGTCGCATCTGGTAGGCCTAGGGTGAAAACACAGGAATATTGACATCAGTAAAACAGCACTATTTGAAAGAGAAAATGCATGAAAACCATGATGGTTGGAAAGTCACTGGAACTAGATTTTTCAGACTAGCATCAGGGATCTCCAGTCATTGAGCTAATGGAGTAGGTGGCACGAGTAGCAGAAGACAGCAGCCTACGTCAGCCCACTGAGACCGGGTGACAGGAAACAAATAGTACCAGTAGCGTCTACAGCTGTTTGGCAGCCACTGGGAACAGAGCCGGGACTTATTCAATTACAGGTTCTGGAAGGAAGCAAGCTTCATTATGAATTTAAATGACCATGCTTTCAGCCTGCATCTGTTTCCCTCTGATCTAAAGCCACCATCTCTTCCCTCTTGCAACCTTTTTTGTGGCTGGTGGGTGGTTTTTTTGGTTTTTTTGGGGGGGATTGCTTTGTGAGGTTTTCTTGCTTGTTTTATTAATCTTTCCCAATGCATCTCAAGATTTCAAGCCCCTAAAAAACCCACTGAAAAAGGAAACACTGACAAACCCGTTTCAGTGGAAGGAACTGGCAAAGCACAAAAAGGAGTGAGTTCTTCTTAAAAATATTGACCACAGAAAATGACAGCTACAGCTCAGACAGAACATACAGCACATTTCCACCTTACCTGATCAAATAACAAACGAAGCTGTCGTTCAGATTCCCCCACCCATTTACTCAGGCAGTCGGCACCTTTTCTCATAAAAAAGGCTATTCTCCTGTCACCTTGCCTACATTCGTTAGCAAGTGCACGAGCAACCAGTGTCTTTCCAGTCCCTGGTGGACCATGGAATAGACATCCTCTGCAATTAAAAAGGAAAAAGCGTCACATAAGAAAAAAACATCATGGAAAAGTATGTATTACAACCCCCACCCCTAAAACACACAACTCTCCTCTCCTAACCAAAACATTTAAGGTATAAGATAGCGGTAACAGCTGGAGTGTGAGAAGAGTCAATACAGATGGAAGTTTTGTGTTCCCACACAATTCGACAAGGCAGTAAATGCAATTAATTAAGAGGATAATGCAGATGTACAAAACCTTGAGAAAAGATCGTAGTGTCCCAGAGGACACTTCCAAAACTGCTGACAAACTAACAGGGGTGGTTGCGGCACAGTGGAGCCAAACCAGAACAAACTTCAGTGCAGAATCTGAGACTGGGCTAACTTACGGAGCACCAGTTCATTCTTCAACGATACACTGCATATTCATTCTTGTTGTCACAAAAGGCAAGATTTGATAGCAAAACATTTCATTTTCCCTTAAAAAAAACTTTAAGTTACTCAGTTTGGTCTCCCAGACCATCCATTGCTGATGATAAACGAGGAGGAAGTCTAAAGCTGGGGGGGTGTTCTGCATTTCCAGATAAATATAGCCATCAACTGGAAAAGCCAATACACTGCTGTGTCAAAAAAGAATTTCAATGAATAAAGAAGCAAAACACTGGAAGACTTTCTTTTTGTTTTTTATAATACTTTTAAAGTTACTCAAAGCAAAGTATTTAAAGTCTTATTTCAATATACAATGATTGAGATTTTCTGACCAAGAGCATATAAAGCTAACAATTACATCTCTAACAATGTCACTTCAGAATGCAGAACTAATTTAGCTGTGTAAGAAGTGGACACATTCTTATTTTAGGCCAAGCACAATAAACCCTGCAAGGTTCTAGTCGCAAGCCCTATCAATTGTAAAATTGATACTTGAGCGCTTGCAAAAAAAAAGAGAGTCAGTGGGAGAGACAACTGGACTTCCAAGCAACACATCACAGTTGACTACCAGTAGATGATTCCTTCCTGCTTATAAATTAATCAAGGTGACTTGTACACAGAACGCAAAACAAAAATGCCCCAACCTCACCTTTTAAAGGCAAGACACTTTTAAAGTATATTCTCACCACACAGTAAATCTTTGAACCTACATATATTCTGGATTCTATCCTTTTTTTGAAATTACTTTTTACTACTTCTACAAAACCCCATCAATTCTGCTGAAAATTTTGAAGCATGGGAACATATGATACCTCAGTCAAATATTCTCCTGAAAATGGGTGAATTAGAGTTCCTAGTTTTAAACAATGTCTGTTACCTTGGAGGTTGCATTTTGAATCGCTCGAAGACTTCTGGGTAAAGCAATGGCAAAATGACCATCTCTTTTAAAGCTGAAATGTGCTCAGAAAGACCTCCCACACCATCAAACCGTACCTAAAGATAAATTCAACGGAACACATTTTATACATTAAAGAAAGCGACAACCTTGATAAGTTTCCATCAGAAATTACATGTCAGCACAAAGGAAATGTTCTGGGCAATTTTCAAATCGCTTGAGAGAAAACTGTAAACCAAGGCAGTTGTATACAGTCCGTTACTGAACGCTTTCATAAGCACCGGAAACATCTCACTGACACAATGAACTAAAAATACCTACGGAACAATCTGTTGGCATTGGATCAACATCAGCCAGGCTTGCTCCAATCTTCATTCGATCCTCGGGAATTCCCTGGAGCTCATCTTTCCGAAAGTTTAGTGGAAGACACCTGATTTGAATTAAGGAGAAAGAGAAAGGCGCTTTCTAACTTAAGATGCAGCTAGAAGAATTTTCCTTTTATAATGAAGGCAAGCGAATGCAGAAGACCTTATGAGCATAAACTTCCTAAAGAGTTAAATATCCCTTCAAATTGTTTTACATTTCATGTCCATGAGCAAACAAAGGAAAATGGTCACTCCAGGCATTGAACTGAGTTAATTGTTCTAGCAGCTCTTAGCACTTACGAATATCCATGCCAGTCAACACAGCACGTACATGAATGCAGGCTTAGAACACGTTATTCCGTACGTGGAGACTGTGAACTGACCTTGATTTGTGTGATGGAAGAACCCCCCAAAACACACTGACATATTTCAAAGATGTTTTGCTTCTACATTCAAAAAGTTACAGCCCAAGGAGATACTGATTTCAGTGTGGATTAACATTATAAAGGCTGCCCACCACTGCTGGTCCTTCCCAAGGACTTTGGGATGTGTGTGCCAAAGTCACACATGTCTGGAAGACATCGGGCTGAAAACTTATTTGTTAGATTGTTATTAAAATAGCTTTTCTA
Organism: Morus bassanus; assembly: GCA_031468815.1. Taxonomy (NCBI): domain Eukaryota; kingdom Metazoa; phylum Chordata; class Aves; order Suliformes; family Sulidae; genus Morus; species Morus bassanus. The sequence continues at coordinate 116,139 of JAVHSO010000251.1, forward strand.
GAGCATTTGTTCAGTAGCAAAACCTCCGTCATTTCCTCTATTTATAACATCTTCTGTTATGGTGGAGTTTTTCTGAATAAACTACTGTAAAACACAGGAGCAGTAGAATTTTACATTAAAAAAATTACATAAAAGTGTTCCTCCCCACAGTCCCGCCTAGAAATCAAAATTGCTTATTAAAAATCAATTATAAACATCCAATTTTAGAGAGTCCAGTTACAGTTGTCAGTGCCAACAGATATGATTAATTATTGCTGCAATTTAGAAAAAGATGAAGAGGATAACACTTCACGGTTAGGCAGATGCAAACTCCTCCCAAGTAGATTCCTCCCTCCCCTATTCTCCCATTACATTCACCTTCTTAAATCTCTGTTACGGCTGGGCTTCCTACGCCTCTCAAAATGCTCTTCATCATCAGAAAAGGAGGATGTGGAATCACTGTTGTGGACTGTGTCTCTCCGTCTGCAAACGTTTAAACAAACAAGTAAAAAAATTAAAGTACACACACTAACATCAAAATTTAAGCAAATTCTATCTATCTCAGAATTCACTTTCAGATCTATGATGTTTCCAGATCACTGTACTCCTTACGAACCTCATCACAAAGTACATGACATGATTTTCCTTGTGAGAGCAAAATTTATTTTTTCTTAGGAAGGTAAAATGTTTAACTCTTTTGCAAAGAATTTTCATAAACACGTTTCTCATGTTGTCCAATCTCTCTCTCTCTCTCTCTCACACACACAAATCGAGTTTCACTTAGCATTATGTATCCACTCTGTGAAACATAAACCTTTTTAACTTATTTAAAAATTTGGCTTCCAAAACCCTTCCTTCCAAAAGTGTCTGCTTTCAAGGATGCTAAACAAAGTGCTCATATCTAGCAAGAGATGGCATTCTCCACGCTCTGACTGCTTACAGGATCCAAAACCCCTTTGTCATTACTATTGCAATTTATAATTTATGATTTCATTTAGCTTTTTTCTTGTTTAAGGACAGTTTCATACAGAAACATTAACTGATTCCAAAGAGAAACCAGAATCAATGTCTGAGTGATTAAAAAATAAATTCCACTAAAACTTCCATACAGGCTCTCCCTCTCACTAAATTATCTTCAGTTTTCAGAAAATAATTTGTATCCTTCAAGATGAAATAGTAAGATTTTCACAGGGAGATTCTGGCTTCAATTCCAGAACAAAAGGATTTCAGTTACACAATCTCAGCCACAACCTCCATAATCACCTTATCACTGACCACGAATACTGCCTTTTCAAAAAATCTAATGGCCAATAAAAAGCATAGTCTCCCCCCACCCCAATATTTGTCTTCTTTATACCCTCAGACTACCACAACAATAATCATACTATTAATCCGTAATTACCACCAATCCCAAAACCCTTGAAAGCATTATTCAGTAATGTCACTGACAGCGCTACTGATAAATACGAACTACCATTAACCATACACCAACCTGTTAGTTCTTTTGCAGCAAGAGCTTTGTGGCTGAGGACTTCTACATGAGCATCTCTCTCTGACAGGGGAAGACCGGCCCGAAAAAAATAGCTTACGTGGTCTTGGTTCTGTTGAAAGCAAAGTATTTAGAACAATATTACAAACAACTGTAAGAGAAAGCAGGATAGTGAAAGAGGCAGAAAATGTGACGTGTTTCACCCATCTCTAATTTCAGGGCAAGTTTCAAGTGATTTGGGAGGGGACTTTTTTTTTTTTTTAAAGCAGTACACAGTAGAAGTGAAAAAAACACACACCTGCTTTTTAAGGAGAACTGAAAACCACAAGAATAAGATTATCAAGTCTGTTTAATTACTGTTCTTTCAAGGACACATAAGTAGTTTTTTTACTGAAAACCAACAATAACTATGCGCAATGGCAAAGAAATATCATGTGCACAGGATACATGCCTTTAGTAAAATTTACTTGCAGAATGAAGGTAAGAAATGTAAATAAAAGTTGGGTGTGTATATATATTTTCATTAAAAAAAGAAATCTCACTTAGATGCAAGAAATCAGCTCTTAAGGGAAACTGGGCATATAACCTACTTTCCAGTGGAGCTTGATAGTGCCCAACAGTTCCCCTCTGTCGAAAGTCATAACGCTTTCGAGTGTCTTCACCATCATCATCTTTCTCTGCACTTTCTTCTGATGAAACTACAGGACATCGACATAACATTGAACTATTGAAGAACTGTTGCAAATTATATTAAATTCAAAATGCCTACAGGTTTTACTACTACCTTCATGTTAATGACACAATAGATCTGAAAACCTGCGAAACCTTAAGACCAATTTATGCAAGACACATTCCAGAAATTACAAAACACAGAGGAGCGTACATAGAGATATTGTTCTGGCCTCGCTCAACTTGCTGGGTGACTTCTCATCAGTCTTAGTAACAACAGTTCTGTCACCTTGCTTAGCTAAGATGCAGCTCCTGTGCAAACCACTATTTCAGAAAGTCATTTCTTCTTATTTTGAGATAGTGTTTCAAGGAAATGTTTTTAATACTCTATAGTGGTAAGACTAAGCATGGTAATCTAGCTCCAAGTCCTAGCTCTGCCACAGATGACAAGAGCAATAATGGGCAGGTCACAGGTTTGAACTTGCCCAGTCAGCAAATCATGTCAAATGCATACAGTTTATGTCACTAGCTTCTGTAAAGTCACTTGAAGTTTTTCCATGGAATTTGGTAAGAATGCAAAAAACAGAGTATAATTATCTAGCAGGTCCTTAATAGTACCCTCTCACATTAATAGCTGGACACCAGGTAAGGAATGTACATGCTCTGCTGACCTCCCTGATCACTAAAATTAAGTAAATTTTATTCCCTAAAAAGCACTACCCTTTTTTTTCTTCCCCACAAAGGGTCTCACTGCTTTCTGAATGCGAGAGAAGTTACACAGGGTCTATACACAGCACATGAAAAAACTGAAAAATTATTTTGGCATCACTGCCATCCCCAGTCCTTGGTACTCCAGCGCTTCTGTCACAAAGGCATGGATTCCTCGGCTTTTCTGCTCTGCTAGTCCTTCCCCTTGCTCCACTCATCTTCTTTACACCAACACTGACACACTTTCCCCACTCCTTCCTGGCATACTTTTCATTATACAAGTATTCTAGTTTAGTTTCTTCCCAATTTAAAAGTCCAGAGTTTACACTCGGATCACGAATGAATTGCCACATACCCTTATTTCCCATTCAACAGACTATTTATAATTACTTTCTGCAAGTCTCTCCTGCCCAACACCCTGAGATCCACTCACTTGAACCAAGCCATATCGTTCCTCCCTCTAGACTGCCAATGCCTTGTATTAAAGCTGCTCTTATTAAGGCCTTGAGTTGATATTCTCCTAACTACATCTCCAAATCATGAGCTCGCTGTCCTTCTCCCTCACCAGCCAGAGCCCTTGGCACACTCGATCATGTTTCGTTTTGTTAAAGCCTTGCCCTACCTCGGTTTCTTTAGGTCAGCCTCTCGATGGACTCCTCCTGTGGCTCCAAGTGTTCTCTCGCTGCTCTGCGAGGAGGTCTGATGACCGAGGTGCACACCTGGGAGCCACAGGCTAGGTCTGAACTAATAACAGGACTAAAAACAGGCCACGGACTGTTCTCTGGCCTGTTCGTGATTAGGAGCAGGACCACCCCAGTGCTCATTAACACCTGGACAACTAGCTTGAACCTTTTTGTAGGTCTCCATTGCCAGTGGTCAGTCTGACACGTGCAAGACACCGCCCTCACTGGGTATCGCATAAATCATCTCTCATTCAAGTTCTGATGGTCAGACAGGTGGTCAGGCGCAGGGCAGTCAGACAAGCGTACTGACCAGCCAACTATTTACGTGTGACTGACCCTTTTTGTCCCCTTGCCCCTCTACTTTCCCATTCTCGTTCCTCCCAAAACCACCTAAACTCCTCCCGTGTCCCGCTTTAGGTTCCTGCCCTAAAGATCCCATAGTAAGTCCTGTGTGAACTGCTTGCTGTGACGGCCCTGGGATGGGCCTGGGAGTAGCCCGGCAGGGTATTATTTGGGCTCCCCTCCTGCCACTGGCTCTCTGAGCTGGGCTGTGGGTGTGCAGAGAAGGTCTATCACAAAACCCAACGCTGGTCGGCTCAACTACCGCCACATCCTTTTCTGTCCTTAAGTACAGTCTCACCCCATTCTGTCCATCCAGAAATCTCCTACAAGGATCGCTGGACTGACTGCCTTCATCACAGCTATCATTCTCCTTAACACCTTAAAGATTTCCCCCCTCACCTCAAACACCAAATTAATACGGCCTTTCATGATTCAACCTTATTCCTCATGTTATTTCTCACTGAGTACCGGGATGACAGCTCCTCATTACAGGCCCGACAGCACCTTCCACTGACTGCCTGCTAAACACAAAAATGAACAACACTATCTTCTCCCCCGCTGATCTTCACGCTTTCCATACACATCTGGCAGCCTCCCTTACTTCCTGAAAACTCTTGCTGTGCTGCTCAAAACCACAAAAACTGTCCTGCTCCTGCTGTAGCGAGATCACTCTTTCTCCTCTGGAGTAATACCAGCCGTTCCTTTGTATTCCCACCTGTGCACAGCCTCTGGTGCCTTTTATCTTGTAAGCATTTTGCAAAAGCACCGATTTTTTTTTTCTCTCTGAATACCTGTTCTGAGCTCACTACAGTACAGCCCTAGAGTCCGTGACTATGGCTTCTAATGTCAACAGCATTACAGATTTTTTTAACTGATGAAAAATACCCAGTAGTTCAGCTCGTCTCACTCGTCTAAGAAAAGCTTTTGGCTAGAACATAGTAAAGAAAATTTAAAACAGAACTCATCTGCAATGCCACCTTGGTTATCAGCTTTGCCACCTCTATGGATTCCTTTCTTTCCTCCAGAGTACATATTGAGGTTTTCCTAATTAAAAGAAACAAGAAAGATCAGTCACAAATATGCAGAAAACCCAACACGGGCATTTTTGGTGCCTATATAGTGACGTTATCAAGGCGCTTCATATACACAGAAGATTAAATTAAGGTACAGGAGGAGAGAATAGGAACATCATTCTGGCACCCAGGATTAGGAACAAGAATTTCTGCTCTAAAACAGGGTTTAGTACATGTGATAGTTAAATACTTATCCAGATACAAAACTGGGCGTATCAGTTTGTCATGGTTTTAGCTGGGATAGTTGATTTTCTTCACTGTAGCTAGCATAGTGCTGTGTTTTAGACTTGGTATGTAAATAATGTTGATAACACCCTGGTGTTTTAGTTGTTGCTGGGTAGTGTTTACACTAGTCAAGGACTTTCTAGCTTCCCATGCTCTGCCAGGTGCACAAGAAGCCGGGAGGGGAGGGGATACAACCAGGAGAGCTGATTCGAATTGGCCAGAGGGTATTCCATATCATGTGACGTCATGCCCAGTATATTAACTGGGGGAAATTGGCCGGGGGAGGCAGCGATCGCGGCTCGGGGACCGGCAGCGTCGGTCGGCGGGTGGTGAGCGGTTGCAGCACTTGTTGTTTAGTTTTGGGTTTGTTTTTTTTTTTTTTTTTTTCCCCTCTTCTTCCAGTGTTTCATCTCTCTCTCGCTCATTATTTTCCTTTTCATTATATTAGTATTATTGCTGTTTTATTCTAATTATTAAACTGTTCTTATCTCAACCCACGAGTTTTCTTACTTTGGCCCTTCCGATTCTCTCCCCCATCCCACAAGGGTGGGGGAGTGAGCGAGCGGCTGTGTGGTGCTTAGTTGCTGACCGGGGCTAAACCACAACAGTCCTTTTTGGCGCCCAACGTGGGGCACGAAGGGTTTGAGATAATAACAGTTGCTGGTCACAGCATTGATTCATCTGTTCTCGATATTAGTTAGTCAGGCCTACACCATGCTGATTTTGAAGTACATGTTAAAGATTGGCATTGGGTTTTGTAGTTTGCTGTGCTCTGCAGTGGTTAGAGATGTTTTGCCTAGGAGATTTGTTATTAAAACACTGGCCTTGAGTTTTATCGGTTATTTGGGTCTTGCATGGAAGCCGTTACTGTACTTTGGGTACCACCTCACGGAGACAATTAGCAATTATACCTCCTCTTCTGAGAGGTTCTTTATGGAGGAAATACAGAATGGCACCTTAGCTACCGTCTTCTGTAATGTCTCCTCCTTCATTACAACAACTTTTCAGTATCTTGAACATCCTTGGGTAGTTAAAATACAGCTGTTGATATTCCTATGGCAGATTGTTTCGGTTTTGTCTAAGGTTGATAAGCAATTTAAGAATATCATCCAGAGATCTGCTCCAAGGCTCGATAATTATGGGTGGCAGGGTATGTGGGATAGTATGGGCAAATGCCTGAGACGGTGGGCACCCCCAGTGTTTTGGGACTTCACCCCTGAACAAGTGCAGAATCCTGAAAAATTAGTAGAATATTTGGAGGCTGAAGTGAGCCTAACTGGGAATGAGTGGCAAAAGCACCCCATTGTGACTGGCCCAGAGGCTCCGTGCATCCTTGGCATAGACTACCTCAGGAGAGGGTATTTCAAGGACCCAAAAGGGTACAGGTGGGCTTTTGGTATAGCTGCCTTGGAGACGGAGGAAATTAAACAGCTGTCTACTTTGCCCGGTCTTTCGAAGGACCCTTCTGTTGTGGGGTTGCTGAAGGTCAAAGAACAACAGGTGCCAATTGCCACCACAACAGTGCACCGGCGGCAATACCGCACCAACCGAGACTCCCTGATTCCCATCCATGAGCTCATTTGGCGACTGGAGAGCCAAGGAGTGATCAGTAAGACCCGTTCACCCTTTAACAGTCCCATATGGCCAGTGCGGAAGTCTAATGGAGAGTGGAGACTAACAGTAGACTATCGTGGCCTGAACGAAGTCACTCCGCCACTGAGTGCTGCCGTGCCGGACATGCTAGAACTTCAATACGAACTGGAGTCAAAGGTAGCCAAGTGGTATGCCACAATTGATATCGCTAATGCATTCTTCTCAATCCCGTTGGCAGCAGAGTGCAGGCCACAGTTTGCTTTCACTTGGAGGGGTGTCCAGTACACCTGGAATCGACTGCCCCAGGGGTGGAAACACAGCCCTACCATTTGCCATGGACTGATCCATACTGCACTGGAACAGGGTGGAGCTCCGGAACACCTTCAGTACATTGATGACATCATCGTGTGGGGCAACACAGCAGAAGATGTTTTTGAGAAAGGGAAGAAAAGAGTCCAAATCCTTCTGAAGGCTGGTTTTGCCATAAAACAAAGTAAAGTGAAGGGAGCTGCACAGGAGATTCAGTTTTTGGGAATAAAATGGCAAGATGGACGTCGGCAGATCCCAATGGATGTGATCAACAAAATAACCGCCATGTCTCCACCAACTAGCAAAAAGGAAACACAAGCTTTTTTAGGCGTTGTGGGTTTTTGGAGAATGCATATTCCAAATTACAGTCTGATTGTAAGCCCTCTCTATCAAGTGACCCGGAAGAAGAATGATTTCAAATGGGGCCCTGAGCAACGACAGGCCTTTGAACAGATAAAGCAGGAGATAGTTCATGCAGTAGCCCTTGGGCCAGTCCGGGCAGGACAAGATGTAAAAAACGTGCTCTACACTGCAGCCGGGGAGAATGGCCCTACCTGGAGCCTCTGGCAGAAAGCACCAGGGGAGACCCGAGGTCGGCCCCTAGGGTTCTGGAGTCGGGGATACAGAGGGTCCGAAGCGCGCTACACTCCAACTGAAAAAGAGATATTGGCAGCATATGAAGGGGTTCGAGCTGCTTCAGAAGTGATCGGTACTGAAGCACAGCTCCTCCTGGCACCTCGACTGCCGGTGCTGGGCTGGATGTTCAAAGGGAGGGTCCCCTCTACACATCACGCAACTGATGCTACATGGAGTAAGTGGGTCGCACTGATCAGCCAACGGGCTCGAATAGGAAACCCCAGTCGCCCAGGAATCTTGGAAGTAATCATGGACTGGCCAGAAGGCAAAGATTTTGGAATGTCACCAGAGGAGGAGGTGACACATGCTGAAGAGGCCCCACTGTATAATAAACTGCCAGAAAATGAGAAGCAATATGCCCTGTTCACTGATGGGTCTTGTCGTCTGGTGGGAAAGCATCGGAGATGGAAGGCTGCTGTATGGAGTCCTATACGGCAAGTCGCAGAAACTGCTGAAGGAGAAGGTGAATCAAGTCAGTTTGCAGAAGTAAAGGCCATCCAGCTGGCTTTAGACATTGCGGAACGAGAAAAATGGCCAGTGCTCTATCTTTATACTGACTCATGGATGGTGGCAAATGCCCTGTGGGGGTGGTTACAGCAGTGGAAGCAGAACAACTGGCAGCGCAGAGGCAAACCCATCTGGGCTGCTGCATTGTGGCAAGATATTGCTGCCCGGGTGGAGAACCTGGTTGTGAAGGTACGTCATGTGGATGCTCATGTCCCCAAGAGTCGGGCCACTGAAGAACATCAGAACAACCAACAGGTGGATCAGGCTGCTAAGATTGAAGTGGCTCAAGTAGATCTAGACTGGCAACATAAAGGTGAACTATTTATAGCTCGGTGGGCCCACGACACCTCAGGCCATCAAGGAAGAGATGCAACATACAGATGGGCTCGTGACCGAGGGGTGGACTTGACCATGGACACTATTGCACAGGTCATCCATGAATGTGAAACATGCGCTGCAATCAAGCAAGCCAAGCGGGTAAAACCTCTGTGGTATGGAGGACGATGGCTGAAGTATAAATATGGGGAGGCCTGGCAGATTGATTATATCACACTGCCACAAACCCGCCAAGGCAAACGCCATGTGCTTACAATGGTGGAAGCAACCACCGGATGGCTGGAAACATATCCCGTGCCCCATGCCACCGCCCGGAACACTATCCTGGGCCTTGAAAAACAAGTTTTATGGCGACATGGCACCCCAGAAAGAATTGAGTCAGACAACGGGACTCATTTCCGAAATAACCTCATAGACACCTGGGCCAAAGAGCATGGCATTGAGTGGGTGTATCACATCCCCTATCATGCACCAGCCTCTGGGAAAATTGAACGATACAATGGACTGTTAAAGACTACACTGAGAGCAATGGGGGGTGGGACATTCAAACACTGGGCTACACATTTAGCAAAAGCCACCTGGTTAGTCAACACTAGGGGATCTGCCAATCAAGCTGGGCCTGCCCAGTCAGAACTCTTACGTACTGTGGAAGGGGGTAAAGTCCCTGTAGTGCATGTAAAAAATATGCTGGGGAAAACCGTCTGGGTTATTCCTGTCTCAGGCAAAGGCAAACCCATTCGTGGGATTGCTTTTGCTCGAGGACCTGGGTGCACTTGGTGGGTAATGCGGGAGGACGGAGGAGTTCGATGTGTGCCTCAAGGGGATTTGATTTTGGGTGAAAATAGCCAATGAACTGAACGGTATGCTGTTAATTGCTATATGATATTGTATGTCATCACTCCTATGGTTGCTATATGCTGTATCGATGGTATCATAGTAAGAATTTCCAAAATTAATGAAGAATGAACTTTGCTTAAACCAAACAACGTGTAGCAGTGGTGGAACAAAGACTGGCTTCAGCATGCAACAATCCAACAGCACGCAGACCATCTCTCCAGCCTTGAAAGACTATTACGGTAGATGGAGCCCAAAGTTATGGACTGAATGAACTCAATGGACATGTGTGGACCCTCTACAGATGTTCTACAGGGATGGGCCATAGACTACGGGAATGATAAATGATATCTATGTATGTCATCAAAGGATGGGGAGGCGGGTGGTGGTTATTGAGGTCATATTGGATAGTATGAGACCTGAGCATGACGTAAATGGTATGGAATAAGGGGTGGATACTGTCATGGTTTTAGCTGGGATAGTTGATTTTCTTCACTGTAGCTAGCATAGTGCTGTGTTTTAGACTTGGTATGTAAATAATGTTGATAACACCCTGGTGTTTTAGTTGTTGCTGGGTAGTGTTTACACTAGTCAAGGACTTTCTAGCTTCCCATGCTCTGCCAGGTGCACAAGAAGCCGGGAGGGGAGGGGATACAACCAGGAGAGCTGATTCGAATTGGCCAGAGGGTATTCCATATCATGTGACATCATGCCCAGTATATTAACTGGGGGAAATTGGCTGGGGGAGGCAGCGATCGCGGCTCGGGGACCGGCAGCGTCGGTCGGCGGGTGGTGAGCGGTTGCAGCACTTGTTGTTTAGTTTTGGGTTTGGTTTTTTTGGTTTTTTTTTCCCTCTTCTTCCAGTGTTTCATCTCTCTCTCGCTCATTATTTTCCTTTTCATTATATTAGTATTATTGCTGTTTTATTCTAATTATTAAACTGTTCTTATCTCAACCCACGAGTTTTCTTACTTTGGCCCTTCCGATTCTCTCCCCCATCCCACAAGGGTGGGGGAGTGAGCGAGCGGCTGTGTGGTGCTTAGTTGCTGACCGGGGCTAAACCACAACACAGTTAATCACAGGTTAATAATCCAAGAGTGTGGCAGAACCCAGGAAAAAGCAATTCCTAGCAGGCAAAAAATATTCATACGGGCATTTGAGAGATGATATACAAAGCACTATGGACAATTCTGCTTTCATTAAAGAAAAAAACAAAAAGGAACGGAGATCTAAAATAAAACACCTGCGAAAGCAGGTTATGAAGATGTTTAAAAAATGAAGTGCCTGTCATTCCAAAAGACAGTAGAAGAACTTAAGAGAGCAAAACTAAGACAGAGGAAATATGATTGCTGTGTATAATTTTAACAGAAGTTCCTCTAGGGACAGACACTACTTAAGCTCACAGGCAAGGCTGGCAGAAAAACAAACATTCATAAAGCAGACATCAATGAATTCAGTTTTCAGTAAGATTTGAAGTGAAAACCCAAGCCCTGAAATAGCATTTGTAAACAGTGTCCACTCAAAAATCATAAGCAAATGCAGAAAGCATAGAATAAGACATGCATGTCAGCAGACCACTGCTATTTCATGTCTTCTGAGGAAGGTATTTCCTCCACCCTTAGAGCATATCTGTAGCATGACCATAAGGCGACATGTAAGAGTAAAGATAGGCAAGTACAAAAAAAAACCATTTAAAACAGTACACAGAAGCAGTATGACATTTTAATATAGTATGCACAAAGCAAGAGTCGCTGACACTTAGCCAAGTTTTTGAACACTATTTAAAAATTAGGTCAAATGTTTACTTTATCATAGAGAGATGTAATTTTAAGACATTTTAAGACATTTTAAGAACAAGCATTTGAGGATTTGCAAACATACACTGTTTTCAGCTTCATTTTCCCCTCTCGCTGAACACAGTAAGAAAAAAATATCTGCTTTAGTAGGAACAAAAGAATCCTGAAGCCTAGAGTAAGATAACAGAAAGAAATTACGGCAGTTTTTAACAGCACTTAAGTTGCTCTGCATGCTAGCTTTACGTAATTTTTAGTTCACAGCCTTCCTCAGACAACAGGTCACTTATTCTTCTCTTAAGTGTCATTTAAGTTTCATGTTGGTTTCCCATGACTAAATATGCTGGAAAACACACCCCACTGCTGTTACACTTTGCAAACCTTTCAGAAAACAATGTCAATTTGGGCTTCACAGAGACAATTAAGCCATGGACAGACAGGCAGGGACACTAGGACTGCTTCACTTTGGCTGTATCCAACTTTCCTCAGTATCTGAACTCAACCGAGCATTATAAAAATATTTGTAAGCGTGGAAGAAAAGTTAATTACAAATGGAGGCACTTCCGATGCTAAGAAAATTGATAGAGAGGACAAGTTAAATCTACCAAAAGTCACAACAGAAGGTGATCGTTTTGGTTCACAAGACAACACATAAACCCACCCAGCCCATACATAAAAGATGCTCTAGCAATCCCAAAGCAAAGACACCAGTGTCCTGGGATTGGCTGGCAGTCACTGAGACACCAGTGTTTGGGACTGACTGGCAATCCCAAAGCGAAGACACCAGTGCCCTGGGATTGGCTGGTAGTCACTGAGACGCCAGTGTTTGGGACTGACTGGCAATCCCAAAGCAAAGACACCAGTGTCCTGGGATTGGCTGGCAGTCACTGAGACGCCAGTGTTTGGGACTGACTGGCAATCCCAAAGCGAAGACACCAGTGTCCTGGGATTGGCTGGCAGTCACTGAGACGCCAGTGTTTGGGACTGACTGGCAATCCCAAAGCGAAGACACCAGTGGCCAATTCAGACATTGGCTGTGCCCAAATTCGTTACACGGGAAGCACCTTCCAAATACATCCTCCCGCACACGCTCTCAGACGGCCGCAAGCACCTGTTTCCCAAGAACGCGGGTTAAACAGCTCGGCTGCGAAGTACCCAGGCCCACACCTTACCTAAATCCGTAGACAGGACCTACCAGCGCAGGCAGAGGAGACCCTACCTCTCAAATGGCAATGGAATGTTAGCGGAGGTTGCTAAGCTAACGTTCTGCAGTCCGAGCCGTGTGACCCTGGCGGAACTCTACTGTGGAAGGCACCTGCAGCCCCGCAGTTATCACAAGGACTTACAGCATACGCAGGGGCACGTAGGGAAGGCTCAGCCTAACCACTGGGTACATTGAGCTCTTACTGCCAGGAAGAACAACACCTTTTCTGTTGTCAAAAGAAGGAGAAAGTCCCCAGCCAATATTATGCCATACCACAAAGCCTTGCTAATAAGGCTCATTTCAGGAGCTTTGCAAGACGATGAAAAAAACCCACTTACTTTGTTTTAAGTTTGTCAAACAAAACAGATTGATTTGTAGCAGTGTAACGGCTCTGTCAAAGTCTGCAGCTTCGGCGGACCTCCAAATCCCCATTTTCTTCGTGGACTTGTTCTGCAGCTTTTGCATCAGCTCTGGTCTTCAGTGTTCTGGGGACTAAAATGCAATAATATAGAAAATATTTTGAGACAGAAAATATGTTATTCCCTTCATTTCACTGTTGCTCTAGTAAAAGGTAAAAAAATCTGCAGTGGATTGATTTTTTCTTTAAACACTGAATTAGAAGCTATTGTCATGACGACAGTATTCAACTTGAATTCCTTATGTTTAAACTACCTACTTAAAAGCATGACTTGCATAGCAACTTTTTAATAGACTGGCAAGCCAATCTCATAAAAACAAACATGCAACTTTTGTTCCATGCAGGAGGCAAGTCTATTCCAGTTACTTCTTTCTGGAAAAGTGAAAACAACAAATACCTCTCTCTAAGGTGTTTTCACTCCATTCATGTAAAATTGTATCTAACAGTTTTTTCAAAAAATATTTTAAGCGGTTAGTCTCTTCTTAAGATGCATGTTTTCAGTACACTGTTTAAGCATGCATCACTTTCATTTTCTGCATCGCGATGCAAAAGCTCCAGGAGATAAGGAATGTCTCAGGATGAACTCCCAAATACCAAAGAACTCAAACGCTTGCCTGCTTTAAAAAAAGATCTGTCCCGTATTTACCACACAGCATCCCTTGCCACGGCTTCATTACTTGCACTATCATTAAAACAGTTAAGAAAGGTCAGCGAGGAAGCAGCGCACAATTAGAACTTGAATTACAACACACGGAGTGCATTTCAGGCCCCTTCCCGCACTCAGCCCGTGGCTGGCAGCACACTGCCTGGAAGTAACAGATCTTCCCAGCTGCCAGCAAGCGGCCTCGCGGCACCGAGCCTGCTTGTGTACTCAGCACGGCAATTCGGTTCCAAGGGAAATTGCTGAACTTCAGTGACACCTTCCCCACATCAGTGGGTTTGTGCATCTCATGACTGAATTACTTCCTAACTCACATATATTGTAACACTGCAATATTCCCCCTTATTGGCAAGAACGATTTGCAATTCATTTGTGTCCAGAAAATCCATGTCATGAAGAAACCCGAGCTAAGGAACAGATTCTCTAGTGCCTAAGAGCAGGTTGGAATTCACACTGCCTTCTCCCCAAGCCGGAAAGGAATTCATAGCACGTCTTCCTATATGCACCTGCCTCTTCTCATAGAACTCATAGGAAATTTACCATCTTTGAGATATCTGTTCTCACAACTTCAGCTAATTTTGGTTGATGAGTTCAGAAGTTTTTTTGGCCAAGTTAAATGGAGTGACCAAACGCAATCCTTCTCAGAAACCAGTCTAAAAAGGAATCCTAGGGAGTTACCACTACTTACCTTCTTTATATTCTTCTGGTTTTTGGTCTGATTTCAGCTTTGCCAACTGCCTACATTAAGAAAGAGGACAGAGGAGAGAAGGGAGAAAAGAATTATTGTATTAGAATTATTGTACAGAAGTATTGTATTACCAATGTTACCAGTATCTGACCAAGTTTATAATCCAGTCCTCCACATCATGCAAAGAAAAGCCTGTGGACCACAAGGAGGATTCAGATCCCAAGTCTGCTGCGTACCATACGCAGGCAGTTCTGTAAGGACATAAATTTCCTAACCCGCTGATCTTGAAGTCTCAACAGTGCATACAACTTCTCAGTTAGCAAAGCAGAGGAGAGATCTCAAAGGACTTAGGAAAAGATGCATGTCTTTTATAGAAGCAGAAGACTTGTACTAAGAAGAGTGATTCTTCTAAGATACTGGCACTGACATTAATCGTAACATAATCGTAGTCCCCCGCAGATTTTTAGCTGCAGATTTATCATGACATGACTCATTGTGCATGCTTTCACTTTTCCTTTTAATTCCATGAATTAAACAGAGGTTGGATGCTTAGAAATACAATACCTCGCAATGTGTGTTCGATTGACATT
>JAVHSO010000252.1:0-26396 GCA_031468815.1 Morus bassanus
CGGTCGGCGGGTGGTGAGCGGTTGCAGCACTTGTTGTTCAGTTTTGGTTTTGTTTTTTTTCTTTCCCTCTCCTTCTAGTGTTTCCTCTCTCTCTCGCTCATTATTTTCCTTTTCATTATATTAGTATTATTGCTGTTTTATTCTAATTATTAAACTGTTCTTATCTCAACCCACGAGTTTTCTTACTTTGGCCCTTCCGATTCTCTCCCCCATCCCACAAGGGTGGGGGAGTGAGCGAGCGGCTGTGTGGTGCTTAGTTGCTGACCGGGCCTAAACCACAACACAAGGGCAACCTGCATGTCCCGAATGGTTGCCCATACAATCCTCTTCCCAAAATCGTCTGTGTCAAAAAATGATGCTTTTGCCTTGCGTTGCAATGGCCATATTTAATTGTTAGTTAAATATCGAGGTCACCAGCCACTCCTATTCCTAAAGAAGCACGATGCCTTTTAAATGAGCAGTGCTGGAAGGCAAGGGCATTTACTGAACAAACCATCAGAACAAACCAAACAGAAGAGTTGATCTTTCCATTTGCCCTTCAAAGCCAAGGTTGCCATATTTTCCCAGAACCTGTGACCTGAATAGCAAGTTAGTGTCCTGCTAGGGTGACTGGTCCTGAGGTGCCCATGTTTCCTGCCACTTGTTTCAGTAACTGCAATGATTTCAGCATCCTTATGAAAAATAATGCAGACAATCCATTGGGTCTTTCCAAAAGCAGAAATGCAGCATGATGGGACACACGAAAACCCATTTGGAAAGTAGTACGCTAGTTAAATGGATAGGCCCTGTGGACACTCTGGGTCAATATACAATAATGGCAGTGCTGTACAAAGCCTTTATTCCATCAGAGCAGCTCTATCACATTGATTCGTGCCAGAGAATAGCTGGGTAGCTTTTTTATGTGTAAATCCACTTCCTAACCTGGCAGGCTTTACAGCACAAAAGTGTCAGCGAGATATTGGTGCTTTTTTCTTCCATGCGTTCTGACAGGGATATGTATCTGGTCCTCTTTGCTGAGGGTACAGCACCTTTAGAAATGCTTCTTGTGGAAGTGCTTTACTTGGAGAAAGAGTTATTTTTAATTACAGTTTTATGCTGTTCAAATGTTGAAGTCTTTGCATAACAGAGGTACATGTGGTTATTCCAGCATAAAAATGTGTATGTTTGTGTGGTTCTGGGAATCAGTATAAATCATGCTAGCAAGAACATGTTTTTTGTTTATATGTTGGGCAAGCCAGTACTGTAATTGAATATAACTCTAAACAAAATAAGCCTGGCCTTATTTTTCATTCACAGGCCACCCAATTGAAATATATCCTCACCATCACCATTTTGACAAGGACAACTCTCAAGTGTGGTGGAGTCAGACTCATCTCCCCACCTTCAGCTGTCCATCTCCAGTACCAACTGCTTGTTACCGGAGACTCTCTGTGTAAAGGATTGTAGGATGGGATGAACCATTGTCTAGAAAAATCTGTTTCTATCTGCTGGGTTATAAAGAAGCGCAGATCTGCCACTTACAGTGTAAATACCCAGGATCAGCTAGATAAATCCCATATTTGACCCCTGAGATCCTCAGGAGCTCTCCAGACTGCCAGTCTCACCTCCCACTCACCTGGGCACAGTGCCCACTGCAGGTATACAGCACCAGTCCCTGCTCAGCCGGTCTTAATTAAAAACAGCTTTATTATCTGCTAGGTATCGACAGAATACAACCCATGATACAGAAGGCTCCTGCCCTGAGGACATTTCCCTGTAAACAGATGGCAAGCAGAAAATATGCCAGAAAAGCTCTGCCTTGGAAGGTTTGTGATTCCTTTCCACTTCAGACATAGCATCACTGCTGGCTGATGCAAGTGCCGATTACAGAAGGGGTCTTCAAGGCTAAGGCAGCCTGGAAAGCCTGCAAAAGAAAAACATGAAGCCAAGGGAGGCAAAAACACCCAAACAGTTAGTGTTCACCAGTGGGGATTCTATTTCAGTCCGTCTCTCTCCCTCCGTGCTTGGCACTGTACGGATACACGATGTAGGAGAGCAGCTCTGCCCAGGGAGGCAGAGCATCCACACAGGCAGGAGAAGGGGCAGGGAACAGCACGTACTTGGCTTAATTTTACGGACTTGGAACAGATTTCACCGGCTGACGTCATGACTTGTACGAGGTTGGTGGGGATGTCAGCAGCAGAAGCGGTCCTTAAACCCCTGGCATTCCAGCTGGAGGCACAGTCATGTCCTGCTTCATCTGAAGCAGAGTTTGTCTGACACAGCAGAAGCCTTATGTAACTGGGCCAGATTTTCATTTTCAGAGCAACAGTTTCAGAAGAACTGCATACACAGGATTTTTTTGCTATTTACAAGCTGGAGAACGAGCATACTTCTGTCCCCTTCTGTCTCACACTTTGTTAGGTGGCATGCATGTCAGGGAATGAGGGCTAGTCTATCAGCTAACTACGCAAGTTTTTTGTTTGCATTCCCTCTTTGTTTTGTGTTGGGATAGCAGAGGTCTGCGCTGGCATGCGAGGCATTTTCTTATTCCTCGTCTACAACTGCAGTCGCATTTCAGAGGCGTTTTGGCACGTTGCCCCACCGGCAGCCAACGCTCTCAGTAGCAGCTTCTCAGGCTGAAATGTTTCAGTTGCAACGCATTAGCCCATCTCTATTATTGCACCAGCTTTTCCTTTCCCCCTTGTCTGTTTTGGCCATATTAGAAGGTGTGAACTCTTTTCAAAGAATCTTTAATCTTTTTCAACATTTGGAGTGGGCCCGAATTGTCGGAGTCGGGGCGGCGGTCCGGAGTTACTGATGACAATCTCAATATGAGTACAAGCATCAGCCTCACTTTATTAACCGTCGTTACAGAATATATAGAGCTACAAACGATCACGCGCTTAAACAAACAATCTGATTGGTGGTGAGCTCCTGTTCACGCGCCCCTTAGGACATTCCGATTCGTTCGACGTTGCCGACCACGCGCCTCGGACCGCCCAGACCCACCCCTCAAGCTCCTGCTCGCCAGCCCGCCAAAACCCAGTCTCCTCCCCCTTGCTCTCAAGGTTGCCTCAAGGACGGCGGGCGCTCAATACTCCCTGAGACAGCTTGGGTTGCTCATATATACGTCGTGGCCTCTGTTAGCTAGCCACTCCTCCACAATTCCCTTCTCTTCTTCTTGAGCAAGCCAAGCGTGGGTCAAAAGGCGGTTTACAAGTGATTTTACACATCCAAAAACACAGCTTAACACGAGCAAAATTAATACTCCAACTAAGATTAACATGAAAAGAGCTTTTACAACATCCATTAACCATCCCGTTACGCCTAACCCTTTTAGCCATGCATCAAGCCCTGATTCAGTTATGGTGATCTTATTGAAGTTGTCTTGTAACTGTTTTAGTTTTTCATGTATGGAACTGGAGTGATCAGAGAGGTTAAAACAACACATTCCCTCAAAGTCCTCACATCCATGTCCGTGTGCCAGAAGCAGAAAGTCAATGGCAGCGCGGTCTTGTAAAACCGCGTGTCGGACACTGTCTAAATCGGTCAGGAGACCAGATATCATTTCTGATGTTAAATTAAATTGTTTTTCTGCCCAACAGGCTAGATTCTTTATATTTTGTGCATTTCGCTTAGAAGCTAGTTGAGGAAATAACAACGAAACTAGGGCCTGAGTACCTGTGCCCCATATTTTAACTTCATCCTGACAGTTTTCACCAAACCACGATACAGACCTTTTTTGTCGTTTCGAAAAGGTTCTGTTTAGGTGCCCGATAAGGTCTCTGGCGCTTGGGGTAAACATAGTGAGCTTTCCTATATAACAAGGTCCACCCACTGGATTCAGGGGAATGCCGGGCCAGGCACGTTCCCCACAAATTAGAAACAAACCAGGGGGAAGTAAGTGGCCTCCACTCGTATTGACCAATTCATGACAAGTGAGATCGTCTTTTTGCCAGACTTGGTCGTATCCACTGACGTTTTGCCACAGAATTAACTTCGCGTTATATGGGTTATTATACCCTGGCTCCCCAAAGGAAATAACTCCAGATCCATTAAAAGGAAGTGTCCTATTGTCACTCCAAGTAACCTCAGCAAACCATGGTTGAACGCTAGCCATTAGATCTATTTCTTGCAAGGGAATTGGGGAGGTATGGTTTAGACCTTTTATAAACCCCTTTTGAATGGCTGAATTGTTACACACAGGTCGTGTATTTGATTCCCCGGACTGAGTGTAGGGACCAGTGTATTCTATGGTTACGTTCCACCAATTCGCATACTCGTTAATTACATCCTCTATTACAACGGGTATCCCAATCAGACACGTCTGAAAAGGGTTTTCTGGCCGACTCATGGACAAGCAAAACGTACTTTGCCCCGAGTAATTTGCCCATGCAACCCACATATTCTCTCTAGGGTCAATTCTATGTATTCCTTCGCTTACGGTAATTAACATAATAGTCAAGAATGTGAGCGTCATCACTTCTTTTGTTTTGTTTTCCAGGCAAACCTCTTTTGACATTTTCTCTTAGTTTGTTCCCACCGTTCAGGGGCTACTTTCCAGTTTATAGGGACTAAACAGTCTCTTTGGCACTCTATTTTTAGTACTGTTGGGTTGTTGAATTGTTCCCTTAACACAAGTCGTCGCCACGCTATTCCCCAAAGTACTTCTGACTCGGAGTCAGGGGCTACGTGGCCAGTGACCCGTAAAAGTCTTACCGTCTGCCCCTGTTGTCTAACGCACAGTTCACACCACTTACATACACAAATAGGTGAATTTATCCAAGAACGTTGATCACAACCTTGACATTCAACAAGAACCCAGGGATGACATTGCTTACAATCTGGACACTCTGTGTTCACGCCGGTTGATTCCGACATCACCTTCCCAGCGCTGGTCTCACTGCACGACTAGGTACCCATATTGGTCCCTCACCTGTGGAGACACACATATATCCTCTCCCATTAAATATGACCGACACAGGTCCCTTCCATTCCCCGGTACGCGGGTCACGATAATTTACTCTTAGCCTTGGCAGAGTTGTGTGATCGCTCAGTGCAAGTTGACGGTTGTGAATAACTATTGCGGGCTCTCCCCTATCTCCCATAATACTGAGATAATTTAAAGTAAACAAAACCTTCAACAATCTCATTTGGGGATCTTTTTCCACATCCTTTTGTTTTGCCAGATAATCTTTGATCACCTGATGGGCTCTTTCTATAACCCCTTGTCCTGTAGGAGAATATGGGATTCCAGTTACGTGTTTAATACCCCACATTTGCATAAATTTTCGAACTTTCTCACTAGTATATGAAGGGCCATTATCCGTCTTTACTTGTTCAGGTACACCCATAACAGCAAAACAGGCCAAAAGATGCTTACACACATGTTGAGCTTTCTCCCCAGGCAGTGCCGTGGCCCAGAGACATTTAGAGAAAGTATCAATTGACACGTGGACATATTTAAGCTTCCCAAATTCGGGCACATGTGTAACATCCATTTGCCAGACTTCTAGGGCCTTGAGGCCCCGGGGATTTACCCCCATGCCAATCCCTGGCCCTTGTCCTCCACATCGTGGGCATGCCTGTACAATAGAACGCGCTTCAGCTTCGGAGACTTCATACTGGCACCTTAAACTCCTCGCATTCGTATGGAATGTCTCATGTCCCTGCCGAGCCTGAGCAAATTTATCCAACGGAGGCAAAGGACAGGCAGCGCTCACCAGGGAATCAGCTAACTGATTTCCTTTTCCTAACCCTATTTCAAACTTGTGACTCCTTATGTGAATGATACAACACAGTTCGGTTCGCTGCGTCAACAGACCCCGAATCGCTAAGAACAGCTTTCCTAATTGTGGATTCTGTATCTCTTTTACCAGCGCGTCTTGTAGTCTTGGCACTAATCCTGCTACATATAATGAGTCTGTGACCACATTTAACGGTACCGTTAGCCAATTCGACAGCGCCCAGGCTACTGCTTTTAGTTCGAGTGTCTGTAAACTGTCTCCTGTTTCGCATTGTACAAAATGCTTGTTCCAGCACGTTCCCTCCTGCCAGACGCACACCGCACGCTTATTTTTCTTTCCCGCATCTGTATAGACTGTTATTCCGTTCACAATAGGCTTTTCTACCACCTTAGGCCGTTCCATCCAGGTGTTGTTTTTCAGTACCTGCAGTAATCGGTCTGCTGGTTTCCTGGAATGCACCGTCCCTTCATAACCTAGCAATGCTTCCTGCAATGCCATGACATGGCGCAACCACCATTCCAGGTCCGCTGCAGTGACAGGTATGCTTATATCATGTGGTTCACGTCCCGTTATCTCCATTATTCTTGTTCTCCCCTTTTGAATTAGCTCAGCCACTGCTTCTGGTCGTGTTAGTACGCTTTTTCGTGGCTGTATTTTTGAAAAGACCCATTCTAATATGACAAACTCTGGTGCCTTATTTGTTGCCTTTTTATTTTTCTGTTCCCTGCTTCCCTCTTTGCTGTGCTTGTCAGTGGCATTGCTAGATAAGGAAGGGGAATCTCCCCCCATTTCTTTTTGCCATTGACAAATCACAGCGAAAGGGGAATCAGTGGCATTGCAAATTAGCAATGACACTGGCATTTCTAAAATACGCCGACTAGTCCAAGCCCTTGTTAGCTTGTCACATATTTTAGAGATGGCTTGGAGCTGTTCTGGCCCTATATCGACGCGGTTTGCAGGGTGGGTACCCCGTAAACTACGTACTAATGGTTGAAGGTCCGTATTTGTAATTCCAACGCAATTTCTGATCCATTGAATCTCTCCGAGAAGGGTCTGCAAATCTTTCAGATTCGCCAGTTCAGTAGTTAGTTGTATTTTTTGGGGCCGAATTTTTGCTTGATCAATAATCCACCCAAGATGTTTCCAAGGTGCGGCCCTTTGAATTTTTTCAGGGGCAATTTGTAAACCTTTAATGCCCAGTGCCTTAGACAATTCTTCGACATGGGCCTCGGACCATGGGGCTTGCTGTGCACAGAGAATATCATCCATGTAATGATAAATTATCGTTTTTGGCCACGCCAATCTTATTGGCTGTAGAGCCCAGGCAACAAATAACTGGCACAAAGTGGGAGAGTTTTTCATGCCTTGCGGCAAGACAACCCATTCGTATCTCTTTGCTGGCTCCGCCTTATTGATAGCGGGCACTGAAAATGCAAATCGGCAGCAATCTTGCTCATGTAAAGGGATGGTGAAAAAACAATCTTTTAAATCTACTATAAGGATATGCCACCCCTGTGGTATCATATTTGGTGATGGGATACCTGGTTGCAGAGCTCCCATGGGTTGCATAGTTTCATTAATTTTCCTTAAGTCATGCAACAATCTCCATTTCCCACTTTTCTTAGGAATAACAAAAATAGGGGTGTTCCAGGGGCTAACAGAGGGTCGAATATGCCCCGCTTCTAACTGTTCCGCCACCAGCTGGCGCGCAATTTGCAACCGCTCCTCAGTCAGGGGCCACTGGTCAACCCAGACCGGATCGTTTGATATCCAGGTCAGTGGAGGGTTGGGCGGCTGCTCTCCAGGGCCCTGTCCCGAAAAGGTGTTGTAGTCATTACCACCCCTAACTGTCCCAGAATGTCGCGACCTATGAGAGCTTGTAGCCCACCAGGCAACGCCATCACATGAGGCCTGAGAGCTACTTGTTGGCCCTCCGGAAATCGAAAAATTACTGGCTGTTTGCTAATGTAGGGAATAGAGCTGCCCCCAACTCCAGCAATTGTGGTTTTGATAGCTTCGCAAGGCCATTGACGAGGCCACCTGTTGTTATTAATTATGGTCACATCGGCACCTGAATCTAGCATAGCTGTTAATGAAACAGAATGCCCGTCCTGGGTAATTCTTACCCGTTCTAAAGGTCTCTGATCCATGCTTAGTGTGAAACAGACAGCGGGACCAGTAGATCCAAAACCTCGATCACCTCTAAAACAAGGTACGCTGGGTGAGTCCCCTAGAATGTTATCAAAGGCCAGCAGTTGGGCAATCCTGCTACCTTTCGGAATATATAGTGGGGGGCTAATGGTATATGCCATTATACATACCTGCCCGGTAAAATCGGCATCGATTACCCCCGGAATTACAATTAGTCCCTTAATCCCTGATGAGGATCGGCCCATGAGTAACCCCCCAATTCTTTTTGATCCCTTCACTAATGGCCCAAAGGCCGTGCTTGGAATTTTTTGAACTTGTGAACAGAGTAAGGTCACTTCTATTGCGGTTTCCAGGTCAAATCCCAGGCTCCCGGCTGTTGCGCGAGTAGCGTGTTCGAAGAACCCTGAAACTGACCGTTGGGGTGAGTCGGGGGGGTCATTTTTGTCTGCGCGCGGCCTTTCCTCGCGCTCTTTCTGGAGTTTCCCGAACAGACTTTTGTAGAATGACTATCCCTTTGACATCGTTCGCACCAAACAGGTGTTCGGCAATTGCGTTGGCTGTGCCCAGACCCACCGCAACGATAGCAGTTCCCTTTGAATGGTTGATCTATTACCGGGGATCTAACTCGTTGTGCTGCAGCAGCCAAGGGCTGTATTACCTCCTTTACCGCGCCCTGTACCGCGGCTGCCATAGCCTCATTTTGACGCTGCGCTCCCGCCCTTTCTACTCGGGATAGCATTTCATCCACCCCCGCACCCTTAGGTAAGCTTGCCAAGATACTTTTAGTGGCCTTATTGGCATTATCAAAGGCCAAAATCCGAAACATTTGCTCTTTACTCTCGCCCCCCAGATCTGGGTGATTCATTACTGCATCCCAAAGCCTATCAACAAAATGATTGTATTTTTCTGTTGCTCCTTGAGTTAGAGTGCTAAAAGAAGGGGCTGACGACCCTGGCAGGCTCAAAAAGGCTTCTAAAGCAATTTTTGCAGAGAGCTGCAATATATTGGTTGGAAAGGTCATTTGAACATGGTGATCAGCAAATTGACCTCCTCCCACCAACATCTCAACCGTTATCCCATAGAGAGGGTCTCCCAATTGTTGGTGTTGGGCAACGGCGGCAGCCGCTCGTTGAGACCAAGAGGATCCCCACAACAAAAATTGGGTAGGAGTTAACAATAATCGCATTAACGCTTGGCAGTCATAAGGACGGAGTACATCTGCATTGAAAAGCCAAATTACAATTTGCCGTGCGGCTTCGGATTTTACCCCATACTGTGAAATAGTATTTTTTGCTTGCTGTAAAATTTTCCAATCATGGGGTTCCCATTTTTGCCCTCCCTGTGTTGGTACAACGGGGCAAGCCAACGGACCAAGACCCGAGGCCACCTCCCACTGCCCATCTAAGAGGGCGTCTCTAACAATACCACTCCAACGGCCAGGTCGAGTTACCGCTGGAGGCCCAGAAAGACAGGGGGGGGTACAGTCCTCCGTCCCAGCTCGCTTCTTAACCGGAGTCTCTTGCTGAAGCGTCGTCGTCAAGTTCTTTAGCTCTCGAACCACCTCCTTGAGGAGTTTTTTCGTCTCTCCGGTAGATCTCTTCTCTGCCTCTCCAGCTGGGGGTGTTGACGACGCAGAGGTGGTGTCGGATGGCAGTAGGGGAGGGTAGAGAGGCGGTGCGAAGGGCGCCGCTTTTTCTTCCTCTGGCTTTACCGGCGGAGAACAGGGAGGCGCTGACCGGCAGCCCTCCTCCTTTTCACCCGCCCGAGTCATTTCCGCCCTTACCATTTCTGCCCCTCCCTGCAAGGGAGCCGGAGCTGGAACATTCGGGGGAGAGACCCCGCCAGCTTCCCTTGAAAGAGTCTCTCCTTCCACTCTTCCCCTCAGTTCGATGGCATCTTTACAGGGGGTCACCACCACCCCTCGACAAGTGAGAGGAGGGGGTCCGAACAACCGAGCAACTAACCCATGCTTCGGTTCCGCACTCCTCGTTTTTTCCGGCGTAGGCGCGAGCATCTGCGCAGCTGCGCAGGCGACCTCTCTTTCTGCTTTCATAGCTTTTAGCGTCTCTAGAACATCTTTCCAGAGCTCACGCACCGATTTTACTTCCTTTTCCACCTTCTCATCGCCTTCAATGGTCTTTCGCCACATCGTATCGCCTAACTCTCGCCATTCAAGCACGGAAAACAACGTGTGAGTGTCCTTAAAATGTCCCATCCGCTGTCCCAATTTTATTAACTTGGTCAGCTGTTTCACCGTTGTCTCGATCCCTCTCTTAGAGAGTATGCTTACGAGCAACATAGCGGCTGCTTCCCCTTCCATAATAGCAGTCGCTCCCTCTGGGAGGCGCTGGCCAGGCGCTCTGTATCTACCCCGTATCGGTAGTACTCTCCCAGCCGCCTTTTCTCCCGACTCCCCCTCTCTCGCTGCTCTTACCGCAGTCTCGAGGTTCGGAAATCAACCATCCGCTGGTTCGGAAATCAACCATCCGCTGCTTCGGAAATCAACCATCCTCTGCTACCAGATGTCGGAGTCGGGGCGGCGGTCCGGAGTTACTGATGACAATCTCAATATGAGTACAAGCATCAGCCTCACTTTATTAACCGTCGTTACAGAATATATAGAGCTACAAACGATCACGCGCTTAAACAAACAATCTGATTGGTGGTGAGCTCCTGTTCACGCGCCCCTTAGGACATTCCGATTCATTCGACGTTGCCGACCACGCGCCTCGGACCGCCCAGACCCACCCCTCAAGCTCCTGCTCGCCAGCCCGCCAAAACCCAGTCTCCTCCCCCTTGCTCTCAAGGTTGCCTCAAGGACGGCGGGCGCTCAATACTCCCTGAGACAGCTTGGGTTGCTCATATATACGTCGTGGCCTCTGTTAGCTAGCCACTCCTCCACACCGAATAAACACTTGTTTCCCTTGTTAGGGAAAACACTTCCCTTGTTAGGGAAAAACTTAAAGGGAAAGACTTATTGTGTTTGTTGGCTTATTATTCTGGCTGACACAATCTCTTGCAGATGCAGTATTACAAGAGTAATAGTGCAGCAGTACATTACAAGACCACGGTGCATGCAAACCATGATTGTTCTTAGAGGGAAGAATCACACCAAGGTGCCTACCAACCCCTGATGTGGTCATTGCCTATCCTATGAGTGTGCTTTTCTTGTAGACACAGTCACCCTGTTGTTTCCTAGAAAATAGAGGCTTAAAACTGATAGGCGATTTCTATCACCACCTGAATAACACTTAAAACTGTGGGATAATTAAGGTCAAGTGCTTTAATCCATCGGTTCCCTTTTCAGGTGAAACTGTTCGTTCAACCAGGGTAAAGACAATAGATGACTACCCGTGAGTTCATCGGCTGTAAATCTAGGGTGTAAAGTAAAACAAACACATCATAAAACTTCTGCCCTGTTTCTTCCCACCTATTCTTTGGACTATTTGTCTCTTTGGGAAAGTTATTAGTTCAAGACTTTAAAATTATGGACTACTTGTGAGGAGCAAGTATGATATGCACGCGGAGGAGACTAAGGTCTTGATATGAAGCAGGGGTGGGAAAGGCAAGATGTTGGCATCCTTGGTGAGGAATGAAGTGAGCTGCAGAGTTGTAAGCTGGGGGGCAGGGCATGTGTGATTTGGGGATCACTGCCCAAGTTCAAAGCACTTGTGCAGATACTTGCCTGTAATTATGTATTTAAAGCCAGACCCGAAGCAGTTAAATACCTGCACAAATGTAAAACTTGTGTCATCTAAACCTGTGGCTCTGTGCATTGCTGAGTCAAAGCCTACACAGTGAAGCGGGTTGTGGCAAGAGGATTTCTGATCTATGGGCTTACACTGACTGAGGCCAGCAGGTCAGAGCCAGAGCATTTTGTAGAAACTCAGCTATGAATGTCAAAGTTTGTAGAAGCACAGTCTCCAATTAACAACTTTAATCTTATTATCTCAAGCCTTTTATCTTCAAATTTTCTTGGATGTTTGTTTGTTTTGTTTACATTTGTTTACATACACCAAACTGAAAGTTTTTCTGGAAATGCTGGTATGGCTTTTAACTGTAAGAATGACTCACTGAGAATAATTATTTCAAAGATCTTGGCATCTCTTTTCCTTGTACTCTGGTGGTGGATATTCTGTGATTTTCTTGGAAGTTTTTTCCCCCTGAATGTGCATGTTTACACTCACACGCACACAGACTCACACACATTTGCAAATACAGACACTTCCCTCTTCTTCTTTTGGAGCTTTTAAGTTCTGGAGCAGCACATCTGACCTGTATGATTAACTGTTTCTGCTACGTATCTCCTTTCTTTGAGGTTTGTGGGACCCATCCTATAGGTTTTTGTCCATACCATAAACCCCCATAAGCTTCCAGTGCAGAGCAGGCACGTGCAAACCACACTTCAAGAAAGGTCTGCTCTCCGTGTTAACTCCTGCAGTCGTTCAGCCTCGATCTGGGAAACTGCTGGTTGGCCTGGGTCAAACCAGGCATTTTTCTAAGGAATTAAACAGCATAGATCTGCTCCCAGGGCCCAGGATTTTTCCCCAGCATTGTTTAATTTATTAAATATTGTTGTTAATATAGAGGTTATGGCTTGCTTACATTTTAATATCTATTAGCAGCAAAAGCAGTGAGTTCTGCCACAGACTTTGTAAGCCCTCAGGAATATTACACAGAAAATTAAGCCTGGACCTTGCAGTCTGTCAAACAAGCTCATACAGAGTGTAAGGGGTAAGATTTCCTCACTGGCCCTGTACATGAAGACTCTCATGAAACTTGGAGTGGCTCATCACTGTAAACATCAGTAATACTTGAACTATTTGCTTTGTAGAGCTCGCAATTCCACTTGAAATTTAGGCATCTAAAGAGAAATCAGGGTGCTAAACACCTTTGAAGAGCAATATCTTATTTTTTTCCTTGTTCTGAAACAAGTCGTTTATGCAATGCCAGAATCCCTGTAGCTTAGTCCTTTGCACTGTTATTTCAGAAGTTAAAAGCTATTACGGTGCTCTTTAATCACCAGCACAGCGTGACAAAAAAACTAGTTGCTTTGCAGTGATGGTCATATCGTTGCAATACTGACAGCTCCCTTAGGACCTGTACAAGGTAACTAGCAGGCTGTAGGTGAGCTGTGTTTAGCCAAATAAATGCAACGGAAGGAGCCCGCAGCAGAATATGGAGTCACTCTCTAATTATGCTCTTGTTTTTTCTGCCTTGTCTATGAAACAGAGTCACTGGAACAGGACAACTTTTATAAATTCGGGGAGTGCCAAGATTATTATAACTAACTATAAGAACACTTGGTTCTTTGAGGGCTTTTATCCAAATGCCTCCAAGCCCTTGCTCTTCACAAAGAGAGATAAATGTAATTATCACAGTTCTAAAGTGGGGAAAGCTGAGGCTTAATTAACTACTCATGGATATACAGCAAATCAGTAGCAGAGATGGGAACAGAAACCAGTTTTCCTAACTCCCATTCATGACCTAGTCCCTAGATCCCAGTGCCATCTCTATCAGGTAGCAACTGCAGCAGGATAAACATGACAAAGAGTCCCAACAGGATAAAGCTGCGGGTGGCCCAAACAGTCCCCAGACAGCACCGGGGCCAGCTGAAGTGGCTCTGGGACACACCTATTGCCTATGGTCTGCATTTAGTGAACCTGGACCAGCATCCGGAACCTGCACATTGTATGTGTGAGAGACCAGTTTGTTCCTCATAGTTTTGTCCTCGTAATAATCTTAAAGTTTGCTTGTGGGAAAGGGATCCTGCTGTGGCATCGCCCACCCAGCTGCTCTCTGCCTCTCCACCACTGCAGCTGTGCTAACCTGGGACTCCTGGCTTTATCCCAGTGGGGAAAGTCAGTAGTCTAGGATGAAGCCACAGTGATATATGCCATATGCCATCCACTTAGGCTTCTTGCTTTTCAACCTGTATTGCTTTTGTTCTGACCTGCCCCTCACCATCCATGCAGGCTCAGCTGAGACCTGCGGCCACCAAGACCTGTGCTGGGTGACTTCTTGTCCCCAAAAGCCAAGCCACACACCTGGAAGAAGAGGCTGTACTAAGAGGTTCAGAGATTAGATAAGCTAGTCACTGATTCCTCAAAGGCAGCATTTAGCCATTGTTCTCCCAAAAGGCTGATGGCAGAGAAGGACAGCCTTAAAATATTCTGTTCTGAATAAACAGTCCCAAAGCAGAGGAAGGGATCTCTCTTTTACCCCTCTTGCTGACTCCAGACCAGGTATATTCAAACTCTCTGTTTCCTCAATGCCTACAAGGCCTGGGCACAGAGCTATGCTGAGCTGTGTCCGACAGCTATCATAACAGCTCTGGATGTCAAGGTGCTCACGGCATCTCCACAGGCTCTCTGAAGGTCTCTCCACCAGTCTGACACCTTTTTTTTTTTCCCTACAGTTGTGATAGAAGTTGTCTCAGCAAATGAGAAATCATCGCTACACAAGCGACATCCTTTTCCTGGTTTGGGTGAAAATGTAACCTTGAGCTTTTACAATAGATCAGACTCCTCTCCGTGTGGCTCCCTGAGCACAGTGGCGTGTCTGTAGCCATTTAGCTAACTTCAGGAAGCAAATAGAGTTAAAATGCCCAGAATGAGATTTTTCTTGCATTTACTCGTGACTTATTACATTGCAGCAGTGAGGCTTTCAAAACAGGAAGGTATTTCTACTCCAGGCTGAAACAGCATGCTGTAGCTTGCTGCTCACACCCTGGGCATTACCTGCTTTTGCTGAGAGCGGAAGTAGGTACAACCGTGGCAAGGGGTGACTCTGATGGCAGAGAGAAACCTGTAAATACAAATTGTAGTTTTTGCTTCTAGCCATAAGCAGACGACCTATTTAGCATTTGCTCAACTTACTACAGAACAATATAATTGTCATTTTAACCCACTAAAGCTTAAGGAAGCCGTACTGGCTGGTGCTGGTGTTATTGACAGCAAGGTAAAGCAGCCCTTTCCTGCAGCAACGGTCACTCCCCTCTGCCCATTTCGCCAGCCAAAGCAGTAAGCCAAGCTTTCATGGGTTTCCATCCCAGTCCCTCCTTCTGCTCCTGGCCAGATCCCAAACACAGCAACGATCAGTTCTGCCTCTATGGCTGACAAGCCATGAGCTGTGTGTGGTTACGCCACTGTCACATGTTCTCCAGGACAGAAATGAATGTGGTGGACACTACTTCTGTTCCTAGTTTAAATGTTTTTGCTTTTAACGTCAGGCTAGTGGCTCTTGTACCTTTGCTAGACTGAAAAGCCCTCTGCAGTCGCATCTGGGTAATGTGTGCGCAGGCTATGAGTGTCCCCAAACTTGTCTTGGCAAGACAGAGCAGTTTGAGGTAGAGCTTTCTTTGCCAGGCATGCTTTTCTCCTCTCTTAATGTTTCTTATGACTCTCTTCTGGATTATTTCCTCTCTTGCAACACCCTTGACGACCTGTGCGTGCTTTAGCTGGATCCACTGTCCTGGTGTCCAGCCCTAACTGCTGGCATTTATCCCTGTTGCTTATGATTGGAATAGGCAGTATGTATCACTGCGTACCAATATATCACTGGAGACTGTTAGAGCTGTGTGTTGAACAGTTCTGCCTCTTGTAGATGTCTCAGTACCAAAGACTTTCTGTCAAATAATGGACTTCATACTATTGTTAGGATTCATTTTGTTCCTAATGTACTGAAAAGACTGTTTCTTGTGTCTGATGCTTCACTGAGCAGGCTATAGCCTTTCACTCAAGCTTATTGCTAACCTTGAGCTTCCCCCCGCTGTTTTTTCCCCCATTGTTATGTAGTCTGAGGGAAAGGATTAGATTGTGGTTAACGTTTTCATCTAGTTATGATTAACATTGGTGACCCTTTTGTTTGGAGGTGACTTCAGAAGAGTCTTATTTAAACAATAGTCACCTATCTTTGAAATCAGATTCTTTTCTCAAGTTTGAGTTCAGGATTTTTTCTGCCATGAAGCCATGGCGATTTTTTCTGCCATGAAGCCATAGCCATTAAGTTATGGCTAATCTTCATTTTGGCGATCAGTGTCTCTTTACCTGTCAGGCTGAGGTCTAGTCAAGAATTCCACTGTGTCAAATTCAGTGCTTTTATGTTTTCTAATTTTTAGAAATCCTGAACCTGTTGCAAAATTTACAGAATGGTCTTTTCAGTGCCTGTTTGTTAAGTTAAAGTCCTGTGTGATAACAGTGTTGGGGTCATGGTGTGGGGGAAGGGTCTGAACGCTTTTAGCTGAGTGCAGGTACGTGCCGTTCTCTTCTGTGTATTGATGGTCAATATTCCCTCTCCTTGCGCATTCATTTCATTAAACACATACATCAGCAACGTGGTGCCAAGCAGTTAGCTAGCTAACAAGACACCACAGTAGGAAAGAAAAGGGCTTTTGATGACTACGGTAAAAAGCTTTAAAAAAATAACACAGTCCATCTATTTTACTGGCGCATAGCAAAAAAGGTCTGTCACTGGGCATCCACAAAGAGAAATTCAACCTTGATTTCATGAAATAACTTTCATGGCCTTTATATTTTATGTCATCACCTGTGAAATTCTGGACGAAGGCTGTCATCCAACCTCAAGGCCTCCACGCTGTACACGTCAAAAGGACGCGGAAACGGCAGCACTGTGTCAAGATCATAAATGAGGTTCTGCTCCCCGCTGGAAACACGACATAAAATAACGTGGTGGTGCTGGGAAGAAGGGTAATGGCCATTAGTTAAACAGCTGTTAATGAGAAACTGGCAAAGGGGGTGAAGAAAAAAAAATGCTTCCTAAAAGCAGAAGCTACCGATCCCTTCTTTAAACCCTGCTTTCTGCCCTTGACGTGTTAAGCCTGTAACATTTCTGGCACCAGAAGAGAGATTTCCTAATGCCTGTCTCACCCATCGTGCCTTTCAAGAAACCTTGGTCTTCTCCCCATTCCTTTGCAGCCTCCTTTGATTTAAGCCTGGACAGCTAAACTACATACGCTACTTCGAAGAAAACAGCAAATCTCTTTCATGTCCCATACCAAAACACAAACGTCGAGCAGGATAAGCATTTTTCTCTTAAACGCGGTCCTAAATAAAAGCTCACAACAAGATATGATGATAGCTTAACATTATCTAGTGAGCTCTTCTAATACGAGATATTGTATCTGTTGCGGTAACACGGTCTGTGAATTTGGTTGCCGAGTGTTTGGCTGCCAGAAGCAGCTGAAAACACAGCATGTAACTGAAGAAGGAGCAAAAGGCTCAGATCAAGAGGAACGCAGGAGTAAGACAAATTCCTGCAGTAGCTCTTGAAGCTGGGAAAAAAACGCCTATGGGTGCTATGTCACGCTTCTTCAAGGTAACTGTTTTGTCTTGACGCTTGGGTTCTGAGGTGCGGTTTTATTCCTTAACTTGTAAGAAACAGAGGTGTGCTGGGGATTTGGAGAGATTGTAGTTACTTACGTTGGGTGTCAGGAACGTACACTGCTGGTTCCCAAAATTGAACTGAAGGTAGCTGTTAACGGCTTACTGAAGCTTACAATAAATCCACTCATAAAAAGGGTTTGAAGCACTGTCTTCTGACACTTTCAATATTAAACAATCCTAACCACAAAGGGATTGGAATGAAGAAGATCTTAGGCAAGCTATTTTGCCAGACCAATATAACCATAAAACTGTACGCAACAGTAGTTAGTGTTTGTGTTGAATAAAGAATGCCAAATGGTATCATACACAAACCTCAGACAGACCTTGGGAATTTACTACTAATAGAGAAAGCAAAGGAGGAACAGGAATTTTCAGGCTAAAAAAACCCAATAGAAAAATCAGATGTTTACAGTATCTAGCTTGAATTACTGCGGCCTTGCATTTCGAACATGGACCACAGTTGCTATGGAATTAGCCTAGACAAGAAACCCAAGACTCAAAGTTTTCCTTTGCATGAAAAAACCCAAGACTACAGTTATTATTTCCTCCTTTGTCACCACGGACACCGTGTAACATAGTTTACTAATGCGCGTTGCAGAGGGGTGCAGTGGGTATGGCATAGGGAGTCTTTGTGCTTACTTTGACCTCAGGGCTCTGCGCTGAGGATGACCCTACCGTTCCTCAGCTCCTTTAAGAGATGTCCAGGTTTGGAAACTTTCTCCTCTTCCTCGTCTTCTCTGAAGGAGGCACCTTAGACAGAAGTAAGGTATGGATTGCACTGCAACACCTGACCACGGCTTTGCCAACTGTGTGGTACAGAAACGTGTTTTCTTCTTAGGAAGTCAGTAATTGGTCAGAAATACGCGGGACTCCAAAGGTACTAATTCCACGTCCTACTAATTTATCTCTGAAAACATTCAAAGCAGTTTCCTCTTGTATCTAGTAATAGAAATTCATTGTCTCTCTGAGAATTCTTTCTTTCTTCAGATACTCCTATCAAGAGTCACCAGGTTCTCTAAAACTGGTTACAAATTCACAGTTTTAGAACGAGAGAAATTGCTTTGGGTAGTTCTGTCTTCTTATTAAGGTCAGAGATTGTATAGGAGATTACATATTTGTCCCCAAAGAGAAAGCGATTTATAGCCTTTGCCAGAGAGCTGTAAAAAGCTGGAATATATTTTCTTTCTTCTTTCCAATCCAAAGTATTAGAGAAGAGTTTTAAAAAATGGTACTGAATGTGTGGATGTGAACAATATTTAAGCATTAAGAGCAACACAATAATATTACTACACTACAGACCTTCTGTATGACAGGGTCAGCTTTGCACTGCTGAAATGCAAAGCTTAATAATGCCTTTTTTGCTCTTCTTGGTTTATTTTTTTTTCTTAATATGGTAGTTATAAGAGCCCAGAACTGCATTTTTAGAACAAAATGTCTGTTCTTGAAGCAGTTATGGATAAATTGTGACCTATTTATTTCTTTAAATTCTGGCACTGTTCCAAAGCCTGTGCTGCACGCTAACAGCAAGCACATGTGCAGGCGTATTCAGTGGGGAGGGCATGATCTGGAAACAGACTGCTGCCCAGCGGGCGAGGAAAAGCTGTAGAAGGGTAACTGACCCATGCACCCTTGCAGCCTTGGAAGCCCTCGGAGATGGCTGTAACTACCGCCTGCCAGGGGAGGGACATGAGCACGAGCAGGCCCACCCGGCTCTCTCCGGACAGACCCCCACGCGCAGCGGCACCATCAGCTGCGACGTGATGCCCAGTGCCGGCACCAGCGCTGTGGCAGGCTGGATTGCACCCGGCAGCCCGAGGTCTGGAAAGACTCAGCCGTGATGCTCAGCACCAGCTGTTCCAGGCATGGTCGCTGCTGTGTTTAGATGGCTCTGGCCAGCCCTGGAAGGCACAAACTCCTGGTAGTTCCTGCCTGCCTTGGAAGCCAAACACGTGAAATCAGATGCTCACATTAGCAAAAAGGTTAAACTGCCTGCAAGAGCAGTATGCCCGAGGGAGGAGAAGAGCCAGGAACACCTTGACACATGACAGAAGCTGCAAAATGGGCTAAAAGTGCATTTCACAGTTGCTACAGGGGTTAATCTCATCCCACAATTAGTTTGGGTACAAAGCCCTTTGGTGTCAAATAGAAAGTTCCTCAAAAACTTCAGTTGCTTTTGATCCTGGCCACAGAGAGGAGAAAGCTGTGGGACTCTGCAAATCCTGACTCAGCTTTTGTTCAGTATGCTCTAAGAGTAGGGCTGCATATGCGTAAGTTAATTGAAAGCACAGTGTCTGCATGATGTCTTCAAGTTGCCTTCCGAAGTTGGCTCTGCGACTTTTATTTAGTAGTTTTCAGTGAAGAGCAAGGGGAAAACTGCCTCGCGTTGTATTGATAGCACAAAGGAAATGGCTTTCCTAGTATTGAAGAGGACTATAGCTGATGTAAAAATGGAAGTATGTGCTGACCTTAGGAAGAACACAGTCATTTTCAGTGTCAGAAACACAGTGTCCCCAAAAAATCTTTTCCAGATGCAGAAAGGCTGTCACCAGCTGTTCTGAAGCGTTGCCTCCAAGTTAAAAGAGCTCATAAGCTAAAAATCTGTTGATGGAAGGGGAAACTTTTGCTAATTGGGAACAAGAGTACTGATAATACAGCAGAAAGGCTACAGAGCTTCTTTTTCTTATCTTACTTCCCTACAGGAGAGGCTTCAGGGGGATTAAGATATGACAAATATTTGATGGTGTAGTGAATGCCTATTCCAAATTGCCTGTTTCTCACTTAGCGTATCCCCACTGGACTTTATAATAAAGTCAGCTCACACCTTTCCATTCAAACCCCTGGACATACTGAGGTGGACTGGTGTTAACAGGACAGAAGTGCTCTTTCTGTGGAGGATTTAGAAATCCATGTGTCTTATTCTTTTGGATATAATTTAAATGGAGAGAAAAAAATATGACTATTGTCTATATGATTTCCATAGGAACACAAAAGACATCTATCAAACAGCTGTACGGGATCACCAAAGGATATTCTAGCTCCTAGTGTCCTACCTCCAATGCTGGCCAGTGGCAAACACTTCAAAAATACACAAAGGAGAGCAAGCATGCTGTGAATATTTCCTCAGGGTACTTTCTCAGCCTCTAGCACTCTGTAGCACTAGCGCTTGCTAAGCCAGAGACAGGACTTCCAACAATCCACAGTGTATTTTCCTTTGCTGATTTGTCCAGTTGTTTTTTTGAATCCTGGTAAAATTCCAGTATTCACAACATCCAGCTGTAAGAAATTCCACAGATTAACTTTTCACACAATGAAATGGTGTGAAAAATACCTTCCTTTTTGCTTTTGCTGCCAACTGATAGTACAAATTGATACCTACTAGTTACTGTATTGAAAAATAAAGAGAAAAAAGTGTTCCCTGTCCACTTTGCCTACATCATTCACAAATTTACAAGCCTCTTCTTGCATTCTGCATTGTCACTCGGTTGTCTCTTTTCCAGGGTCAGCATCTATGACTAGTAAGAGTCATTCTCTGTTTTTATTTACGCCTTCAACCCATGTAGCTGTTCTGTTTCTACTATGTCCTGCTGAAATAGGACTGAAACTGCACATACTGTGTTTAACTTACAAAAGGGCACGGTGCTGTGCTCTGTTTTGTTCTCTGTTCCTTTTCTGATCGTTCCTCTGGCGCGGTATTTGCGTCATTCTTGCTCCTGGGCTTGGCGCCGATATCTTCATCAAAAGGACCTGCTTTAATGCCAAGGTTACTTTCTGAAGCCTGCTCATATCCCATCACTTCCCAACAGTTTAGAAGAAGGATCCTTTTCTTCAAGCGTGCACCATTTTTACTCTCATCGACTCCTGTATGAAGACTGTGGCCAGAAGGTCAAGGAAAGTTGCTGTGCCTGTCTTCTCAGCACCGGGGCCCAGTTTGGGCTCCCCAGTTGAAGAGGGCTGAGAGAGGGGCAAGGCAGGGGAGAGCTGCCAAGGGGCCGAGAGCACCCCGAGAAGGGGCTGCAGGAGCTGGACGAAGAGGAGACGCTGCAAGATCAGCCAGCAGTTACCTGAAGGGGAGTTGCAAAGGTGACAAAGCCAACAGCTCCTCTGTAGTGGCAAATGATATGACCAGGGCCCACACATTGCAGCACGGGAGACTGAGGTTGGACACAAGGGAAAACTTTTTCACTGGGAATTCAGGTTACCCAGAAAGGCTTGAAATCCCCATCCTTGGAGGCTTTCAAGACTGGTGCCTAGACATCAGCACAGCTGACTAGTGTTGGTGATGGCCCCGCTTTGAGCAGCAAATTGGACTTGATGACTGCCAGAGGTTCTCTCCACCAACGCTGCTGTGAGTCTAAGATTGAATGACTTTATACTTTTTACACTGGGTATGACATTTGCTGGTGTGTTTCTTGAGTTAATGATGTAGCAAAGCTACCTGAATGTCTTAATGAGTGTTCAGCTTAATTCGATATCTGTAGTTGTGCATTCTGGCTTTAAAAAGAGAAATCCCTGAGCTTTAGAGGATGGTAGAAGCAGCTGTGAAAAATCTCACTGGAATTCCATATTATGTCACAGAGCTCGCATCGTTGCAGTAAAAAACCTGTTTGAATTGAGAGTGATTCGTTCCTAAGATGTCACATCTTTTAAAAGTATTCATGTAAGAGCATTTGTGTCTTTGCATCTTCCAAAAGAAGAGAGAGCTCTTAAAAGAAAGTGTCTCTTTGGCACTTAACCACTGGGACTGATCAGCTTAACTCATACGACGTGATTTAGGCAGCCAGCCAGGCAGACCAAGGGATCCCGATCCCTTCACCACCCTTTAAACACCATCATTGAATGCTAACCACATCATTACGGAGGCGCAGATCAGATAAGCACGAAGAGCCCAGGAGAGATGAAGCTGGTGCTTGCCCGCTGTGCTGGGCTCACGGGAGCCGTGCCCCACCGACAGCCGGCCCAACCCTGCACGCCTGCCTGTGAGATCGAGCAGATCTTGGGCTTGGAGAGGATCACGCTTCCTCCTCATGGGATGTCGCACACATTTAATTGCAAACCCGCCTCTGCAGAAGGCACCCTCTGCTCCCTCCCTTTGCTCTGACCTGCCGTCTGGGGAAACCGCTGCACCCAAAACAGGCAGATCTCTGCGCCTCTCACCTGGGAGGGGATTTTGATTCACATCGACCTTTACCAATCACACGCGGTCCTTCTGACATCCGAGAGGTTTCGTCAGCGCATTCGTGCTGGGGGCGGATGACGGCAGTGCTGGCTGAGCAGGGGGAGCACTGGCAGCCCATCGCTGAGCTGCTGCCCTGACACCCCACCACGATCTCCAGCCCTTCACCGTGCTGCCCAGGGAACTCCAGCATCCCAGCCGGGAGCCCAGTGAGGGGATGTGAGTGAGGAGTCGCTGGGCCCCCACCACAGCCTCCTCCACCCGCACAGGCTGCCGCCCAAATGTCATCCTCCCTGAGGGCATCGGTGCCTTGGCCAAAATCACGCCAGACCACCACATCTGGCCACGGACCAAAAAACAACCTTTGAGTTATTACCGAGAAATGGCCTCACACCAGGCAGCATTCTTTGTCCATATTTAAGAAATTCCTCATCTTTAAGCATCCTCTCCCCTTAGATTTAAAACACTGATGCACTGACTGTCAAGGCCATGGATTCCTGGTCTGACTTTTGGGCAGCTATGAGCTTAACTCTTTTGTTCCAAATCATCTTAAGCAGAGGTTAATGCTGAATTTGTGCTTGGGCCTTCGCTGAATCAGGGCTTTGCCAACTTCCTGCTTTATTTATTTGGCTTTCTGTGATTGCTGAGCCAAGATGGCAAGGATCCAGAACTGACGTATGCAGTGTTATTTCTGTCCATCTAAGAAGTTATTGCATGATTCATTAATCTCCACCCTGCCTTCTGCTCTCTACCAACACCCTCTTCTCTGCCAACATAAACAGAGCCATTTCTCAGTCACTCCTTCCAGGTGCCAAACTTCTGGAAAGCCTTTCAAGAATAGGACATTCCTAGCTCACATGTATAAAGCCCATAGGTTGAGGGTGAATAAAATAAAATAAAAAAATGCACCTTTAATATTCCCAGGATTAGTTTTGCTACAGCATCATCTAGCACCCTGGGCCAGGTTGGGCGGCTGCTGTGCTGGGAGCTGGACGGAGGAGCAGCGGGACGGGGGGTCCTGCTGTCGGGAGCATGGCAGGGAGACAAGCAAGACATGGGAGCAGGAGGCGGAGAGCTGGGATGCACGTTTTACAGATGGGGAACAAAGCAAAGAGATTTAAGGCCCTGTCACACTTGAGAGTTTTATTAGTCCATCTGGAGCAGATACAGGACTGATTTTTTTAATTAATATTTTAATTTAATTTTAATATTATTAATATTAATAGGCATACCGGTAAAGTCCTAGTAATAAAAGGTGCCAGAATAGGATAAAACCTGAAGTATCTCTGTTCATCACACTCAGGGACCCCACGCTCTTTAAACAAGGCCACACAAAACCAGTAGCTGAACCCGTATTTCTCCAGCCCCGTCACTGCCTCTGCTGAGCGGTACCAGCCCCCTCCCTCCGGCCCCGCGCACAGCGCAGCCCCTCTCCGCAGCACGCTCTAACTTTGCTGTAGTTTGTCACGAGCAGCCAGCGGCGACTTCACCTTGAATGGCAACACCCTCCCTCCACCCTGCGGCACATCGCTGCCCGCCCGCTGGAGAGGAGCAGCGGCACGGATGGACCTCAAACCCAGACAGACAGAGAGTACAACATAATCAAAATAAAAAGGCTGAGAAAATTAACTTCAAAATGTTAAACGAGAAGAACAAAGACTTTAGACACAAGCTGGAAGACAAATTGTGCTCAGAGGAGACAACAGCCCGGGCGGTGAGGTGCAAAGGTGCTGTGTTTGCAGCAGTTGTGACGCAGAGGAGATGGCAAGTGAGATATTGATTTGATAAGCAGATGAGCTGAACTTCTGAATGCATTGGAGATGCTGATAGGAAAAAAAGAGGTAGATGGAGAGACAAGGGAACACAAGAGAGACAGCTGTGTACACTGAGATGCATGAGATGTTATGGAAAATAGAAGGTCATCACGACCCGTGAAATTCTCAAAAGAAATGGGAGAAGTGGAGATCGCAGGGAGACAGCAGATGTTTTCATGCCAAGACAAGGATGGAACAGTAATTACAGTGAGAGAGAGCATCCTGCATAGTCACAGCAACAACGAAACAAAACAAAACCCCAAAACAGACATGTTTGATTGGCAACTGGAAAAGGCTACAAAAAAGTAATGAGCATTTAGCCCTTCTATTACACAGGAGTCAGACAAGGGGCAGAAAGAGGGCACCTCTTCGCTGCAGAGCAAGAACACCGCCAAAGAGGTCAAGCTGCTAAGAAAAATCCATGTATTTATATGGGTGTTTCACCCAATAATGCTGGGGGCTCAAAAGTAGGTTTTTCTCCCCGTTTTCAGGAAGAGGCGAGTCCAGGCCCATACGGCCTGAGGCTGGGATGTTCAGCAGGCACTTCCTCACCATTCCTGGGCAAACCCAGGCGTCTCGCTCAAGGCCAGAACCCAAGCGAGCAGCAGAGCCAGGAACAGACTGTGGCTGCCGGGGCCCGCGCACCTCAGGGGGGTCTCGTCCCACCTCAGCTGCCGCCGGCCCAAGGGTCCAGAGGAGGACAAGCAAGGTCTGAATCTGGGGTCGGGGCTTATGTGCTTGAAAGCTCAGCTGTCCTTGCAAACTGCTGGCCCTGCGGTGTAGTGACAACCCTGCAAGTGGCAGCCAGAGCACTGGGACACCGAGGGGACCATCCCCCGGGGGACCGAGGAGCCAAAGCTCTCCAGCCAGGGGGACCTCTGGGCATGCCCAGCATGCATCATGAGCCCCCGTCCCAGAGGCTTCAAAGCATCACTGGGAATACAAGTTTACATTAAACAAAGGCACCTAAAGGAGGAAAATTAGAAACTCACGGGGACTGGAGCAGCACAGAGCACTGCAGGAGGTAAAAAGCACCCTCACGCACATGTGCCTGCGTGAACATCACCACAGGTTCCCATGTTCTGACTCAGATCTGTGCAAGGGCCAGACTTCTTATTTTGCAAGACAGTTTATCTTCCAGTTTGCCACACTCTGTGCCTGTTAGCACAAAGCTCACAAGGTCTGTCCGGACAGATGTACGTGGCGCTTGCTGCCTTCAGAAGGAGGGAGAAGAGGAAAAAGAGAGGGCCCTGGGATTGCACTGTTTTTATCAGGTGCCAAGATATGCTCCCAAATACAAAAGTGACCACAGTTACAGACAATATGCAACATGCATTTTGAATCCTGGGCTGAGGGAGCAGCCGGGACAAACCAGCACTGCACCGCTGACTTCATTTGTTCCACATGACTTTATACCGGCAATATCTGAACCTTCGCTTGTATGACGGGTCTCTAAGGATGACTTTCCGTCTGCTTACGTGGGGCAGCACCATGCCACTCGACTTGCAGGCAGCATTGCCTGTGGCAGGCAGCAGTCCTGCCTGGCTCGCGGTGCCTGAGCACGGGGCTTCTCAGAAAGAATGGGAGAGGCAGAATATGGCTCCTGCGAGTCCTCACCTCCTTCTCCCTCGGTGATGAGAAC
The DNA here is from genome assembly GCA_031468815.1 of Morus bassanus. Classification (NCBI taxonomy): domain Eukaryota; kingdom Metazoa; phylum Chordata; class Aves; order Suliformes; family Sulidae; genus Morus; species Morus bassanus. The sequence goes on from JAVHSO010000252.1 coordinate 25,914, forward strand.
AGGTCTGAATTATTTTTGTTGGGTTTTAAACATCAAAGGAAGAATACAGTCATGATATATAGCATCATTCGCCTACAAAAAGGCTCCTGAAAGTGCCGGGTTTGTCTATGTCAGAGTAATGAGATATGTTCAGGTTGCAATCTGGCTCTAAAATACAGCATTGAGACCAGCTTCAGAGAAAAGAAAAAACCAAAAACCCCAAAAAACAGCCTGCATACAATGAGTCAGAAGAGTGGTGTGAGGAGGAGACACGCGAAGAGAGTAGCTGCACAGTACCACGTTCGTGAGGGACTGCCACCTTCCCAAGAGGGAGGGCTGCATTACCCACCTCCTGTGGAGCTGCACCTTCTCTGGAAGCAGCTCACCACGGCAAGCGAAGCCCCAGCCCAGGCACTTGCACGCTTTTAGTATTTTGTACTCCCACAGTCTGTCAAGGCTGCAGCGAAAGAAAGCAGCCACAATTCTCTCCCCCTCGCACAACCA
>JAVHSO010000253.1:0-87913 GCA_031468815.1 Morus bassanus
TGGGGTTGTGTGTGTTTGTTTTTCCCTGATGTGGGCGTGATCTATGCGGCGGGGGCGTGGCTTATCGGGGGCGTGGCTCCGGGTGGGCGTGGCCGTGCCTCAGTTTTCCCCCGTCTCTGCAGGCGCGAATCAAGAAGATCATGCAGACGGACGAGGAGATCGGGAAGGTGGCGGCCGCCGTCCCCGTCATCATCTGTATCCTCCCGGGCACCGGGGTCCCTCCGGGTCCCCCTGCCCGCAACGCCTGGGTCCCCCTGGGGTCCCCCACCCCCAACACCAGGGTCCCTCCGGGTCCCCCCACCCCCAATGCCTGGGTCCCTCCGGGTCCCCCCACCCCCAACGCCTGGGTCCCCCTGGGGTCCCCCCACCCCCAACGCCTGGGTGCCTCTGGGTCCCCCCACCCCCAACGCCTGGGTCCCTCTGGGGTCCCCCCACCCCGGACACGTGGGCCCCTCCTCAGCCACCTGGGTCCCATGGTGTATGGGGGTGTGGGGGTGTGGGGTGCCCCAGACGCCTGGGTCCCCCCTGGGGCTGGGGGGTGGGGCCATACAGGCTGGGGGCGGGGCGGGGCGGGGCCAGACGCCTGGGGCTGTGGGGGTCCTTAGCGGCGCAGCCCGGGCGCTGGAGCTCTTCCTGGAGTCGCTCTTGCGGAAGGCGTGTCACGTCACCCAGTCCCGCAACGCCAAGACCATGACCACCTCCCACCTGTGAGTGACCCCCCAAAGGGGGTGGGTGGGGGTCCCCCGGACGCCTGGGCCCCATGGGGGTGGGTGAGGATCTCCTTTGGGGGGTGGGTGAGGGTCCCCCAGAGGTCTGGGTCCCCTTTGGGAGCAGGTGAGGGTCCCCTTTGAGGGTGGTGGGGGTCCCCCAGACACCTGGGTCCCCTTTGGGGGGTGGGTGAGAGTCCCCTCTGGGGGTGGGGTGAGGGTCCCCTGGACCCCTGGGTCCCCTTTGGGTGTGGGTGAGGGTCCCCTGGACCCCTGGGTCATCTTTCAGGGAGCGTGAGGGTCCCCCCGGACACCTGGGTCCCCTTTGGGGGGTGAGCGACGGTCCCCTCTGGGGGGTGGGTGAGGGTTCCCCGGATGCCTGGGACCCCTTTGCACTCTGTGCCTCAGTTTACCCATCCCCCTCCAACCCACTTATAAAAGAAATTGGTGCTAGGGGCGGGGCTAGCAGATGGGTGTGGCACATGGGCGTGGCCTGCTGAGCCCCACCCCTTTGCCAGGAAGCAGTGCATCGAGCTGGAGCAGCAATTCGACTTTCTGAAGGATCTGGTGGCGGCCGTCCCTGACATGCAGGGGGGAGGGCGACGAACCCCACGGCGAGGGGCGAGCGGGGACCCCGAAGGTGGGCTGGGATCCCCCCCCGAATGTCCCCAAACCCCTGGGGATCCCCCCCCCCAACTCCAGGGTTCCCCCCCAAACCCCTGGGTCTCCCCCAAACTCCAGTGTCCCCCCCAAACCCATGGAGTCCCCCCCAACCCCTGCATCCCTCCCAAGCCCCTGGGGTCCCCCCTGAATCCCGGGGTCCCCCCCCGACACCTGGGGTCCTGATGGGGGTGCCACAGGGGTGCGACTTGGGGGGGTCACCCGGATACCTGGGTCCCCTGGGAACTGGGGGGGGGGTCCCCAGATGCCTGGGTCCCCTGGGAATTGGGGGGGGGGATCCCCGGATGCCTGGGTCCCCTGGGAATTGGGGGGGGGGGTTCCCCGGATGCCTGGGTCCCCTGGGAATTGGGGGGGGGGGGTTTCCACGGACACCTGGGTCCCTGATGGGGCTCCCCGGGTGGGGTCTCTTACAGGGGTCGTCGCCCAGGCACTGGCCGAAAGAACGGGGGTCCCGGGGCGAAGGGGAAGGACCCCAAACAGTCGGGGACGGACTCGGAACAGGAGGTGGGGGGTGTCCCCTGGTGGGGGGGTCCCTTGGAGGTGGGGGGGTCCCCTCGGATCCTGGGTCCCCTGGGGGGGATGGGTGGGGGTCCCCTTGGGGGTGTGGGGGGTGCCCGGACACCTGGGTCCTCTGGTTTGGGCCCCAATGCTTGGGTGTCTTGAGGGGGGCGGGTGTCCTGTAAGGGTGGGGGGGTCCCTGGGGTGTTTGGGGGGGTCCCCTTGGAGGTGGGGGGGTGACCTGGACACCTGGGTCCCCTGGGGATGGGGGTGGGAGGAAGGGGTCTCTCGCCACTTGGGTCCCCTTGTTGTCATTCGTGCGTGTGTCGTCCCCCACCCCCGGCCCCCCCCCAGGAGGACTCTGAGGACAGCGACAGCGATGGGGAGGAGGAAACGCTGCAGCCCCCCCCTGCCCGACCCCCCCTCAATTTCGCCAGGTACCGGCCCGGATGCCTGGGTCCCTTTTTGGGAGGGGGGGGCTCACCTGGATGCCTGGGTTCCTTTTTGGGGGGGGGTAGGGTGAGGACACCCCAAAACATCAGTCTTTTGGGGGAGGGGGCAGTTGGCTGTAGCCGTGTCCAGATGCCTGGGTCCCTTTTTTGGGGGGGGGGGGGCGGTGCACCAGGGTGCCTGGATCCCTCAGGGTGGGGGGTTGAGGGGGGTGATGCGGGGCCCCCCCCCAGATGCTTGGGTCCCTTTTTGGGGGGTGTTTTGGGGGGGGGTGAAGTAGGACCACCCCCCCGGAATTCTGGGTCCCTTTCTGGGGGTGTTTTGGGGGAGGGGGTGTGAAGCAGGACCCCCCCGCCCGGACGCCTGGGCCCACTGACCCCTCTCCCGCAGCCCTGGGGTGCCCTTTGCGCCGCTGGGACCCCCCGCGCTCCCGGGGGGGCTCCCGGGGGGGCTCCCCCCCAGCCCCCCGGCCCCCCCCCGACCCCCCGAGGAAGAGGAGGATGAAGACTACGACTCCTAGCACCCCCCGCCCCACCCTGTTTTTTGCCTGTTTTCCCAGGATTTCAACCCATTTCAGGGCCAGGCGCCACCTCCCAGTATGGTCTTACTGGGAGCGTGGGCCTCGCACCAGTTGGGGGCTGGGGGGCCGGTACTGGGAGCACTGGGAGGCCCCCCCCCCCGGCCCTGTGCCGGGTTGAGGGCACTGGTGTAATGAGTTGTGTCCATTCTCAGGTCGGGGGGGGTGGGGCTCAGCCCGGATGCCTGGGTCCCCTTTTTTTTGGGGGGGTGGGGTGGGGGGTGGTTGGTTTTGGGGCCCTTTGGTGGCTTTTAACGAGTCGGGGGGTTTTGTATCGGCTCAATAAAGTTCCCGTTTCCGTAAACCCGGGTGTGTCCCCCAAACCTCGGGGTCCCCCCCCAAACCTCGGGGTCCCCCCCAACCCCTGGGATCCCCCCAAGCCCCTGGGGTCCCCCCCAACCCCTGGAGTCCCCCCCACCCCTGGGTCCCCCCCAAATTCCGGCCCCCCCCCCCCCCCCCCCCCCCCCCCCCCCCCGTCCTGGCCTCTCCATTCCCTTCTCGGCCACTGGGGGGCGGCAGAGACCCTGTGGGACCCGCCCCGTGCCCTATAGGGGCCCTATAGGAGCCCCTGGGAGGACCCATAGGAACTATAGGAGTCTATTGCGGGGGTTACAGGGAGCCCCCAGAGGAGTTTATACAGGCCTGTAGGGGCCTTTGGGCGTGTTTGCAGGGACTATAGGTGCTCCCAGGCGGTATAGGCATCTATAGGAGTCCATAATGGGGTTTATAGGGGCTTATAGGAGCCTGTAGGGGCCTATAGGAGCTTATGGGAGGGTCATAGGGACCTATAGGAGCCCAGAGGAGGTTCATAGGAATCCATAAGAGGGTTTATAGGGCCATGGAGGATGTACAGGATGCTGTAGGGGGGCTGTATGGGTTTGTAATGGTCTATAGGGAATCTATAGGAGGCTGTATGGGATTTGTAAAAACCCACAGGAGATTGTAAGGGTTTATAAGGGCACATAAGGGTCTATAAGGGCTGTAAAGAGGCCTGTAAGGTATCTTGGAGGGGCTTAATAGGGAGTTACAGGTGGTCTGTAGGGACCCACAGGAAGTTTTGGAGGGGCTATAGGGGATCCTTAGAGGGCTAATGGGCCGCTATAGGCATCTATAGGAACCGTGGCGGGGGGGTCTATAGAGTCCCTATAGGCAGTATTGGGGTCTCAGAGGGGTTACTCAGGTTCTATAGTGGGGTCCACAAACGGGTCGGGGTGGGTGCTAAGGGGTCGGGGGTTGATCTATAGGGCATCCTATCCTATAGGGGGTCCTGCTCTATAGGGGCTCTATAGGGGCTCTAGAGGCCCCTCCGGGCGCGTGAGGGGCCGGCGGGCGGGGGGGACCCAGGCGTCCGGTGGCCCCAGGCGTCCGAGCGCCCGCGGCGCTGGAATCCGCCTCCTCCCGCCCCCCCCGGCCTAATCCCGGTGACACTTTAACCAAAAGAGCCGCTTTTCGCCTTATATAACGGGGCCGGCGGCCAGGGGGACCCCGGGGACGGGGACGTCACCCCGAGGAGGCCAGGTACGGCCGGGGGACGGCAGGGGGACAGCGGTGGGGGGACGTGGGGACAGGGCGGGGACCCTGAGGGGCACGGGGGGTGTGTGGGACGGGTTGGGGGCGCGGGGACAGGTTGGGGGCGTCACAGAGGGGACATGGGGACAGGTTGGGGACATCACAGAGGGGACATGGGGACAGGTTGGGGACATCGTGGAGATGTGGGACGGGTTGGGGACACGGGGGCAGGTTGGGGATGTCACAGAGGGGACATGGGGACAGGTTGGGGACATTGCAGAGGGGACATGGGGACAGGTTGGGATCCCTGAGGGGCACAGGGGGGATGTGGGACAGGTTGGGGGTGCGGGGACAGGTTGGAGGCGTCGCAGAGGGGACGTGGGGACAGGTTGGTGACATCGTGGAGACGTGGCATGGGTTGGGGACACGGGGACAGGTTGGGGACATCACAGAGGGGACATTGGGACAGGTTGGGGACATTGCGGAGGAGATGTGGGATGGGCTGGGGACAGCAGAGAGGGGACAGGGACAGACTGGGGACCCTGAGGGGCCATGGTGGGGATGCGGGTTGGGTTGGGGACATCAGGACAGGTTGGGGACATCACGGAGGGGATGCGGGATGGCTTGGGGACATGGGGACAGGTTGGGGACGTTGTGGAGGGGATGTGGGATGGGTTGGGGACATCGCAGAGGGGCGTGGGATGGGTTGGGGACATCAGGACAGGTTGAGGACATCATGGTGGGGACGTGGGATGGGTTGGGGATGCAGGGATAGGTTGGGGACATCACGGTGGGGACGTGGGATGGGTTGGGGACATCAGGACAGGTTGGGGACATCACGGTGGGGACGTGGGATGGGTTGGGGACATCAGAGAGGGGTTGGGGATGTCAGAGAGGGGACCTGGGACTGGTTGGGGACCCTGAGGGGCACAGTGGGGACGTGGGATGGGTTGGGGACGTGGGATGGGTTGGGGACATCAGGGAGGGGATGGCGACATTGGACTAGCATGTGAGGACAGGTTGGGGACATTGAGGGGGGACCAGGGAGCGGGGCAGGTTGGGGACATCACGGAGGGGATATGGAATGTGTTGGTGACACTAGGTGACATCAGGGGTGTAGGGACGTCGAAGTGGGGAGAAGTTGGGGACATTGAGGAGGGACTGGGGACCGGGGGACATTGGGGACACCAGAAGAGGGTAGGTGGGGACGGGTTGGGACATTGAGGGGTTGGAGAGTGGACACGGGGTGCCCTGAGGACCAGGGGACATGGGACCGGGACATGCTGGGGACATCAGAGAAGGGACCCTTCACCTTGGGGACACAGGAGTCACAGCTGGCCGGATGTCCCCGTCCCCAGGGAGCCGCGCTGAGGTGGAGCAGGGACAGGGACACGCTGGGAGGGGTTGGGGACATCGGGAGGGGCTGGGGACGCGTGACGCAAGTGGTGACACCGTCCCCATCCGATTGGTGTCCTTGGTGGTCACCATGTCCCCCCGCTGTGTCCCCGCAGTCCCTGTCCTTGCGCCTGCCCCGTGGCCCCATCCCCGTGTCTTTGTCCCCGTCCCTGTGTCCCCTGTCCCCATGTCCCCTGTCCCCACATCCTGCTGTCCCCATCTCAACGCTGGTGTCTGACCTGGGTCCACACAACATCCTTGTGGGTGGCAATGTCCCCTGTGATGGTGTCCCCATGGGTGGTGGTGTCCCCGTGGATGACTGTCCCCATGGGTGGTGGTGTCCCTGTGGGTGCTGGTGTCCCTATGAGTGATGGTGTCCCCATGGGTGGTGGTGTCCCCCGTGCCCCGGTGTCCCTGTGTCCAACGGTGTCCCTGTGGGTGCTGGTGTCCCCATGGGTGATTGTCCCCATGGTGATGGTGTCCCCCGTGCCCCGGTGTCCCTGTGTCCAACAGTGTCCCTGTGGGTGCTGGTGTCCCTGTGGATGACTGTCCCCATGGGTGCTGGTGTCCCCATGAGTGATGGTGTCCCCATGAGTGATGGTGATGCCTGTGCCTCCGGTGTCCCTGTGTCCAGCAGTGTCCCTGTGGGTGCTGGTCTCCCGACGGGTGATGGTTGCCCAACGGGTGACAGAGTCCCTGTGGGTGATGGTGTTCCCCAGACCATGGCGTCCAGCAGTGTCCCTGTGTCTGAGGCTGTTCCCATGGGTGACGGAGTCCCAATGGGTGGTGGTGTCCCCATGGGTGGTGGTGTCCCTGCGCGTGATGGTGTCCCCATGGGTGACGGTGTCCCCATGGGTGACGGTGTCCCCATGGGTGACGGTGTTCCCCATGCCCCGATGTCCCTGTGACCAACGGTGTCCCTGTGGTTGACGGAGTCCCAGTGGGTGCTGGTGTCCCCATGGGTGCTGATGTTCCCCATGCCCTCATGTCCAGTGGTGTCCCTGTGTCCGACGGCGTCCCCTGCGGGTGACGGTGTCCCCGCGCCCCAGGATGCCGTTCGGGGCGGTGTTGGCGCAGGTCGGGGGGCTGGGACGCTTCCAGGTGCTGCAGACGGCGCTGCTGGCGGTGCCCATCCTGCTCATGGCCAGCCACAACCTGCTGCAGAACTTCACCGCCGCCGTCCCCCCGCACCGCTGCCGCGTCCCCGCTGTCACCCCCGGTCCCGGTGCCACCCCAAGTGTCCCCAGCGTCACCCCAGGGCCACCCGGAACCACCCTTGATGACACTTCAGCGGCTTCTGATGGCACCTTGAGGTCCTCCAACGCCATCCTGATGTCTCCTGATGGCACCTTGGGGTCCCCTGGTGCCACCCTGAGGTCCTCTGATGGCAACCTGGGGTCCCCCGATGGCACCCGCATCCCTGGTGTCACCCATGTCCCACTTGACGGCACGCCGGCGTCCCCTGATGGCACCCATGTCCAGCCTGATGCCACCTCGGGGTCCTCCAACGGCACCCTGGGGCCTGCTGGTGCTACCCTGGCGTGGTCCAATGGCACCCTGGGGTCCCCCGATGCCACCCTGGGGTCCTGCCGACGCTACGTGGTCTCGTCCCCCGCCAACGGCAGCGCCGGTCCCTGGCCCACCGAGCCCTGCCACGACGGCTGGGACTACGATCGCAGCATCTACGTGGCCACCATCGTCAGCGAGGTGGGGACGGGGACACGGGGATGGGGAGGCGGGTGAGGTGGGGAGGGACGGAGGGTGCGAAGATGTCCCCAGTGTCCATGTGAGCACCAACATCTCCGAGGTGGGGACAGGGAGCGGGGGATGGACGGATGGAGCCGTACGGAGATGGGAGGATGAAGATAGAGCTGTATGGGGATGGGAGGATGAAGATGGAGCCGTAGGGGGATGAAGGGATGGAGATGGAGCCATGTGGGGAGGATGGGGCTGTGGGATGATGCGGGATGGAGGTGGTGGAACAGATGGATAGATGGAGAGGAGAGAAGAGGCAGGACTGGTGGGTGGAAGGAGGGGACTGGTCGTTCTCACCTCATCTCCATCCCCATAGTGGGACCTCGTCTGCAGCTACCGGCAGCTCCGGCAGATGGCCCAGTCCATCTACATGGCTGGGGTCCTGGTGGGCGCCCTGGTCCTGGGGGGCCTCTCGGACCGGTAAGGGTAGCAGAGACCCCTCCCCGTGCCTCAGTTTCCCCATGGGGCATCAGACAGACCATCACCCAGTGGCAGCCAGCGGCACCCAGCGCCTCCCTGTTGCAGGTTCGGGCGCAAGGCCATGTTGATATGGTCCTACCTGCAGCTGGGGGTGATGGGGACGTGCACAGCCTTCGCCCCCAACTACGCGTCCTACTGCGTCTTCCGCTTCGCCGGTGGCATGGCCCTCTCCGGCTTCGGCCTCAGCATCGCCTGCCTGGGTGAGGGGACAGGGATGAGGATGACCATGGGGACCTGGGTGGGGACAATCGGCATGGCCATGGGTGGGGACACCCCAATGGCCATGGATGGGGACACCACCCTGGCCATGGAGAGGGACATTGCCATGGCCATGAGTACGGTTGTCCCCAATAACCATGGCTGGGGACAGCGACGAGGACGGCCACGTGGCTCTGGGTGGGGACAATCGGCATGGCTACGAGTGAGGATGACCCGATGGCCATGGATGTCCCAACGGCCGTGGATGCGGATGTCACCATGGCCATGGAGAGGGACATTGCCGTGGCGATGGATGGAGATGTCCCCAAAGGCCGTGGCTGGGGACATCCCCCTCTCTAAAGATGGAGACGTCCCTATGGCTGCTGATGGGGACATCACAGTGATCTCTGATGGGGACATCACCATGGCCACGGGTGGGGTCCTGTGGTGCAGATGCATCTGGACACGATGGGGAGGCCATGGTCACAAGGAGGGTCACGGAGTGCGGGGGAAATGCCGAGTCTGACGTGTCCCCGTGGTCCCTTGCAGTGGTGGAGTGGATCCCCACGCCCTACCGCGCCATCACGGTGGCCATCACCGGCTTCGCCTACACCCTGGGCCAGATCCTGCTGGCTGGCGTGGCCTACACTGTCCCCCACTGGCGCTGGCTCCAGCTCACCGTCTCCCTGCCCTTCTTCATCTTCTTCCTCTACTCCTGGTAGGATATTTGGGTCCCTTGGGGAAGGCCATGGTGGGGGGGCTCTCTCCGTGCCTCAGTTTCCCCCTCGGTGACCTCAGGTGGTTGGCTGAGTCCGCCCGTTGGCTGGTGCTCTCGGGAAAGGCTGAGAGGGCTGTGAAGGTCCTGCAGCGAGTGGCCAGGATTAACAGGAGAAAGGAGGAAGGGGAGAAGATCACGGTAGAGGTATGGTGGCCCCATGGTGGGGGGATCTTGGTTTCCCAGCCCCGTCCCGTGCCAACCTTTCCCATTTCCCCCTCTCCCAGATCCTGAGGTCCAGCATGAAGGAGGAGTTGGCTGGTCTGAAGTCCTCCTACACCATCTCCGACCTGGTCCGGACCCCAGTCATCCGCCACATCTTCTTCTGCCTCTCCATCGTCTGGTGGGACTGGGCTGGGATGGGGAAGTCTGGTGGGGAGGAGGAGGAGGAGGGAGGGCTGGGTGAGGGGGTGGAGGGATGGAGAAGTGGGTGGAGAGATGGAGGGAGGGATGGTTGGAAGGGTGGATGGATGGTTGGATGGATGGAGGGTTGGATGGAAGGATGGTTGGATGGATGGAGGGTTGGATGGAAGGATGGATGGTTGGATGGATGGAGGGCTGGATGGAAGGATGGATGGTTGGATGGAGGGTTGGATGGAAGGATGGATGGTTGGATGGATGGGAGGGTAGATGGACAGATGGTTGGAGAGTTGGTCAGATGTACGGATGGATGAATGGAAAGATGGACAGCTGGCCAGAAAAATCAGTGAATCCAGCCAGCTGACAGGACCACAGCCCTCTTCTCCTCCATCTGAGATCCCTGCCCTGTCCCATGCAATGGTGACATCCCAGGGAGGTCACGCCACCTCAAGGTCCGTGCCTTTCTCTGCCTTGCTCCAGGTTCTCCATCAGTTTCTCCTACTACGGACTGGCCATGGATCTGCAAAACTTCGGTGTCAGCATTTACCTCATCCAGGTGATTTTCGGCGCCGTTGACTTCCCGGCCAAAGTGGTGGTGACCGTCTCCCTGAGCTACATTGGCCGGCGGGTGTCACTCATGGTGGCCCTCTTCTTGGCGGGGCTGGTCATCATTGCCAACATCTTTGTCTCCACAGGTGGGTGCGATGGGGTGATGGGAGGGGTGGGTCTTCTGCACTGCTCTGTCCAGTCACCCATGGCCCCACCAGTCCACCGCACAACGCTGCTTTGCTCTTCACCCATCCCGGCTTGTGCCAGCCCCGGCGCGGGCAGCGGGAGCGGGGCGGGGACGGTGCCCCTGGGCTCGGCACTGGCGAGGCCGCGCCTCCAGCCCTGGGCTCGGCTTTGGGCCCCTCGGGGCAGGAAGGACACGGAGGCGCTGGAGCGTGTCCAGAGAAGGGCGGCGGAGCTGGGGAAGGCTCTGGAGCACAAGTGTGATGGGGAGCGGCTGGGGGAGCTGGGGGGGTTGGGCTGGAGAGGAGGAGGCTGCGGGAGACCTTATCGCTCCCTGCAACTGCCTGGAAGGAGGTTGTGGCGAGGTGGGGGTCGGCCTCCTCTCCCAGGAACAGGCGACAGGACGGGAGGAAACGGCCTCAGGCTGCGCCGGGGAGGTTTGGGTTGGAAATGAGGGAAGGTGTCCTCACTGGCAGAGCGGTCAGGCGCTGGAACAGGCTGCCCAGAGCGGTGGTGGAGTCGCCATCCCCGGGGGGTCAAACACCGAGCAGACGTGGCCCTTGGGGACGGGCGTTAGGAGGCCTGGGGGGGTCGGGGGGGCGGTGGGACCTGATGATCCCAGAGGTCTTTTCCAACGTCAGCGATTCTCTGATTCTATGAGCCCTCCTGTCTCCAGCCATTGAATGACGCACCCACCTACCTCTCCATCCATCCTCTCACCTCTCCACCCATCTATCCGTCTCCAGCCATCCACCTGATTACTTACCTAGCTATCCATCCCTACATCCCTCCCTTTCTCCTTCCCACCATCACCCCATCCCTGAGGTGGCGCCTGCCCAAACGCAGAGTCTGCCCCATCCCTCTCTCTCTGCCCCAGAGCTGCAGACGGTGCGCACGGCGCTGGCCGTCATCGGCAAGGGTTGCCTATCCGCCTCCTTCAACTGCGTCTTCCTCTACACCACCGAGCTCTACCCCACTCCCATCAGGTAAAACCCATCCCCATGACCCTGCAGTGGGGCAGGTCCCTCATCACCCACCCATGACACCCCCAGGGTGGTCCCAGCCCCCTGCTGACCCCCCCGCCATGGCACCGGCAGGCAGACTGGGCTGGGCTTTGGCAGCACCATGGCCCGAGTGGGTGGCATCGTGGCGCCGCTGGTGAAGATGATGGATGAGTATTACCCCTTCCTGCCCCCTGCGGTCTATGGGGTGGCTCCCGTGGTGGCGGCCGTGGCGGCCGGCTTCCTCCCAGAGACCCTCAACATGCCACTGCCCGACACCATCGAGGAAGTGGAGAGCAGGTGGGCGTGTGGCAGGAGGGGATGGACGGATGGATGGATGGATGGATGGACGGAGGGATGGATGGACAGTTGCATCTAGTGGTAGATTAATGACTGGATTTTTGTGATGGATGGAGAGAAGAACAACTGGATGGATATGTTGATGGATGGAGGGGTAGGTCGGTAGGCAAAGGGGATGATGGGTTGGATGATGGTTGGCCGATGGATGACGGTTGGATGATGGATGACAGTTGGATGACGGATTAATGGATGTTGGTTGGATGATGGATGGATGGACTGAAAGATGAACGGGTTTTGGACAGATGGACAGACGGATGTGTTGAGGGCCAAGAGGATGGGTGTGTTGGCAGAAGAATGAGTGATGTGAGTGGCTGAATGGCTGGACACGGTGCGAGCTGGGCTGCTTCCCACCCTGCCAGTGGCTGCTCCATCCTGCCATGCCCCACAGACCCTCCTCCTCTTCATCTTCCTCCCTCCAGGGCCAAACAGAAGAAGACAGAGGACCCCAAAGAGAAGATCCCCCTCCAGCCCCAGGACAAGGCCCCACAGAAGGAGGCCTGAAGGACCATGGGGTGTGGGGGGACAGCACCCTACGCCTGGCCACTAGCAACCGCCCTCACCCATGGGTCCCCACAGCCTTGCTTTGGGGAGGGGTACGAATTTGCTGCCTGCCCCACAGCTGGTGACCTCCCCGTGTGGGGCAGGGGAAGTCCTCGGAGGAATAAAACAGCTCTGCTGGGGACGGTGTCTCGGGGTGTTATCTGAGCCCACCAATGTTCACCTCCAATAAGATGACACCCAACAACCATGTCCGAGGTCACCTCCAATAGGACAATGCCTAAGAACGGTGTCCCTGAGGTGACCTCCAATAAGATGGCACCCAAGAACACCATGTTGGAGGTCACCTTTAATAAGGTGACACATCATAACCTTGTCCCCGAGGTCACCTCCAGTAAGATGATGCCCAAGAACCCCCATGTTGGAGGTCACCTCCAATGACATGTCATAACCTTGTCCCTGAGGTGACCTCCAATAGGACAATGGCTAAGAACCTTGTCCCCGAGGTCACCACCAACAAGATGACACCCAATAACCCCAAACCCACCCAACTCTTGTCCCGGAAGAGCCCCCCCCCCCCCCCCCGCCCCCATCCCAGAGAAGAAGGGAAAGGGTGAGGAGCCCCCACATCCCACCCCAGCCCCCTCCCAGCAACCCATGGCGCTGCCGCCATGATGCCCCTTCCCCGACTGCCCCCCTCCCCCCGACCCGACCCGGGCCACCCCGGCCCTTGCTCCCACTGCCAACGTGTCCCTTGGCCCCATCAACACCCCTCATTGGTCTGAACCCATCAAAAATTAACCCCCGGCTTCCCCAGGCGGAGAATGCGCTGACCGAAGCAGGGCCACCTCCATCAGCACCTTTCGGTTCCCTTTTGACCAAAAACAAAAAAAAAAAACAAAACAAAAAAAAAACCACACAAAAAAAAAAAAAAAAAAAAGAACTTCACTAAAATTTAACCCAACAGGGCCAGCGAAGGCCATACCTTGGCCCAAGCCAGGAGGCCCCCCCCCGCCCCGCCCCCACCTCTCTGGGATGCCCACCTCGGGGTACGCCATGAGCTGGATGAAGGCAGTTGGTCCCAGGTGGCCCCTCTCCAAAAGCTGCCTTTTCCCCTCAAAAAAAAAAACACCAAACAACCCAACTCTGGAAAAATAATTAAAAGATAATTCTTTTTTTTTCTTCTTCCTGCCCCAGATTGCCCCAGTTTTGCCCCGTTTTTGGGGACTTTTTTGCTGCCACAATGAAGGGAGGGAAACGTGGCCAGTGGCTTTGGCTCTGGCCACCCTTTGCTGGCGCTTGGTGGCCCCCCCCCCGCCCCTGGACACCGTTGCCTGCACTTTTGCCTACCCGCCTTTGCCTTCTCCTGCTGGAAAATCACCAAAAAAACCCACCCCAGGTGTCAAACATTAACCCAAAACAGCCATTGGCTGGGTTATATAGGACACCATCCCTGGTGCTTGTGGAGTGAGGACACTGTGGGAGCGAGAGAAGCGTTTTTGGGGTGAAATCCATCCCTTTTGGGGGGGGTTTTGCGAGTGTGGGGTGGGCGTGCATGGCTGTGGGGCGTTCCTGGGGTCTCGCAGTGGCAGCATGGCTTTCGCCAGCCTCCTGGAGCACGTGGGGGGCATGGGACGCTTCCAGGTGGCCTCGGTGCTCCTCCTGGCCCTGCCCACCCTCATGATGGCCAGTCACAACCTTCTGCAGAACTTCACGGCCGCCACCAGCGACCATCGTTGCCGCCTTCGTTGGGAGGCCAACGCCACGGGCCTCGACCCACAGGACCTGCTGAGGGTCTCGGTTCCCCACGGCGAGCGGTGCCGGCGCTTTGTGAAACCACAGTGGTGGCTTTTGGAGGCCAATGGCTCGGCTCCCAACAGCAGCTGGCCAGAGACAGAGCCTTGCCGTGATGGCTGGACCTACGACCGCAGCGTCTTCACCAGCACCATCGTCACTGAGGTAGGATGGCAGCAGCGGTGGGGTGGGATTTGGGGCTGGTGGCACGTTTCACCCAATCCTGGGTGCGGTTCCCACCTTGAGGCACCAGCGAAGGATCCGCTGTCATCACAACATTGACTTCTTCCAACTGGGGCATCTTCTCCACTCAACCCTTGGTGGAGGCACTCAACGCCGGGAGAGCTCACGACAAGAAAGGGGGTGATAAGGGAGTTGGTGGCCATCAAAAAGGGGGTCAAAAAGGGGACAAATGGCCCCTGGAAGGAGCTTCCAACCATGGGGATGCTGGGAAGGGTGGCCAGGTGTTCAGTGGCACCTTCTTGGTGTCGCCATTGGCTGTCCGTTGGCTGTTGTGTTGGATCAAGCCTATCACCCACCATGGCCAGTTTTGGGGGGGGGCAGAAGGGAGGCCAGAGGGCCCCCGCCCCGATCTCTGTCCCACCCCATGTCCTCGCCCCTGGCAGTGGGACCTGGTGTGCAGCTCCCGGGGGCTGAAGCAGTTGGCCCAGTCGCTCTACATGGCCGGCGTCTTGGTGGGCGGCATCGTCTTCGGGGGTCTCTCAGACAGGTGAGGGGGTGACACCCTATCCCCATGGGGAGGTGGGACAGCATCACGGGGATTGTCTCACCCCCTCTTCCTCCTCCTCACCCCCTCTTCCTCCTCATCACCACCCAGGTTTGGCCGCCGGTCGCTGCTCACCTGGTGCTACCTTCAGATGGGCACCATGGGGACGTGCTCCTCCTTCGCCCCCACTTTCACCATCTACTGCCTCTTCCGCTTCCTCACGGGCATGGCCTTCTCCGGCATCGTCCTCAACAGCGTCTCCCTCTGTACGTGGCCACCACCAGCCCCGCGGTACCGGCCCCAGGCACCCTCCTGGTCCGCTCCACATCTCTGTGTGTCTCGGCAGCTTTGGAGTGGATGCCTACTCGCACCCGGGCGCTCGTGGGGACCTTCATGGGTTACTGCTACACCACCGGGCAGTTCCTGCTGGCTGGCATCGCCTACGCCGTCCCTGATTGGCGTTGGCTGCAGCTCACTGTGTCGCTGCCCTTCTTCTGCTTCTTCCTCTACTCGTGGTGAGGAGGAGGAGAAGGGGGAGGAACGGAGTCGTGGATGGAGGGATGGGTGCAGGGATGGACAGACGGAGGTGTGGATGGCTGGATGGATGGACGGGTGCATGGAGGGTTGCATGGATGGGTGGGTAGAAGGAAAATTGGGTGCAAAGATGGATGGAGGAATGAATAGAAAGTGCAAGAAAGGATGGAGGGTTGGATGGATGGAAGGTTGGAGGGACAGAGGGGTAGTAGATCACTGGTGGCAAGGTCAGATGGGTAGTGGGATGATCCTGTCCCCATCTCCTCCACAGGTGGTTAACAGAGTCAGCTCGCTGGCTGGTCATGGTGGGGAAGTCC
The DNA here is from genome assembly GCA_031468815.1 of Morus bassanus. Lineage (NCBI taxonomy): Eukaryota > Metazoa > Chordata > Aves > Suliformes > Sulidae > Morus > Morus bassanus. The sequence goes on from JAVHSO010000253.1 coordinate 15,349, forward strand.
CACCAAGCCCTGAAGGAGCTCCAGAAAGTGGCCAGGATAAATGGGAAGAAAGAGGAAGGCGACAAGCTCGACATAGAAGTAAAAGGCTCCGGCTGGGTCCCCTGGGGCATCTCTGGGGTGTTTTATGGGGGGTGGAGGGGAAGTGACCCCACTCTCCTGGCCCTCAGGTAGAGGGCCAACAGTGGGGCTCCCCTGCACCCACCTTTCCAGCCCCTTAAAGAACCATCCATCCCCATAGACAACTGTCCATCCATCGCCATCTGCAACCATCCATCCCCTTATAAGACTCTCTGTCTCCACCTCCATCCATCCAGCCCCTTTTACAACCAACCATCCACCATCCACTGTCTCCATCCCCCATCTCCATCCATCTGACCCTCTGTCCATCCCTCCTCCCACTCACCCTCCACCCATCCCACCCAGGGCTTGATCCCCTCCCCACCTCCGACCTCCATCCTGGTTCCCCTCTCTGCTCCTCCCACCCCCAGCGAGAAGGGGGACCACAGCACCCCGTCCCCACCCCAGAAACCCCCCCTGTCTCCCTCTAGGCCTTGAGGTCCTACATGCAGAAGGAGATGGCTTCATCGAGGAGTCACCACACAGTGGTTGACCTGGTCCGGACGCCCGTCGTGCGCCGCATCTCTTGCTGCCTCTGCTTCGTGTGGTACGCTGGGTGGTGGAGGACATCAGTGGGTGGTTGTCCATCTGTCCTCCCAGTCGCTGATCCATCCAACCCGCTATCCACCCCTCCCCAAACACCCACCTTAGCTGGGTCGTTATTGTAAAGAGAAACTGAGTCACGGTGCAGGACTCGGTCAACAGAGGTCTCTTGGCCCACACACACTCCAGGAAGGGACACAGATCTCCCAGCTGGATCCCATAGGCCAGGGGATGGTGTGTGACCCCCCACATCCCACTCCACACCTCCCCACTGCTGACATTCCCCCCACCCCACCCCCCCTTCCTGGCCTAGGTTCTCCACCAGCTTCGCCTACTATGGATTGGCCATGGACCTACAAAACTTTGACTTCAACATCTACGTGATCCAGCTCATCTTTGGGGCCGTGGACATCCCAGCCAAGCTGGTCTCCATCCTCACCATCACCTTCGTGGGGCGACGCTTCACGCAGTCCATTGCCCTCATCCTGGCTGGTTTGGCCATCTTGGCCAACATCTTGGTGCCACGAGGTGAGGGCTGGGGGTGGTGGCCATGGTGTCCCCTTCACCTCCAGCCCATAAGGCACCATCTGGGTGGGCCGAAGGAATCTCAACCCATTAATGCAGCTCTCAGGCTGAGTGATTTTTAGCTTTTTATGGGTGATTTGCCTGAAATCCTGGTGTTTGGGGGTCTCCTCTCTCCATCACCCACTGTCAACCCAACCCAACTCCAACTAGTGACAGCAAAACGAGTCCCAGATGACCTGTCCTCATCCCCACAGACCTGCGGATGCTCCGGACCGCCCTGGCCGTCTTTGGGAAGGGTTGCTTGGCCGCGTCCTTCAACTGCATCTACCTCTACACGGGTGAGCTCTACCCCACCGTTATTCGGTAAGGAGTGGGGGTGCAGGTTGGGGGAGGCGATGGGGTGGCCATGATCACGCAGTCTGGTCCCTCAGGGCTCCTCGGTGTCCCACAGGCAGACAGGCATGGGGTTGGCCAACACCATGGCCCGTCTGGGCAGCATCACGGCCCCCTTGGTGAAGATGGCGGGTGATATCTTCCCCGCGTTGCCCTTCATCATCTACGGAGCGGCCCCAGTGGTGTCAGGGCTGGTGGCCATCTTCCTGCCAGAGACACGAGACGTGGCCCTGCCTGAGACCGTGGAGGAGGTGGAGGGCAGGTGAGATTGGAGGGGCTGAAGGACAAGGGGAGGCACAGTTGGGCAGTGGGGAGGGACAGATGGACGAGCGGACACAGGGAGGGATGGTGGGAGAGAAGGATTGGTTGGACCTGCGGATGGATGGACAGAGAGGTGGATGGACAGTTGGGTGGATGGATGGGATGGAGGATTAGTTGTGTGTGGTGATGGATGGACGGAGAGGCGTGGGTGGGCTTGCACAGAGATAGGTGGGTGGATGGATAGGAAGAAGAGTACGGCAATGGATGGATGAAAGGATGGACAGATGGATGTCATTGAAGATGGATGGATGGATGGATGATGGATGGACAGGTCAATGGAAGAGTGGCTGAAAAGCTGCCTGGAGAAGGCCCTGGGGGTGCTGGCTGAGAGCCGGCTGGACACGAGCCAGCAGTGTGCCCAGGGGGCCAAGGAGGCCAACGGCATCCTGGCTTGTACCAGCAATAGCGTGGCCAGCAGGAGCAGGGCAGGGATGGTGTCCCTGGGCTCGGCACTGGCGAGGCCGCCCCTCGAATGCTGTGTTCAGTTTTGGGCCCCTCGGGACAAGAAGGACATGGAGGCGCTGGAGAGTGTCCAGAGAAGGGCGGCGGAGCTGGGGAAGGCTCTGGAGCACAAGTGTGATGGGGAGCGGCTGGGGGAGCTGGGGGGGTTGGGCTGGAGAGGAGGAGGCTGCAGGAGACCTTATTGCTCCCTGCAACTGCCTGGAAGGAGGTTGTGGCGAGGTGGGGGTCGGCCTCCTCTCCCAGGAACAAGCGACAGGACGGGAGGAAACGGCCTCAGGCTGCGCCGGGGAGGTTTGGGTTGGAAATGAGGGAAGGTGTCCTCACTGGCAGAGCGGTCAGGCGCTGGAACAGGCTGCCCAGAGCGGTGGTGGAGTCGCCATCCCTGGGGGGTCAAACACCGAGCAGACGTGGCCCTTGGGGACGGGGGTTAGGAGGCCTGGGGGGGTCGGGTGGGCGGTGGGACCTGATGATCCCAGAGGTCTTTTCCAGCCTTAATGATTCTGATTTTATGATTCAATGGGGAGCGGGCGGGGGAACAGCAGCCTGAAAACCCACCTGGCCTGCAAAAACCGCCCCCCACCCCATCCTCCCTCTCCCACCAGGGCCCAGCCCAAGAAGGACGAAGCCGAACATCTCCAGGTCCCACTTCAGCCCACGCAGCCCAGCGACACCACGGGGGCCTGCTAGTGCCGAACACCCTGGGGGACCCCCAACCCCCCAGACCTCAATGCACCCAGCGGATGAAGGAGCAGGAGTGGGGGGGTGGAGAAGAGCAAAGGGACAGCAATGACCATGCAAAGTTGGGGGATGGAGTAGTTTCCCCCGCCACAAATGCCACTTCGCACGATGGTTTTCTGTGCTGGAATAAAAAATAATAAAAACAAAAATCATCTGAAATGCAGCCGGTGGGAGGGCGGAGGGGTGGGGGGTGGGGTGTTTTCCCACGGCCGCGGGGGGTCCTGCACAGCCTGGCCGTCCCACCCCGAAGGCAAATATGGGACCCAGCAGGGTGCTGTGGCCTCGGCCTTGCGTCCCCCCCTCTTCCACCGTCCCCTCCTCCCCTCTGCCTTCGCCAGAGCTGCGAGGGAGGGAGAGTCACACTCAAGAGCGCAGGGAGGATCCAGGCGTCCTGTGGACCCAAAGATCCCAAGGACCCAGGGATCCCGAGGACCCACGTGTCTGGGTGCCCGGACATCCCGAGGACCCAGGGATCCCGAGGACCCACGTGTCTGGGTGCCCGGACATCCCAAGGACCCAGGGATCCCAGGAATCCAGGCACCCGGGTGCCCAGATGTCCCAAGGACCCACGGATCCATGCATCTGGCCACCCAGCACCCACCGCACTCTCCTCTCCAACCACCCAGCCAACAAGGAGCCAGGCTTCCTGCCCCTCAAGCCACCCCCAAAGTCCCCTGGTCGCTGCCCCTTCCTGCCTATGCTCTGCTGCCTCCTGCTGCCCTCCTGCCCGGGGTCCAAGGGGCTCCCAGCGATCCGGTTCAGGGCCCCCAGGGACTTTGCCCGCTGAATTGTCCACCATGGATGGTGAAAACAAGCTGGGGCGGGGTGGGCTGAGGTGGTCCCCATCCACCCGGGGTCAGGGGCTTCCTCGGCAAGGAAGAGGATGGAGAGGATGGGGTGGCCCTAGGGAGCCATCGGGCATCCCTGGTTGGGGACAGGCATGGCCAGGACCAGCATTGCCGCCTGACGATCATCTCCACCGACCCATAGCGGGATCTGGTTCCACCAGAGTCAAACGTTAACCGGGACCGGAGGTGGCTTTAAATAGGAGGGGGGACAGGGACGGGGACAGGGACAGGGCTGTGGCCATGGGCAGCCGTGGGGCTGAGGGGTGGTAGCTGACAGCAGACGGCTCTGGGAAGCGGGATTTGGTGCTGGGAGAGTTCAGGCGGTAGCTGGAGTGACTGACAGGTGAGTGGATCAATACAGAGATCGATGTGATGCCCAGGAGAGAGAGAGGCCAATGGACTGGTCAACAGAGAGATTGAAGCTCAATAGATTGATCAATAGAGAGAAAGACTGATCAATGGAAAGATTATAGGTCAAGAGATTGATCAATAGGGAGATTAAGACTGATACATTGATCAATAGAAAGATTATATGTCAATAGATTGATATTAAAGATCAATAGATTGATCAACAGAGAGAAAGGCTGATCAATGGAAAGATTATAGGTCAAGAGATTGATCAATGGTGAGATTTAAGATCAATAGATTGATCAATAGAGACCAATAGACCAGTCAATAGATAGATGAAGATGATTATATTGATCAATAGATTATAGGTCAATAGGTTGGTCAATAGAGAGAGAGCAATAGATCAATCAATAGAGAGAGTAAAGGTCAATAAATCAATCAATAGAAATATTATAGGCCAATAGACTGGTCGATACAGAGATTAAGATTGACAAGCGATCAATAGGAAGATTACATATCAATAACTTGATTGATAGACCAACTGATTGACCAAGAGAGACACAGGTCATTAGATTGATCGGTGGAGCATGGTTCCATAGATGCATCAGTAGAAAAATACAGACCAATAGATCGATCAATGAATGGATTATAGATAAATTTATCGGTAATAGAGATACACGGACCACCAGATGGATCAATAGAGATGCTGCAGAACAATAGATTGATCAATAGATCAATAGGTTGATCAACAGAAACATATAGAGCAACAAATCAATAAATAAAGAGGGAGATTATGGACTAATTGATGATCAACACGTTTTAGATAATAGAGATCTAAAGATCAATAATTTATCAACAGAGAAAGAGCTTGCTGGATTGATCAACAGGGAGACCAATAGATCGATCAATAGAGAGGGGGAGATCAATAGATTAATCACTACACCTATGTAGATGAGCAGAGAAATCAATTGATTGATAGGGCAAGGAGCCAATAGACGGGCAGAGGGGCAGGGGGGCAGATCCACCAGCTGGATGATGGTTGGCATGGATGATAGAGAAATCCATTGATCGATTGATTGATTGATTGGCCGAGGGGTGAAGGAGGGCTGGAGAAAGAGAGAGTGGGAGTGGCAGAGGGAGGGAGGGACGGAGGGATGGACAGAGGGACAGCGGGTGGCCGGAGAGACCGAGCCGGAGACCGAGAGAGCGGCAGAGAGAGGGAGAGGAGCAAAACAGCAGGTAGGGGGATCGATTGATCACAAGGGATCATTGGAGGGATGAACCTGTTGAGAGGGTGGTAGGACAGAAGGGAGAGAGGATCGATTGATTGATTGATTGACTGATCAACCAATAATGTGGGGGGAGGGAGGAGGAGGAGGGAGAGCAGCGAGGGGCAGAGCTGATAGCAAGAAATAAATGATCAGATAGGTCAATAGAGACTGAGATTGATAGAACGCTAGGTAGATTGATCAATAAGATTGATAGATTGATAGGCAGATAGATCGATAGATCAATCGATAGATCAACAGATTGATAGAGAGACTGATATATCAGTAGACACCCCAACAGATCAATAGAGACCGGTAGATTGATAGTGACACTGAGAGATTGATAGACTGCTAGGTAGATTGATCAATTAGATCAATAGATTGATAGACAGAGATACTGACAGATTGATAGACTGATAGATCAATACACACCCCGAGAGATCAATAGAGACCAATAGGTTGATAGTGACAGTGATAGATTGATAGAGCGATTGGCAGATCAACAGACTGATAGATCAATCGATTGATAGAGGCACTGACAGATCAATACAGAAACCAATAGATCAATAGAAAGACTGATTGGTACGTCGGTAGACCAATTGATAGACCTTTAGAGAGACCGGTAGATCAATGGGCAGATCAATCAATCGATAGATCGATAGGCCTATTGATAGACCGATAAATAGACCGATAGATCGACAGACCTATCAATAGATGATCAATAAGGGTCCTTGATTCCTTCCTCAATCTGTCCCTCAGTCCCTCCCTTGACCCTGCCTTGATCCCTCTGCCCGTCCCTCTGTCTGGGTCCTTCCGTTGGTCCATCCCTCACCCTCAGCTCTTCCTCCCCCTCTCCGCGCCGTGGCCCCGCCGCCCCTTGGCCATGCCTTGGCCATCCCCAGTCCCGTCCCTTGGCCAATCCTGGCCGTGTCCCTCCGCTGTCCTCCAGCCCACGTCTTCACTGCTCCTTGGGCCTTTCTCTACTGTGTCCCTTGGCCACCCCGTGGCCTGTCCTTCCACCCGCCCCTCACCCCTTCCTCCAAACCACCCCTTGGTCGTCCCTCGGCCATTCCTTGGCCAACCCTTGGAGCTACCCATTCACTGACCGGCCAAACCACCCGTGTGCTGCTCTTCAGCCACCCCTTGGCCCCTCCTTTGATTCATCTCTCATCCCTTCCTCCAAAGCAACCCCTGGCAATTCCTCGGCCTTCCCTTGGCCAATCCTTAGATCTATCCAGTCAATGACCACCCAAACCACCCCTTGGCCATTCCTTGGCCCTTCCTAGCCCATCCCTTGGCCCATCGTTCAACCTCTTCTCCTCCTCCCACCCTCCAGCTGACCTGGGCCCGGCTCCATCCCTCATCCCACCATGACCTTCGTGGAGCTGTTGGCCCGCCTGGGCGGGATGGGCCGCTTCCAGGTGACCTACGTGGCCGCCCTGGCCATTCCGCTGCTCATGCTGGCCAGTCACAACCTTCTGCAGAACTTCACTGCCGGCGTCCCCGAGCACCACTGCCGGATTTGGCCCACGGCCAACGGCAGCGCCGGGGATGTCCCACTCCTCGTCTCCATCCCCTCCGACGGCCACCACCGTCCCCAACGCTGCCGCCGCTACGTGGAACCTCAGTGGCACCTCTTGGAAGTCAACGGCACGGTCAACGGCACGGCCAACGGGGTGGCCACCGAGCCTTGCCATGATGGCTGGACCTACCAGGATGGCATCTTCGCTCACACCATCGTTACCGAGGTGAGGGGCGCCCCACAGCACCCCCTCGGGTGGGGGGGACACCCAGGTGTCCGGGTGCTGACCCCCGTGTCCTCTCCCGCTGGCAGTGGGACCTGGTGTGCGAGTCCAAGACGTTGAGGCAGGTGGCCCAATCCATCTACATGGCCGGGATCCTCTTGGGCTCTGGCCTTTTCGGGGTCCTCTCCGACAAGTGCGTGGTCACCCCGGAGCTGTACTGGGATGAACTGGGAGGAACTGGGAGGGGGGAGAGGGGAGTGATATGCACAAGGATGCACTGCCCTGCCTCTGGCCCCAGTGTCCCAGTGGCCCTGGGGGTGGGTCTGCACCAGTAAGGCTTGTTCTGCTGTCCCCACTGCCCCTAAGGCACTCATCCCAGTATTCCCAGTGCCCGTATTCCCTGTCCCAGTGTTCCAAATGCCTTGTGTCCCCATCCCAGTGCCCCATGTCCCTGTCCCAGAATTGCCAGTAGCCCATATCCCCCCCATCCCAGTGCTCCCAGCAGCCTCTATCCCCCATCCCAGCATGCCCAGTGCCTCATACCCCTGTCCCAGTGACCCATATCAACATCCCAGTGCCCCCAGTGCCTCATACCCTTGTCCCAGCACCCTATATTCCCCATCCCAGCATGCCCAGTGCCTCATACCCCTGTCCCAGTGACCCATATCAACATCCCAGTGCCCCCAGTGCCTCATACCCCTGTCCCAGCACCCTATATTCCCCATCCCAGCATGCCCAGTGCCTCATACCCCTGTCCCAGTGACCCATATCAACATCCCAGTGCCCCCAGTGCCTCATATTCCCCATCCCAGCACGCCCAGTGCCTCATGTCCCTGTCCCAGTGCCCCATATTCCCCATCCCAGCACGCCCAGTGCCTCATACCCCTGTCCCAGTGACCCATATCAACATCCCAGTGCCCCCAGTGCCTCATGTCCCTGTCCCAGTGCCCCATATCAACATCCCAGTGCCCCCAGCGCCCCATGTCCCCCATCCCAGTGCCTCCAGCACCCCATGTCCCCTCTCCCAGCATCTCCAGCACCCCATACCCCCCATCCCAGCACGCCCAGTGCCTCATGCCCCTGTCCCAGTGCCCCCAGTGCCGTGTCCCAGCAGGTACGGGCGCCGGGCGCTGCTGACCTGGTGCTACCTGCAGCTGGGGGTGATGGGGGCCGGCACCGCGGCCGCCCCCACCTTCGTCGTCTACTGTCTCTGCCGCTTCCTGGCGGGGCTGGCCATGGCCGGGGTCTCCCTCAACTCCGCCTCCCTCTGTGAGCCGGGGGGGTCTGGGGGCTGGGAGTGGTCCTACCGCCCCTATCCCATGGGAGAGACCCGGGATCCCACCCCACCACCCCGACCCACCGGAGGGACCCGGGATCCGACCCCAACCCACCGGAGGGACCCGGGATCCGACCCCACCACCCCGACCCACGGGAGGGACCCGGGCTCCAACCCCACCACCCCGACCCACGGGAGGGACCCGGGCTCCAACCCCACCACCCCGACCCACCGGAGGGACCCGGGATCCGACCCCACCACCCCGACCCACGGGAGGGACCCGGGATCTGACCCCGACCCACGGGAGGGACCCGGGATCCGACCCCACCACCCCGACCCACGGGAGGGACCCGGGCTCCAACCCCACCACCCTGACCCACCGGAGGGACCCGGGATCCGACCCCAACCCACGGGAGGGACCTGGGATCTGACCCCGACCCATGGGAGGGACCCGGGATCCGACCCCGACCCACCGGAGGGACCTGGGATCCGACCCCGACCCACGGGAGGGACCCGGGATCTGACCCCACCACCCCGATCCACGGGAGGGACCCAGGATCCAACCCCGACCCATGGGAGGGACCCGGGATCCGACCCCACCACCCCGACCCACCGGAGGGACCCGGGATCCGACCCCGATCCACGGGAGGGACCCAGGATCCGACCCCGACCCATGGGAGGGACCCGGGATCCGACCCCACCACCCCGACCCACCGGAGGGACCCGGGATCTGACCCCACCACCCTGACTCACGGGAGGGACCCAGGATCCGACCCCGACCCATGGGAGGGACCCGGGATCCGACCCCACCACCCCGACCCACGGGAGGGACCCAGGCCCTGACCCGACCCACGGGAGGGACCCACATACCCCGGTTTGGCCCCATCCCATGGGATAGCCTCCACCATCCGCGCGCTGACGCTTGCCCACAGGCATGGAGTGGATCCCGACGGAAGCGCGCGCCGTGGTGGGCACCATCAACGGCTACTGCTACACCTTGGGGCAGTTCGTGCTGGCGGCTGTGGCCTTCGGCCTCCCTCACTGGCGCTGGCTCCAGCTCGTTGTCTCCCTCCCCTTCTTCATCTTCTTCCTCTACTCCTGGTACGGAGAATCCAGGCGTCCTGGAATCCATCCTCATGGATTTGGCGGGGGGGAGGTGGATGTTGGGGTGTCTGGGTTCCTTCGGGGGGGGGGTGGGGACACCCTGGGGGTGGTGGGAGGTGTAGGGTGGGAGCAGGGACCCCCCCCGGCCGCCGGGGTCCCCTGTAACCCCTCATCCCGCTCCCCCAAAAAGGCTGTTCGTGGAGTCAGCCCGGTGGCAAGTGATTTCGGGGAGACCCGACCTGGCCCTGAAGGGGCTCCGCAGAGTCGCCCGCGTCAATGGGAGGAAGGCGGAGGGGGACAAACTCAGCGAGGAGGTGACGGGGAGCTTCCCAGAGCCCCCCCCATCCCCCCCGCTCCCTTCTGTCCTCCCCTAGATCCCCCCCAAATCCTCCCAGATCTCTCTAGATCCCCCAAATCCTTCCAGAGCCCCCTCGTTCTCCCTTAGATCCCCCCCGTTTCCCCTCTACTCAGCCTAGATCCCCCCAGACCCCCTCTATCCCTCCTAGATACTTCTGGCCCCCTCTGATCCCTCCCAGATGCCTCCTGACCACCTGCATCCCCCCCCCATTCCCTGTGTCCTTCTTAGATCTCTCCAACACCCCCCCAATCCCTCTAGACCACCTGGATCCCCCCGAGACCCCTAGTATCCCTCCTAGATCTCTCTAATCCCACCTAGGTCCCCCCCAATCCCTCCAGATCACCCGGATCCCCACCCAAAACCCCTATTATCCCTCCTAGATGTCCCTGACCTCACTGGCTCCACCCCGTTACCCCTCCCCGAGATCCCTCCCATCCCCTGGATCCCCCCCTCGACCCCTCGGATCCCCCCGAGATCCCACCCGATGCCCCTTCCGCAGGCGCTGCAGGCGCTGGTGCGCCGGGAGCCGCCGCTGCCGGGGGGGGCCCTGGCCACCCTGGTCCGCACCCCCGGGATGAGGACGGTCTCCTGCGGCGTCTCCTTTGTCTGGTAGGTGGGGCCGTTCTGGGGCCAACCCCCACCTTTTGGGGCAAAAAACATCATTTTGGGGACCAAACCCACCTTTTCAGGGGCCAAACTTGCCTTTTTGGGGCCAAACCCCACCTTTTTTTTGGGCCAAACCCAACATTTAGGGCCAAACCCCACCTTTTTTTTGGGGCCAAACCCAACATTTGGGGTTAAAACCGACGTTTTTTTGGGCCAAACCCAACATTTGGGGCCAAAGCCCACCTTTTTTTGGGGCCTAACCCAACTTTTGGGGGCCAAAGCCCACCTTTTGGTCCCCACTTGGCCATGCCCAGTGGGGTTTTGTGTTGAACCATTGGGTTTTGGGGGCAGGTTCTCCACCAGCTTCGCCTATTATGGGCTGGCCATGGATCTGCAGGGCTTCGGGGTGGACATCTACCTTAGCCAGCTGGTCTTCGGGGCCGTGGACATTCCGGCCAAGCTGGCCTCGGTATTGGCCATCAGCTGCGTGGGGCGGCGCCTGGCCCAGGGCGGCTCCTTAGCGCTCGCCGGCATCTGCATCCTCGCCAACATCGTTGTGCCAACGGGTAGGCGCCGGGATGGATGGAGGGTGGGAGGGAGGCCAATGGGATGGAGGCCAATGGGATGGAGAATGAGGGATGGAGGGATGGAGGATGGACAGATGGAGGACAATGGGATGAAGGACAGAGGGATGAAGGATGGACAGATGGAGTACGATGAGATGGAGAACAGAGGGATGAAGGATGGGCGGATGGAGGACAACGGGATGGAGAATTGAGGGATGGAGGCCAATGGGATGAAGGATGGAGGACAGAGGGATGGAGGATGGACAGGTAGAGGACAATGGGATGGAGGATGGATGGAGAGAGGGCAGACAGAGGGAGGACAATGGGATGGAAGACAATGGGATGGAGAATGGGGGACAATGGGGTGGAGGCCAATGGGATGAGGGCCAATGGGATGGAGGAAGAAGACGTAGAAGGGAGGAGAGTGGTTGGAGGGACGAAGGCTGGAGGATGATGGGATGGAAGAGGGTGGAAGGGTGGTGGAGGTTGGAGGGACGGAGGGGTGGGGGGGCTGCTGGGGGGCCGTGGGGTGCACTGGGGGGGCAGCGATAGAGGGGTGACGGGTCATTGGAGGGTGGAGGGAGAGGTTGGGAGAAGGAGGACCTTTGGTGGGTCACCGAGGAGCCGTTGGGGGTCGGAGGTGTGAGACCTCCCACCCCCGTCCCCAGAGCTGCAGACGCTGCGCATGGCCTTCGCCGTCGTCGGGAAGGGCTCCTTGGCCGCCTCCTTCAACTGCGCCTACATCTTCTCCGGAGAGCTCTTCCCCACCGTCATCAGGTGGGTGGTTGTCACCCGGGGGGGCTGCCGGCACCACAGATCTCCCTCCCTCCCTCTGTCCATCCGTCCACTCATCCATCTGCCAACCCGTGTACCGAGTCGTCCCCATCCATCAACCCACCCACCCATCGAGCAGCCCATCCAGCCACTCACCCACCCATCCACCATCAACCCCTCCACCCCCCAAGTCCTCCATCCACCCACCTCTCCATCCACCCATCCAACCACTGTCAACCCCTCCATGCATCCAACCACCATTAACCCCTCCAACCCTCAGGTCATCCATCCAACCACTTCTGCATCCATCCGTCCAACCACCATCAACCCCTCCATCCCTCAACCCTTCCATCTGTCCATCCACCTCTCCATCTGCCCATCCACCCAACCACCATCAACCCCTCCATCCCTCAAGTCATCCATCCAACCACCTCTCCTCCTGTCCATCCACCTCTCCATCCATCCGTCCAACCACCGTCAACCCCTCCCTCAACCCTTCCATCCATCCAACCACCTCTCCGTCCACCCATCAATCCCTCCATCCCTCAAGTCCTCCACCCAACCACCTCTCCATCCATCCATCCATCCAACCAACCATCACCAACCCTTCCATCTGTCCAACCACCTCTCCGTCCATCCCGCCCCTCCCTCTCCCCGGCACAGGCAGACGGGGATGGGCCTGGGGGGCACCATGGCCCGTGTCGGGGGCATGGTGGCCCCTCTGGTGCGCATGGCAGCTGACGTGACCCCGGTGCTGCCCCTCGTCATCTACGGGGCCGCCCCCATCATCTCGGCCATCGCCACCTGCTTCCTGCCCGAGACCCGCAACGTGCCCCTGCCCGAGACCGTCAAGGACGTTGAGAGACGGTGAGGGGCTCCCTGGTGAGATGGCCTCGGCCCCACCAGATCCCCGTTTTCTCCCCGATCCTTTCGTGGTGGACACGAGGCGGGGAAATCCCCGTATTAGGGCGAGGTTTCTTTCTTGGAGGAACCCAGAGGTTTTGGGGTGAGAAGGGACAAAGGTTTTGGGGAGAAAGGTTGAAGGTTTTCGGGTTGGGAAGGGACGACGGTTTTGGGGTGAGAAGAGCCAAAGGTTTTCAGGAGAAAGGTTGAAGGTTTTGGGGTTGGGAAGGGACGATGGTTTTGGGGTGAGAAGAGCCAAAGGTTTTCAGGAGAAAGGTTGAAGGTTTTGGGGTTGGGAAGGGACGATGGTTTTGGGGTGAGAACAGCCAAAGGTTTTCAGGAGAAAGGTTGAAGGTTTTGGAGTTGGGAAGGGACGAAGGTTTTTGTGGTTGGGAAAGGAGAAAGGTTTTGGGGTGAGAAGGGATGAAAGCTTTGGGGTTGGGAAGGGGTGAAGGTTTTGGGGTGAGAACGGACAAAGGTTTTGGGGAGGAAGGTTGAAGGTTTTGGGGTTGGGAAGGGATGAAGACTTTGGGGTTGGGAAGGGATGAAGGTTTTGGGGTTTCTCTTCCCCTGGCGCGGCCACAGAGCGGGTCACCTCAAGGATGAGGAGGTCACCGTCCCCCTGAGCACCACCAAGACCAAGGACGGCGTCTGAGGGGGAGAGGACGGGCATCGGGGACACCTGGGTCCTGCCGGGCCAGTGGGGACGGGGGCCAGGACCACCGGGGGGACACGGACCCCCACCCCAACGTCCACCCCCCCCACCCGGACGCTATTTATTTAATCCCAATAAAACCTCATCGCAACGTCAGCGTTCGATATCAACCGCTGCCCTCCCGGGGACCCGGGCGTCCCCACAAACCCCCAGGGAACCCAGGCGTTCGGGGACCCCCACCCTAACGAGGTTAACGAGGATTAATTTCCCCAATATATTACCCGGACGCCTGAATCCTGGCTCTCGAGCTCTGGCCTTTGCCCCAATTCGGGTGATTTAGCTGCAAAATAAATCTGCAAAAGGATTAATTCGCGCGTCAAGCTGGGGCCAGCGGGTGGCAAAAGTCCCGAACGGGGCAGATTTTCCCCCAAAAAACATGGTAGCACAACCCCAGTATCAGCCCCCAGAGAAGCCACATCCCAGGACCTACGTTGGGTTTATTTAAGCCAAAGAACAGGGTGGCCTAACCCTGATATCAGCCCCCAGAGAATCCACATCCCAGCAACTAAATGGCTGTTTTTCACCCCAAACAACAGGGTGGCACAACCCCAATATCAGCCCTCAGAGAAGCCACATCCAAGCACTTAAATGGCTGATTTTTACCCCAAATCCAGGCACCCCCCACCACATCAGTGCCCCAAATCCCCCCATTTTTGCCCCAAAATGCCCCCACTTTCACACCGCTGTGTTTTTCTCCATTTTTATTATGAAAACAAGCCGTTTTGGTGTCACTTTTTTTTTTTTTTTCCGGATAAGACACAACCGTGAAGCTTTGCCGAGGGGGAATTGGGGTAAAACCCACCCGTTTAGGGACATTTCAACGTCCCGCCCCCGTCAGGGCGCGAAAACGGAGGAAAACCCACCCATTTTTAACCAAAACGCTTTCATTTTCACCCGAATCGCGCTCAAGGAGGGGGGAGGAGAGAAACCACCGGGTGGAGCCGCTTCGTCACCCAGATCCGGGGTTTTGGTTTTTTTTTGGTGTGGTGGTGTTTTTTAGGGATTTTGGTCAAATTTGAGTGGTTTTGGTTAACTTTGGGTTATTTCGGTCATTTCCGGGGCCATTCCCATCATTTTTTGGGCCACTTCCATCATTTTTTGGGCCATTTTTCTGCTCACGGGGCCGGTTTCGCGGCTGCTCTGCCGCCGTCCCGGTTGGCTCCTCTCTTTTGGGGGGTTCTGGGAGGTGAAATTCAGGGTGTGGTGGGCAGGGAGGGGGGGTTCGGAGGTAGGTTTTTTAAGTTGATTTTTAGAAAAAACAGGCACATTCAGTCAACGGGACCCTTGGGGGCGGGGGGGGGGGATATCGGGGTGTCCCCGGAGAGCCCCAAAACAGTGGCGTTTTCCCGCCTTTCCCTGTCAGCGGCGTTTTGGGGGTAAAAGCGGCTTCCCCCCCCCCCCAAATTAAATCCCCCCAAACCCCAAAACAAACCCTGTGCGACCGTGACGGGTTGCGGGGGGGGACAGGGCGAAGCATTTCTCCCTCTGCGCCGTGTGGTAGCAAGGGAAAATCCCCAAATGGAGGGATTTTGCCCCATTTCGTGCCGGCCGGAGGAGGAGGATGGCGGGGTGTAAGGCCTCGTCTGGGCAGGGGGGGATCGGCCGGGCTGCGGGGAGCATCCTCCGAGGTGGGAGAGATGGCAGAGAGAAAAGAAATGATAAAATCAGGGAGAAAAAAAAGGAAATAAAAATAAAACCGGGGGAAAAAAATAATCTCCCCGCCCCCAAAATATCAAAAAATTAACAAAAAGCCCCAAAACCGCGACCCCGGCTGGCGCAGGGGTCTGAATTTTCCCAAGAAAAAGGGGGGAAAAGCGAGTTTTTTGGCACGCCGCGTTGCCAGGGAGGCGGCGGAGCGGATTTGGGCGCCGTATTTTGGGTGGAAAACCCAGGAAGCGGTAACGGGAAGGGCAGGCCCGTCCCGTCCACGTCCCCTCGGAAGGGACGGGGTTCCCTGGGGACACTGCGGTGTCACCCCAAGAGCCACTCTGCGGGGTGGGGACACGGCAGTGTCACCCCGTCCTCGCAGGGGGACGTGCCCCATCTCGCTGCGGGGAGGCGAGAAATAAACCCTCGCGTGGCAAAAATGAATAAAATAAACCCCGACGCCCCCTTCCCCAAGCCATAAAAAAAAAAAACAGACAAAAAAAAAAAACCCCAAAATCAACCAAAAAACATGGGGAAGCTTTAAAAAAAAAAAAAAAAAGGAAAAGAGAAGAAAAAAGACCCCAAAAAAAGGGAAAACGCGTGAAACGAGGGCACCGGGGAGCCCGTCCCGTCGGCGGAGCGGGATCAGGAGTTGTTCTGGTTCTGGTAGATGGAGGCTTTTTCCTTCAGCAGGTCCAGACACAAGTGGCAGCTCCAGCTCCCTGCGGAGAGAAGGACACGTGGGTGGCCTGGTTTTGCCCTCGTTAGGGCTTCGTTAAGGGTCACGGCTTCCTAATTACATGCAAAGAGTAACAGGGCGGGGGTGGGGGGTGTTACAGGGCTGTTTATGGGTTTGTGACCCCGCAAGCCTTCCTCCTCCTCGTTAACCTTCAAGCAAAGGCAGCCAGGACGAGGGGTTGATAATTAACCGCTGGGATAATTAATCACCTCTGAGGCGTCACTGAGATTTTGGGGTTGGGTTCTTTTGGTTGCGAACGCTGCGGGGTTTTTTTTTGCTTCAACTCCATGAGTCGACAGCGGGAGGAAGAGGAGGAAGAAGAGCGATCCCACTCGGTTTTACCGGCCAATATGGAGATATTTTGGGCGCAAGGGATGTCAGTGATGGATTTTGGGGTGGTAAAAGGCTTTTCCCGCTTCTCCAGAGGAGCAGAGGAGGAGTAATTGGGCAACAGCCGGAATGATGGACCCCGTCATTTTTGATCGTGGCGCGACAGACCCGTGATTGCCCCAAAATACACGGCTCTGCACGGCTGAGATATATTTTGGGCTGAATTCCGCTTGCTTCGACCCGTTTCCAAAGCGGGGAGGGCGGCTGGGGTTTGGGAGGAGCGGCACTCACCCTCGGGCGGCTCCGACATGGGAGGGGTGAGACAGTACATGTGGTAGCCACGGTCGCAGTCGTCGCAGAAGAGCAGCTGGTCCTAAGCCGAGGGCGGGGGGAAAAGGGGAGAAATTCGGATGATTCAACCCGGCCTTGCCTGAAGGACAACGTGGAGGGGACAAGGGTCCCTCTCTGTCGTCCTCCAAGCTCTGTCGGAGCGACCAGAAAGACATCGCCATGTCCTCTGGATGACCAAAAGCACAATCTTTTGCCCCAAAAAAACATTTGCCGCGTCCTACGGACTATGAAAGCCCAAAGATTTCCCCCAAAAAGACTCTCCTGTGTCCTATGGACTATGAAAGCCCAAAGATTTCACCCAAAAAGACTCTCCTGTGTCCTACGGGCTATGAAAGCCCAAAGATTTCACCCCAAAAGACTGCTCTTTAAAAGCACGACAATTTCCCACAAAAAAAGACTCTGTCATCTTCTGTGGACTTTAAAGCACAATAATTTCCCCCAAAAAAGACTCTCCCGTGTCCTATGGACTATAAAAGTACAAAGATTTCCCTCAAAAAATCTCTCCCGTGTCTCACGGACTATTAAAGCACAAGGATTTCCCCAAAAAAGACTCTCCTGGGTTCTGTGGACCATTAAAAGCACAAAGATTTCCCTCAAAATACTCTCCCGTGTCCTACAGACTACTAGAGCAGAAAGATTTCTCCCCCAAAAAGACCCCCCTCTGTCCTATGGACCATTAAAAACACAATAATTTCCCCCCAAAAAGGCTCTCCTGTGTCTTAGGGACTATTAAAGCACAAAAATTTCCCCCAGGAAGACGGTGCTGTGCTACGGAACATTAAGAGCACAATGATTTTCCCCAAAACAACACTCTTGTGTGTCCTACAGGCTATGAAAGCCCAAAGATTTCACCCCAAAAGACTGCCCTGTGCTTCAAACCTTCAAAAGCACAACAATTTCCCACAAAAAAAGACTCCGTTGTCTTCTGTGGACTGTTAAAGCACAATGATTTCCCCCAAAAAAGACTCTCCCGCGTCCTACGGACTGTTAAATCCCAAAGATTTCACCCAAAAAATCTCTCCCGTGTCTCACGGACTATTAAGGCACAAGGATTTCCCCAAAAAAGACTCTCCTGGGTTCTGTGGACCATTAAAAGCACAAAGATTTCCCCCCAAAAAGACCCTCCCGTGTCCTATGGACTATAAAACCACAAAGATTTCCCTCAAAAAATCTCTCCCGTGTCCCTCAGACTATTAGAGCAGAAAGATTCCCCCCCAAAAAGACCCCCCTCTGTCCTACAGCCATTAAAAACACAATAATTTCCCCCAAAAAAGGCTCTCCTGTGTCTTAGGGACTATTAAAGCCCAAAAATTTCCCCCAGGAAGACCGCGCTGTGCTACGGAACATTAAGCGCACAACGATTTTCCCCCAAAAAGCCTCTGACACATCCTACGGACTATTAAAACCTCATCCCCGAAGCAAGAAGCTGCTCACAAACCCTCCGGGCTTCTTCCCCATCCCTTTGCCGGAGGGGATGACACCCGAGGGTGTCCCCGGAGGGTGCCCTGCTCCCCCTGGGGGTACTCCCGCCGATCCGGGGGTACTCCCGCCGATCCGGGGGTACTCACGTCGTTCTCGGAGGTGCCGCAGATATTGCAGCACTTGCACTCGATGCACTGCCAGCGGTACGTCTTGACGGCCGCCATCATCACCGGGGTGAACTGCAGGCAGGAGGGGTGCCCTGCGAGGCAGGCAGGATGAGGGTGAAGGCAGGGGAGGGGAGGAAGGCAGCCCTCGCGACCGCGGAAGAGCTTCCCGCGGTTGGCTGTGCGTCAGCGCCGAAGGCTGTGCCGGCGTCCGGCGAGACCTGGGCACGCTGGGCCGAGGGGAACCTCGGGGAGCTCAACCGGAGCAGGCGGAGGGTCCTGCCCCTGGGGGGGGAACAGCCCCGCGCACCGGTGCGGGCCGGGGCCGCCCCGCGGCGAAGCGGCTCCGCCGAGCCGGCCCCGGCAGCGCTGGGGGGCGGCGGGGCGAGCGCGAGCCGGCACCGCGCCCTCGCGGGCAAGGCGGCCGGCGGCGTCCTGCGGGCACGGAGAGGAGCGTGGCCGGCGGGGCGAGGGAGCTCACCCTCCCGCTCTGCTCCGCCCCGGTGAGGCCGCGGCCGGAGCGCCGCGTCCCGTTCCGGGCTCCCCGGTTCGAGGGCGACGGGGAACTGCTGGAGCGAGTCCAGCCGAGAGCTACGGAGATGGTCGGGGGCCGGGAGCACCTCCCTTACGAGACCTGGGTCTGTTCAGCCTGGAGAAGGGGAGCCTGAGGGGGAGCTTGTCAGGGCTTAGAAATATCTGAGGGGTGGCTGTCGAGAGGGTGGGGCCGGGCTCTTGTCAGCGGTGCCCAGCGACAGGCCGAGGGGCGACGGGCACGAGTCGGAACACGGGAAGCTCCACCTAAACGTGACAAAAACCTTCCTTCCCGCGAGGGCACCGGAGCAGCGGGACGGGCTGCCCGGAGAGGCGGTGGGGTCGCCGTCCCCGGAGACATTCAACCCCCGCCTGGACGCGGTGCTGTGCCCCCTGCGCCGGGTGTGCCTGCTCGAGCAGGGCGCTTGGACGGGATGATCCCCGGAGGTCCCTTCCGACCCCGGCCACGCTGTGGTTCTGGGATTCCCAGCGGGGAGAAAACCACCGTCTCCAACTCAAATCCTCGGCTTCTGCGGGCGGGCGAAGATGCCGGGGATGGTTTGGCGATGCCTGCCGTGGGGAGGATGTTCCTCCCTCTTACCTGATCGCCCGCAGTCCGAGCACGACACCAACTCCTCCGGTTGTCCCGTCTTCTTGTTGATTTTGGAGTCTCCCAGGCAGAAATCGCAGTAGTTGTTGGGCAAAGCTAAGCCATCGGGTCCTTTCTTGGCTGGAAAAGCAGAGCGGGAAAGACAGGTTAACCGCGGGGTGAAGGCTTTTGCATGGGACCAGGAGAAAATGCTTCCACGGCGCAAACCCCAACGCTCAGAGCAGCCTTTCCGGCAACTTCTGAGCCCCGGGACGCCGCCGCGGTGCTCAAAAGCGTCGGGGAAGGGATGCCGCTCGCTCCCAACCCCGGCACTGGTGGTTTCCCGGCTTCGCTGCCTTTTTCCACGCTGGGGATTTTGGCAGAGGGAGGCGTTTCGCTTACATTTCTGCTCCTCCGATCGCTGCGAGACGGGAGTGGGGGGCTGCGAATCGTCCTTGTCGTCACCTTCTTCCTCGGCCAGGTGGGAATGAGCGTAGTGGTAGCTCAATCCCGGCCGATTCTTGTAGCGCTTCCCGCAGACTACGGATAGAAACGGGAAAAGTCTGAGCTCACCCAGGCACGGAGCGAGGTCCCACACCCCAAATCATCCGGCATCCCCCCGGTCCCGTCTCCGGGCTTTGAGCGCAGACGCTGCTCCCCTTCTGTCCCAAAATCACCTGGAATTTAGTAAAACCACCCAGGAACACCCTAACGAAGGGGTTTGGGGCTGGACCCTCCGGATTGGGTCTGGAGCAGCCGGAGAAGCACCACGGCTTCCTCTGCGCATCCCAGCGCGGGAGGCTAAAGCCGATTTGGTGGGCGATCGTTACCCACCACGGCCAGATAACGACGGTGGCTCGTTATGTGCAGCTTTACAGCCCTCGGTAAAGGAGCGAAACCATGCGGGGATCAATCCAAGTGGCAAAACCCGGTCGGAAAGATAGTGGGGGGTGGGATTTCCCACCCAAAAACCATCTCCTACACCAGCTGGCTTAAAAATCGAGGCTGTCTTCAGCGGGCATAAAGCAGAGACCTCTTTTTATGGGACCCCGAGGAGGGAAACCGCAGCCACCACGGGCACATCTCGGCTCCGCTCCCTCCTCGGACACAGCTAGCTCCTCCAAACCTGACCCGAGCACGGCAGGGAATCACCCACCGCCCCAAACGCCATCAATTTGCCCGCTTTCCGCCCCGTTTTTTGCAGGATCGGGAGCTTTCACCCTCCGTCTGGCGGCAGGCACTTCCGTGGGGAGACCTCTGAGCACCCACAGACCGGGGAACGGGCTCCCAGCTCACCGTCACCGGTTTTCCGGGTGGTTTTTTGGCAGCTTTTTAGCCATGACGCTCCGAGGACAACCCACAACCCCTTTTCAGCCCCGTACAGGCGCGGGCAGGGCGAGCACGAAGCCGGCACTGGCTTTGCACCCTCCTACTGCCGGCACGGTAGAAGAGGGAGGCTGGCCGGGCATGAGGATGGGGATCGGGGCGAAATCCCCGCAGAAAGAACCGGAGGGGGATTTACAGGGCCCGGCAGACGGACTTGGCAAGGGGTTTTTCCTGCATATCCTCACGGCATCCAGGCAAATCGGGAAAAAGTCACTTTGGGATGAGATTTCCTGAGCCTGGAGCTTTTCTGTAACATCCCAGACCTTTCTGGACCCACTTCCAGGCTTGCTTGAAGCCTGAAGAAACCCCACCAGGGCTTGTATCCTCTCTCACGCCCTTAATTCGCTCCAAAAATCAGGGGGGAAAGCAGCCCAGCTCTGCCTGCTCACCGAGAACGGGGTCTGAACCCCGCTAAGAGCCCGACGCAAGCAGCCGGCGCTGTTTTTTTGGGACAAAACCCGCAGAGATTCCCCCCCACCGAGGCGAAGGGGTCTGCGGGATCCTTCCCACCCCGGGGGAAAACGCTCGGCATCGGCAGGTCCGGAGCGACTCGGCAAAATGACGCGAACCCAGCGAAGGAGGGGAAAAACCAGCCCGAAAAAACAGCCGTGACAGCAATTACAACCTTATTACATCAAATTCTGGCTTTCCGGAGCTGACCGAGGGCATGATGGGGTCGGCCCCGTGAGCAGCCACGCGGAGCTGGCAGGCGGCGTTTTCATCCCGCTCCCCGCCCCCGCCGCAGGGTTTAAAATTGACCTTTTTCCCCCCCAAAACAGGCAGGCCGGTATCTAAACACGAGTCGGGTTTCCTCCTCCTGAATGGCGAGGAAGAGGAGCCACCGCGAAGACCATCTCGGCTCTCCGGCTCGGCTGCGGGCTTTTATTCGCAGCCCCGCCGCCAACATCCCACCTGCACCCGCGGCCGACCCGTTTCGGGGTTTATTTTAAAACAAAAAAAGGTGGGTTTTTTTGCAAGAGAAGCAGCAACGTACTTTGGCATGTCTTAAAAGGAAGGCGGCACGTGCCGGGTGCGCGGGATTTGGGAGCGAGGGAAGGGGTTTGGTGGAAACACCGTGTTTTTTTTCCCATCCCCGCCGCCACGGGGGGGGATTAATCTTTGTTTTCCCTCTCGGGAGGCCGCTCTGCTGGCACGCAAGACCGCTCTTCCCTGCTGGAAAAGGGTCAGGTGAGCCCGGAGAGGAGCTGCCGAATCCCGCTGCCGGCGGGGAGGCCGGCTTTGACGTCGCTCGGTGGCCTTTGGCTTCTCCCTCCCTGTCTCCCGTGTTCCCCCCGCTGCTCCCCGTCCCTTTCCCGCAGGCTCCAGCGAGGTTTGGTGGAAAAAAACAAAACAAAACCAAAAAAACCCTAACGTTTCAGGAGAAGAAAGGCAGGAAGGAAATAAAAAAAGCAGACAGAGAGTGGACTACCTCGATCGGGAGGTTTCAAGGTATGCTTTTGTTTGTAACTATCTGAAACACAGAAAGAGAGTCGTGAGAAAACACACACACACCAGATCACGCACCCGTGCCAAGCGACAGACGGACTCTTAAAACAAGAAAAAAGGGGAGGAAAAACACAACTACTTTGGGTTTGGGGTGGGTTTTTTTGGAAGAAGCTAGTGTCAGCTCTTGCAGGACAGGAGGAAGAAGAGAGAAAGGTAATTTCAAAGCCTCACTTGCCCTTTTTTGCTCCGTTTACCCTGTTAAATTGCTTTTTTTCCCCCAGCTTGAGGAGGAGGAGGGAGGTGAGGAGGAAGCATCGGCAACCCTGGGCTCGCAGAGGAGCGGGCCAGGAAGGTACGGCCTCGGAAATAAAATCCCCGCCCCCGGAGCTGAGGAGGTTTTTAGCCAGAGCAGGACCAGCGCACGGCGTTGCGTTTCGCAGCTACGAACTCGTTAAGTGGCTTTAATGAGGGACGATAACGCGAGGGGCGGGGCGGGGGGGCACTACGGCCGGCTTTGAAACCAGCCTGACGGACACGGATCCAACTGGAAAGCCGGCTGGGAAAATGGTGTGGGGGGGTTGTTTTCAACCTTTTGGGGGGCGTTTGCAACACCGGGAGAGGTTTATCCTCACTCCTACGTGCCAGGTGGCTGTGCAGCCCTTCGCTCGGGGCGAGAGGACGGCGTTCCCGGTGGGAAAACTCCAGCCGTCTTCAACCGTTGGAGGAGGGCTGAGAATCCGAGGGGTTCAAAAACACCCTCCCCTGGATACGTAAATCTGCTTTTTTGAGGTTTAAAACCCAAATCCCAGCGGAAAACCCCATGGATCCCAAAAGCAACGCAGCCTGGTTCCGCTCCCGGGCCCGAAGCGGCGAGGAGAGGTTTTTAGTACTCACTGTCACAAGCGTAGGGTTTATCCCGGTCTTCTAATATAGCCGCATCCAGCTTCTTGCGAGCCCCTCCGACACCTTTGCCCTGGGAAAAACAAGGGGGGAAAAGCCAAGATTTAGGCAAAATTATGGCCCAAAAGGCTCCTGGGCGGCGGTGAGGACAACGCCGTCGATCCGGCGTCGGAGAAAAGCGCGATCCAACAGTGCCACGTAGTGGGTACAGCCCGAAACGGCTGTCGGATGCGAGCAGCGAGGACCGCTGCGTGGGGCGGAAGGCATCGACGGATGACCCAAATCCCTCGGGATCCTCAGTGGGTCTGTCCCTCTTCGGAAAGGGGCAGATGCACGCGAGATCTCTCTACCGTCTCGCAGCAGGTGGTTTTGGGTGACTAACGGTCGTTAGCAGCTAACGAACACGAGTTATTCGAGGCCCCGGGTGTTTTCTCTGCTCATCCTGCCCACGAGGCCAAGCATAGCCGAGTTTTCCCCAACGTGAGGTTCAACACAGACACGGTCGAGCCCCGGGAGACGTCGGGGCTGTTCCAGCACCGACAACGTCTTGAATTTGCCGGGAATCGCCACCAAAACAACGCTGGGACCCACAGAGCCATCTGACCGCCCTCACCTTGGCTTTCCCCTTCCCCCTCCGCTTCGGCGTATCTTCTTCGTAGTCTTCATCGTCCAAATCGTCCAGGAAGTCATCCGGCTCAAGAATACGCTAGGGAAGAGGAAAGGGGTTATTACAGACAAAACCTCGGCACGGATCGAGGGAAAAGGGGCAAAAATGGGGGAGCGAGATACGTCAGCGTGGCCTCGGGTCACCCGTCAGCAGCCGAATCCGTTTCAAGCCTGTAATACTGAAGGAGGAGAAAGGATGTGGAATTCCTGGGGGAGGGACAAAGGATCTGGTACATTTTAACCCCCAAAAAGTCACAGAAGGGCCCAACACGGCGTGAAGACACTTGGAAAAAAGAGTAATCAAGGAAAAGGCAAAAAGAGACGAGGCTTTGAAAAATTATTCATGTGAGAACTGCAACAGGAAAAAGGCTTTGGTGGGGCAGGACATCCCCTCCGGCCTAAACCGGGGCTAATCCCTACCCACCCGGGCTGCGATCCGCTAAGCCAAGGCTTTTCAGCCCCAGATCACGCATTTTCGGAGGCAAAAAGCCGCTACGACGGTGGTCACAGAGCATTTCAAGTCCGATTTGCAGCTCCGAGGGGAAAAGGGGGAGCTCCTACAAACCCAACACCAATTAACAGTAAAGCATCGGTGAGTCTGACGAAGGATGGAGAGCGGGGAAGGTTTTATCCAGGTCCAGACCTTGGCAGAGCCTTAATATTTAAAGAAACTTCTGAGTTGTGCGAAATCAGGGTGAAAAGGGGCCGCTAGACCCAAATTATGCAAGAAAGGGGGAAGACCTGAGCCCCTTTTTACTGCAGAGGACAAATTTGGTGTCTCCCCTCTCCCTGACTCACTCGTTTCTCCACCAAAAACAGGGCTGCCGGCTCCGAGCTCCATTAGCGGTCGCGTAAAGCCCTTTCACACCAGGCGGGGATTAATTGCAGGGCCAAGGGAAACACACCAGCGGGGAAAATCATAAAATAGGTGTTGCAAAACAGCCATTCCCTGGCATTAAACACGCCCCGTGAGTCAACTGCAACGGGAAGAGGCCAAACCATCAGCTGAGCGGCCCGAATTCCCTTTCCAGGACGAGTTACTGTGATTTATAACAACCCTGGATTAGTTTCTCGGTGCAAAAAGAAACCAGACACTTGCAACCTTGCTCAATGCTTTTTCTTCCTTCCCGTGTCTTCGTTTCAAAACTTAACTCTCCTCTCCCTTCTCAAAGGGCTCGCAGAGAAGACAGCACTTTGAAGAGTTGGCTGAACGTCTTTCTTACTCCTGTGCGACAGCTAGAGATCTCTTTTAAAAATAAATTTGCTATAAAGGGGAAAAAAAAAAAGCTTTGGATACGAGTAGGAATAAAAGGAGTCTGGCTTGACAAGATGTCTCGGAGCTCGGCTCTACTCAGGGAGCAAGGAGACGAGGCGATGAAAAACCTGCGCTTGCCGCAATAGGGCTCAGGGGAAAAAAACAAAGCCGCGGCAGGGAGGAGCTGGCAGGGATGGGGACCGGCACCTTGAAATCCCAGCAGATCACAAACCCCAAGGCCATTTCGCAAGGGTCCGTGGGTCAATGAGGGATGAAAGCTGTCCTGGGTGCAGAGACACCCGGCGCAGAGTCTTAAACTGGGTGCCCAGACACGATAAAACCCTGAATTTTGGGGTGAGAAACTCCCTTCCCCTGAATTTTGGGGCCAGGATTTCCCTCCCTCTTAATTTCGGGGCCAGAATCTCCCTCCCTCTGAATTTTGGGGCCAGAATCTCCCTCCCTCCGAATTTTGGGGCCAGAATCTCCCTCCCTCTGAATTTTGGGGCCAGAATCTCCCTTCCTGGGAACTAAGGGAGTTTCTAACTGGATCGTGAGGAACGGAACATCCACCTGCCAACATGACATCACTGCAAGGAGCCAAACCGTGGCTTCGCGCTCTCCGGAAGCCCCAGAAGGCCGGTAGCATCATCTCCGCCCCCCCAAATCCATCCTAAATCCTCTGCTGTGGCTAAGAGAGGTGGAGAAAACAGATGGAAAGAGGAAAGGGGTGGAAAATCAGAGTGGTGTTGTGGAGATGTGCGTGTTTTACCCTGAAGCTCCCTTTCCCAACACAGGGGAGGAGACCCTCTCTCCGCCGTACCTTCCGCGCACGGCTGTTGGTGACAGGGAACTCGCCCAGGCTGTCGTCGTCGATGCGGGGGTCCGGGAGGGCACGTTTCTCCAACGGGTCAGTCCTCAACAGGGCTTCCAGGCTGCTGCCGTCCTGAGAGATCAGCCCTTCCTTCTTCAGGGTCTGATCGGTGTCTGCAAGGAGCCGGTGGGGGGGGGAAAGGGAGGAGAAAAATCAGGGCGGAACGTCGGCACGCGCCGAGATCCCGTTTTACCCAGCCGCGTTCGCAAGCTTCCCTGCCGCAGCGGGGTCTGGCGAAGGGGTTTACCAACCCTCGCTGATGATCCGGTGGTATTTGGGCATGGCATTGCCAAAAACCCCACCTTTTACCACGTGCAGAAAGCGGTGGAGGGAAGGATTTACCTGGTTTGATAGATGGGAAGGAAAGCCTCGGGTCCTCCGGAGGATGAGCACGGCGTTTCTTCCTCCAGCGGCGCGCGGGGTAGGAATAAAGCTGCCCAGCGGCTAAACCTTTAATAAAAAACCCCCAAAATTACCCGAGGCGGTGACGCTCACCGGCCCGTTGTCCCCAACCTGGCGCCTTCCCGGCGTACCTGGCCCTCGGTGACGTTTCTCCATCCAGATGTAGCAGTTGCTTTGGGCCACCCCGGTCTGGGAGTCGAGGAAAGGAAGGCGGACGCTCCTCTCGGCGCACAGCCGGGCGTTGTAGTTGTGGCACTGCTCCATGGCATCCCTGTAGTACTGCTCCCCGAGGCTGCCGGGCGGAAAAAGAGGTTCAGTGCTGCCCCGACCGCCCCGAGCCAGGAAATCCCTCGTTTTGTATTTCTAATTCCTAACGTAGGGAGAAAATCCCTCGTTTTGCATAAGGAATTTTGGAGTTTGTTGCGTATGAAACGTTGATTTGTCTTTCAGGAACGAAACAGGTTCCAGTGCTTCCAGGGACGCTCCTCCTTGTTCTCCCTTAGGATGCATCCTAAAGAACTGGAGTAATTTGGAGGGGACCCCATGACTAAGGATAAATTAAAACGGTGTTGCAACCAACGGTGGCCACAATATCGTAGAATCACAGAACGGTTTGGGTTGGAAGGGACCTTCAGAGGTCTCTAGTCCAACCCCGTGCCACGAGCAGGGACATCCCCAACTCGAGCAGGTCGCTCAGAGCCCCGTCCAACCTCACCTGGAATGTTTCCAGGGATGGGGCTCCACAACCTCTCCGGGCAACCCGTTCCAGCGCTTCACCACCCTCATTGTAAAAAATGTCTTCCTTAGATCCAGCCTAAATCTCCCCTCCTTTAGTTTCAAACCATCACCCCTTGTCCTGTCACAACAGGCCTTGCTAAAGAGACTGCCCCCATCCTTCCTATAGTCCCCCTTTAAGTACTGAGCGGCCGCAATAAGGTCTCCCCGCAGCCTTCTCTTCTCCAGGCTGCACAACCCCACCTCCCTCAGCCTGCCCTCGCAGCAGAGCTGCTCCAGCCCTCGGATCATTTCTGTGGCCCCCTCTGGCCCCGCTCCACCAGGCCCGTGTCCTTCCCGTGCTGAGGACCCCAGAGCTGGACGCGGCCCTGCAGGGGGGTCTCACCCGAGCGGAGCCGAGGGGCAGAACCCCCTCCCTCGCCCTGCTGCCCACGCTGCTGGGGATGCCGCCCAGGACACGGGTGGCTTTCTGGGCTGCGAGCGCACATTGCTGGGTCACGTCCAGCTTTTCACCCCCAGGTCCTTCTGGGCAGGGCTGCTCTCCATCCCTCCATCCCCAGCCTGTGTTGGTACCGGGGCTTGCCCCGACCCGGGTGCAGGACCTTGTGCTTGGCCTTGTTGAACCTCAGGAGGGTCTCCCAGGCCCACCTCTCCAGCTTGGCCAGGTCTCTTTGGATGACACCCCGGCCTTCTGGTGAGTCAACCACACCGCTCAGCTCGGCGTCATCTGCAAACTCGCTGAGCGTGCGCTCGATCCCACCGTCTGTGTCACTGATGAAGATGTTAAACAGCACTGGCCCCAGTACGGAGCCCTGAGGGACACCACTCGTCACCAGTCTCCGTCCGGACATCGAGCCATTGACCGCCACGCTCTGGATGCGACCGTCCAATTCCTCATGCCCCCAACAGTCCAGCCATCAAACCCGTATCTCCCCAGCTTAGAGAGAAGGATGCTGCGGGGGACCGCGTCAAAGGACTTACAGAAGTCCAGACAGATGACATCCGATATCAATAATGTCAATTTGGAAGAGGGTGAGAAACGGCCTGAAAATGGGTCTTTGAAATAGAATACTATACTGCAGTTCACGGTGTTTTGTCAGAAAAATGAGAAACGGGACGAAATGCTGTACGTTGATTTGTTCTTTACGTTAAGAGGTGACTGGGTTAACAGAAAGAAATGTGGTTCGGTGGATTCGAAATACCAGAATGGAATATATTCTTTAAAGGGAGAAGAGGAAAAAGAGAGGCGAGGCCGAGCTGGATTGTGGTCCTCTGCTAGCTGGAAGGGGAAGGGGAAGAGGCAGAGGGGGCGTACAAGGAGGGTTTAGGGACAGAGGGAGGGGTAGAAGCAGAGATCGCTGTGAAACACCTTTAAGAGTGCATCAGCGTGCCTGTTGCAAACAGGAGGGTCACTGGAAGGAAAAACGCCCACGTCTTTTTGACGACCAGCCCTGGCACGCGTCCGCCGGGAGAGGGAAACGCCGCGTTCCATCCCGGACCCCAGCTCGGAGGAAGCGCAGCCCAAAATATCTCCTCCGCGAGGTGAAGACGCGACTCGACGCGATACTTGCGGAGGACGGAGATGTCCCCTCGCCCAGCGAAAGCATGGAGACACGGGGACCGCCACGACAGGCGATTACGGCCTTCCTTGCTGCCGGCAGACAAAATGTTGCATCGGTAAGAGATCCCCTCGGCGCTGAGAGAGCCCCTCGCCATTTTTCACGCCCCCAAAGCCTTTTGGGAGAAGCCCGCGCTGGCATCTACGCATTACTAATGGATTTGAGTGGCCGCGGGCATCTCTTTGGCTTCCTTAAGTGCATTAATCACGCCTTTCCACCTCTTTGTGCCACATCCCTACGCTCTTCCTTCAACCGGAGACCGTCGGGGCTGCAACAGCTGCATCGCCGCCGTGTAATTACAGTAGTTTGGACGGTGAGAACTTCCCATCGCGCGTGGCAACGAGAGGGGAAGAGCTGAGAGTCTGTTCGGCTGCCGGGGACCGAGCTTTCCCTTCCCTGGTGCCCGGAGAGGAGACGCTGTCTTTGTTTATATCAATATATATCGAACTTGGCACTTTAATACCAGCTGGAACGACTGCAGAGAGCCCAAGGAGCCCCGTAATCAGCCACGCTCCTGAGACGGCTAATTTAGACGAGTGAATAACGAGCCTGCGAGGAAGCACGCGCGGTACGTGAAACACCTCACCTGACGGAGGAAAAGGAGGTGGGACAGAAATCGCTTGGTCGCAGGGTTTTTATTCCAGCGCAAGTAAAAGTTGGATGCGTGGGAAGACGACCAGAAGAAAACCAAGAGAGGGAATAACTACGAAAATGCTGATATCGGTAAATATTAAACGCAAATGAGGATTGCTGCGCTCGTGTCCTTACAGAGCCCGGTCAGCCGGAGCGGTGACGGAGAAATAGCGTTCGCCGCAGCACGCTCGGTGTGACAGCGGCGGTTTTGGACGGGGGAACGGTGCCCCAGCAGCAATTAAAAGCGATGAGGAAGGTCCCAAATTGCCTTTTTCTCTCTGCTGACTGCAGAGGGAGCCCAAATGCCAGGCTCAGGCGCAGGGGATTGTCACACTCATGGAGTTTGGGGACGTAAATCCCTCCCGGAGCTTTTAATTTCCTCCTAACTCATCACGCTGCTCCTCGACAGCTCAATTTGCGCCCCGATAACGAACAATGCGGTGCCCTAAAACCCCCTCGTAACGTCCAGGTGAAGCCCTGCCGACAGGAGGATCGCACAGAGGAGGAAAACTTGGTGTTTACCGTAATACAACCCCCAAAAAGAGTTTGGTTGTCCAACTTATTTCCCTCCCAATGGCCTGATTTCAGAGTTTGGCGGGGGGAAGAGGCAATCGGTCCCCAAAACAATCACCTGTGGTAGTTTTAAGTGCAAATTAACAGAAGGCTGCGTGAGAAACGCACCAGGGTTTGGCTTCGGCACCTAAAAAAGCTTTGTGAAATGGGTTTTAAGGCACTCCCCGAGCGCTGAGAGGATGGAGAGGGACCACAGGACACAATAAGAGCGGAGATCTCCTCTCCAGCTCTGTCGTACAACCCTAAAATCCTCCCTTACGCTGCCCAGAGGTCTTCGTCCCCAAAACCGAGGGGTGCTTCGAGGCAGGGACGCTCCCCGATCCCCACAACAACCTCGAGAAAGCTCCACCGAGGGGAAGCGCCGCTTGAAATCTGCGCCGAATGCACAAGCAAAGAGCTAACGAAGGCATCAGGAAGGACTAATGTGTTTTAAACAGCTCTAATGAACCCGATTATTGTTCCCGGCGGACTCGGCACGGCTTAGAGCCTTCTACAGCTGCTAAGCAAGTCCTAAGCGCCCTCAAGAGTGGCTTCCAGTAAAGCACATCGCGTCAGCGGATCGCTGCAGAAATAACCGGGTGGTTTTATGTGTTTTAGCACCGTCGGTTAAGAGATCACAGCATGGAAACGGCTGAAAAAAAAAATGATGTGACTACCTCCATCCCCAGAACCGCTGGGAAAGGGAGGGCGGGCTTCGTGCTGAGGTGGGTAACGTGCACCTGCGATTTAAAGCCCAAAAAGTCATCGTTGGAGACTGTCCTGCCCTAATCGCTGCTGTTGTTTGGAGAAAAATAAAGCAGGAGGGATTCGACAGACCAAACTCTTTGCCAACGGTACCCGGAAGATACGAGAACAACCCAGGGAATGGCTTTAAAAAGTAAAAAAACCCCAAATCCTGCCATGCTCCTCGCCATCGTCCTTCGCTAGCAAGCTGCGACCAAAAAAAACCCAGCCTGGAAACCCAACGGCAGCTTCTGAAATAAATAAAATACATTCGCGTGACAAAGGCGGGTAAGGCGAGATGCTGTTTCACGTGCTCCGCTTCGCCGAAAGCCGCAGATCCACGGGAGCGCCGGCGAAGTCGCGTCGTTGCGAAGCGTCGGCTCGTCGATTCGGGGCCAAAAGAGTCTGAAAAAGGTGTTTCGCGACTCACGGCTTGCTCTTCTCTCAAAAACGATCTAAGAAAGGGGTCCCAAAAATGCAGCAGCACGTCTGCCCATGCCCTCGGCCGGCCACGAGTTTCTCCAGCAGCTTCGCTAACGCATCTGCAGGCGGAAAGGCTGCAAGACGGACGGAGCCAGGGCCATCAACTCTCCTAATGAACCCCAGCTCGTCAGAGGAGACCCCAACGCCG
Source organism: Morus bassanus (assembly GCA_031468815.1). Taxonomy (NCBI): domain Eukaryota; kingdom Metazoa; phylum Chordata; class Aves; order Suliformes; family Sulidae; genus Morus; species Morus bassanus. The sequence goes on from JAVHSO010000253.1 coordinate 46,572, forward strand.
CTTAATGAACCCTCGTCTCGTTGGAGAAGACGGAGGGGGGCAAATCGTGCCCCGTTTTGCACCGAAACCCCACCACGAACGGAGGTTTTGGAGGAAACGGCAGCAGGGACGCGACGGTGCCGAGGCTAAAGGGAGACGCCAAAAAAAACCCTGGGAGATGCAAAAAAAACACCCCTGGAAATGCCAAAAAAACACCGGGAGATGCCAAAAAAGGTCAACAAACGTCTCCAAGTCTACATGTTTCATCCAGGCAGGATGGGCCTCCCTTATAGGGCTATATAAGGGACCTCCTGTACCCCCCTTGCTATGGCGGGGTGGATAGCGGGGGGTTATATACCTCCCCGAGGGTATATATGGCCCCCACCCTGTAGGGCTCTATAGGGTATAGACCCCTACCCTCAGCCTTTATGGGGCTATACAGGGGAACCCCACCCTCGGGGCTCTATAGGGCCCCGCTCATAGGGCCGTATGGGATGGGGAACCTCCATCCCAAGGGCTCTATAGCGGAATATAGGGGAATATATATTCCCCTCTCACAAGGACATATTGAGGAGACTCCCAGCTCCCAGGGCTCTATAGGGCACAGCTATATAGGACCATAAAGTAGGGACCCCCCCCCAGGACATATGGGAACCCATATGGCAGGGTGTGCTTCACTCACACAGGGCCGTACAGGGGGACATCCACACTCAGGGCTCTATAGAGCCCCCCTCACCGGGCCATATGGGGAGGGGGACACCCCTGGGCTCTACAGGACCCCCCCCAGGACCATACAGGGGGAAATTCCCACTCTATCAGGCTCCCTTCAGAGAGCCTTACGGGTGTACGCGCCCCCGCTGGGGTCTATAAAAGCCTCTTGTAGGGATGTATAGGGATGTATAAGGATGTGTAGGGATGACCCCCTCCCCTTGGCCTCCACAGGACACTCTCACAGGGCCATATAGGGGGGCCCCCACCCTTGGGACTCCATAGGCCCCCTCTCGGGGGACCCCCACCCCCTCTAAGCCCCCTTACAGCGGTATTTGGGGGGTCTCCCCTCACAGAACCCTACGGCGGAATTCTCCCCCCACACACACCTCAAAGTTCCCCCCGAACAATGAGCGTTTCCCCCCCGCCGCCCGCCACACGGCGGGGGGTGGGGGGAACAACCCCCTTTTCCCGCACCGGGCCGGACCGCGCCATTCCCCGCCCACCCTCGCGGAGGGACGGACGGACAGACGGACACAGACGGACTCACAGCTTCACCACATTCTGTACCACCGCCGCCATCTTCCCTCCGCCGCCGGGGCTCCTGCGCCGCCCAGCGCGCATGCGCGGCGGGCCGAGAGGGGAGGGGGCGAGGGGCTGCTCTGCGCATGCGCAGCCGCACAAGTGCGCCCTTCCCCGCGCATGCGCCTTTCGCCGTCCCCGCGTTACCTGCGCATGCGCGGAGGGGAAAGGCGGGAAAAGCTGAGGGGAGAGGCGCGAAGTGGGGGGGGAATGGAGGAGGGAAGTGAAGGGAAAAGGGGGAAATCAGAGGAAAAGGGGAGGGGTGAGGGTGCAGGAAGAAAATGGGAGGCAAATGGGGAGGGTGGATGATGGGTGGTGGTGAGGGAGAGTGAGGAGGAAACAGCAGGGAGGTAAATGTGGAAGAGTAAAGACTTGGGGTGAAGGAAAAGGGGTAAGAATGGAGGGGGGAGGGATGGAAAGGGAGATGAGGAAAAGGGGGTGAGGGTGTTACCTCAAATGTATGTATATTCTTCTTGGGTGGAATGGAAATAGCGCAGGAATTAGTAGTAGTTAAGGAAGGATCACGGTTAGGAGTGGAAGCTAACACCTGAGAATTTTAGTAAGGTAGTAAATAATGCTTAGGCCAGATAAGAGGGTATTAGCGATGCATGCCTCACTAATGTTACCTCAAACGCATATGTATATATTCTTCTTGGATGAACTGGAATAGCGCAGGAGTTAGTAGTAGTTAAGGAAGGATCACGGTGGGGAGTGGAAACTCACACCTGAGAATTTTAACAAGGTAGTAAATAATGCTTAGGTGAGACCGCAGGGCATGAGCAACGTGCGCCTCGCTAACGAGGACCTCCTACACCAACCGGTAGAACTTCAAGGACCAACAGTGGAAAGGTCCTGCGACGAGGAAGGGTGCGAAGGGACGGGAAGGTCACAAATCCCTCACACGTGAGAAAAGGGAACTTCTTGCCCCAGAAGGCGCTGAAAAACTGGATGATTGCCGAAACTGGGGGATTTCAGTAATTCCGGCAGGGGAAGGTTGCGACCACCAGCTCCATTGAGGGACGAAAGGATTGCCCCCCCCCGCCTTCAAGAATTAAAATCACACCGTAGCTTTAAAATCAAGCAGAAAAGATACAGACCAATGGAAGAAGAGGATGCTCAGTCAGGTCAACGATTATTAGATCGGCGCCGCGTGTGAGCTGTTGTGTATAAATGTCAAAACGAACTTGGGTAGGCGTGCTTGGTTTGTGGAAATACTCCACATAGAACAGCGTCTCCTCTCTAAATGCACTTCGTGTGTTTCAGGAGTTATTTTAAGTTACAGGTAACAAGGATGACCGAGAGAGACGAAGGGTGTTTGGATGGGGTGAGGATGAGGAAGGAGGAATGTTGCAGGCTGGGTGGGGGGATGAAGGATGCTGGGAGGAGGTGATGAGGAAAGAGGGAGGATGAAATGAGGGGTAAACGAAGGTCCCTCCCATCAATCCCAAACCTCCACAGAGATTCCCTCCAGGTATTTACAGTTTCAGTGCCTGGAATTAATGCAGAAAATTTAATTTTTTTGAGCCCTTTTCCCTTTTTATCAAACCTAAATTAACCAGAGTTCTCAAAATTCATCCTGCAGGGTGGAGAGGCAGACACGAGGTTGCCTGCAAACCCCACGGCAAGCATGGTTTGTCCGAAAACAGGGGCCAGGTGAATTCCTCTCTCTCTTTTTACCTTGTTATTCCCACTTTCTATGTGTTTTGGGTTTTTTTCCCCATGCGCTGGGAAATTGGTTTTCTCAGTTGCGTCTAAGCTTAAACCTTCCCCTCTGCCCTTCCTCCTCCCCTTAATCCCGCACTGGCTGTTATCCGCGCACACGCAGCCGCTTTATTTTCCTACCCCGTCAATAAAAATCAACACTCTTGTCACCGTGATTAACGGTTGTGACGTTCCTGCTACAGGCGTTGCGGCAAGGTCAGGCGCACCGAACCCACGGCGGGGGGTCAAATGCCAAACGTCAGCGTAGGCGTTTGCCGAGTTTATTGCGTCGTTAATCCGCTGCCCGGAAATCTTGGGATAATGAAGAAGTTACGGGGTAGGCAGGACTGCCAACAGCCAAGCGTCAGCCTGTACCCCCCAAACCCTCTGCTTGCAGACACCCATTGCCCCCCCCCTCGGAATTAATCAAACTCCTCATTGACTTATTCTGCCTTAAACCTCCCTGAAAAAACGAGGGGGAAAGAGGTTGTTTGGCACATGCCGGCTGAGTCACAGCAGGGAACAGCGTTCCTGCCCGAGTGACTCACGCTTCTTAGAACGGGGTATTAAAAAAAAACAAACCAGGGTTTAGCAACAGCTGTTTGCATAAATCGGCAATTTGAGGAGCGATTAATTAGGGACCGAAGGGAGGGGAGGAGAGGAAGGAAGCCCCGGTCCTATGCAGAAATCCCAGCATGGGGGGAATCCCAAATGATTTTAGTTAATAGCTAAAAATTAAAGAAATGTTGTGGTTTTTTTCTGCAGCTGAGATGAGACCATGCCTGGAAAAACTGGGGGGGGAGGGAAAGGATTGGGATAATTCCATGGGGTTTATATCGAATATAGTTGGAGATGTGGCAGTGACGAGCAGAGGGGAGAGAGCAGGCGCATTGCAGACAAGGAGTGTCACCTTTTTACAGTAGAAAAACACCAAAATCGAGCAAATTAAAGCATCCTTTCCATTTAGCTTCTTGTAATACCAGCTCCTGTTTCTCTTCCGGTTATCGGAGTTGAGCTGTCGGCTCAGGAAGGTGCCGCGATTCTGGCACCAGAGCGGAGCTGGGATGATCAGGGAGGGATGGATCGGCTCGGGGGCAGCCGGGAGCCGTCGAGAGCGAGCGAGTGAGGTGCCAAATTAAAGCTGTTAACGCCCCAAATCCGTCCCCTGGCTTGTAACAAGGAGGAGGAAAAATGGGGAGAAAAGGGGATTTTTGGCCCTTACCTCCAGGGCTTTATGTCGAAACGTGGGGAAGCTGCTGCCCGGCCTTGCCCAGATCCCGTGGTGGTTCTCGGTGAGGTTTTGTAATTGCTGACGATAATTAGGCAGAAGTTGGGGGGGGGACAAACTCAAAACATCATCCTCGGCTCAATTTAATTCACTAATTAAGGTAAAATCCATGAAAATGAGCACCGCCGCATCGTCGCGACTCGCCCCACCCCGCACAATGACATTGGGCCACGTAAAAAACCTCTGAAAACCACCCCAAATTATCCATTCCAGGCTTTTTTTCCTTAAAATTTTGTGACAGAACAGGAGCTGCGGCGTGTTGGCAAGTGAAGAGGGGATTGGGAAACCAAGGTGGGCTCATCTCCCATCAAAATATGCCATCACCGGGGTAAACTGATGACAAATGATGCTCTAAAACACCCCCATCCCGTCGCTGGAATTAATTTTGGGAAGAAAAATCCTAAAATAAATAAAAATAAGTCGTCGCCACGTGGACGGGTGTTGTTCGGAGGCAGCGCCATCAGTTTAGCCCAGGTAAGGATTGAACCGGAACAGCGTAAAATCAAATAGAAATTAAACCCGGCGGCTGCCTGGATCGAGCTCAATTCACCTCATTTTCTTAATTATTTTGCAGACTGAAGGCTTGAAAAAAATGGGTTTAACCCCAAATCTTTGGTGTTTCCACCCAAAACAGAGCATTTTGGCGTTAACGGTGGGAGCGCCCCGCCGGATGCAGATGCAAGGAAGAGCCGGGACACAATCGTGTGGTGACGAGCTATGAGCTCGTTAATCTAATGACTCGTTATTTAACGATATCTGTACGAAATAGCAATCGAGGATGTAAAGAACTACAGGGTCAGGCTCCGGCAAACCAGCAAAAAGTCAGTGTGCTCTTCAAGAGGTGCCTTAATTACATATTAGGGTGGACTCCCAGCCTCATTCTGGGCTAAAACTACCAGAAACGGTTAAAAATGATGCGGTTAATTAACGACGGCATCTAGGAAACGAGGTCCCGCTTGCTTTTACACCATTGCCGCGTCCAACAGGCTTCCCTTGTCCTCGATTCAGAGATCGGGGAAAAAGAATGAAAGCCCTCGCAGCCGAGCGTTAAGGTCTTTCACCCCGACGTCAGCAGAATTGGCATTTCCAGGGATTTTTTTTTTATTTTAATTATTATTTTTTTAAAAAAGCAGAAGGGATTCGCATTCCTTTCTGCGTGCCGAAGCGTTTCACCCCCTCCTTCCTCCGTCCATCCGAACAATCTGCGATTGATGGAGACGGCGTACTTCAGGAGAATGAATTTCACCCCATCGTGCAGGAATCTGGCCGGGGGGTCACTCGCCCTTCACTTAACATATTCTTTTTTTTTTTTCCTGTTGTTTGCATCTTATTTACGACTTTAAATTCCAACCCCAAGCTCCAGCCATGGATTAGTTGCCAAAATGCAGCCCGAAAGGGTTTTTTTAGCTTCTCTGCAGCGAGATTTCAGCTTTTGCTTAGAGACGACGCAGCGTTAAAGCCCGATGGAGCCTTTTGCCACGTAACCCCTGGATTTACCGATTTGTGGGATCTTTAAAAAATTAAATCAAGTCGAAGGCTGACGTTTGACATCACCTTGATGATTCGGGTGGTTGGCAAACAGCAAGTGTCACACCTTCGCCTCGACTGAGTGCAAACCACAGCCCCTCTTCAAGCAAAAAAAAAAACCCCAAAATCCTCCCCCCAGAACACCCAAACTCCTCCCGACCGAGACATCTGGAGTTCAACCGTCACCGTTTCACCCCATCCAGTACAACAAACGTTTAGAACGACGCGGTGGCTTATATTGTCCCGGTCGGCGCAGTCCTGTGGTTCGGATCCATCGCTAAAGGTGAAGTTGATACGGACAGGCAGCGATATAATCCGGCGGCGAGCGCCGCCTGTTTCGTCCTGGTTTCGGAGGGTATTTTATTTTCTCCTCCCAACGCTGCGGGAACAGGCGGAGGTCTGCGGGGAGCGGCGCTGAGGGTAAACTGCTCACGGCCCGTTCGCACGATGGGCTCTGCGAGAGGAAACGACACATCGCTGTCAGCGCACCGCTTGAGGAAGGCGCGTGGAGGCAGACTTGTGAGTTTGAGCTGTAATTTAAGAGCCGCTTGAAAAAAAAAAAACAACCCCAAAAATAATAAGAATAATCCATTTCTCAATGTCTTAACCTTCCATCATCTTCACGTCAAGATTTCCTGCCTGCCCGAATCCTGTATAGATCCACCCACTCTCTCCGCTTGGTGTTTCTCCATCACTTGCAGGACGTCCTCCAAAATGGACGGCCCCAAATCCACGTGGAGGGAGAGGAGGGAGCCGGCGTGGGAGAGGAAGGGCGGCTCGGCGTTGCCCTTCTCCTCGGCAAAGCCGTTCGTCGAGGCGGCGAAACGCGAGGCGCAGGGATGCGGCAGGGCGGCGGCGCTCCTGCCCTCGCCGTCCTCCTCCCCTCGCACTGGCGGCGCTTTGTCGTCGAGGTGCAACCGCGGCGGTTTCGGGGGGGCTTGCGCCGAGGGTAGCGTCAACGCCTGCGGCCCCCCGATGACGGGCAAGGAGATGGCGTTTTTGAGGAGGGGAGATGAAGTCTCCGAGGATGACTGCTCGCGTCCGGAGATGGTGGCCGTCCTGGAGAACTCGAACGGCGCCGCGTCGGGGCTGTCCTTGTCGGAATCGAGGCTGCCTTCGGTCCTGGGGAGGAGATGAAACTTGCCCTGAAGGAAGGAGATGTCCCCAAACATGTCGCTCTCTCCGCCGCTGCCGATGTGAATCGTGTGCCTGAAGTCCCCCAAGGGCGGGCTGATCATGTCGGAGGAGAGGATGTCACGGAGCTTCTCCTTCTTCCCCTTCCTGCTGCCCCTCTTCAGGTAGATCGGCACCTTGGTGGACATCACGGCGAGGAGCGAAGCTCTTCCACGTCGACTCAAGAGGCGGTTGTCTTCCTAGACCTCGGCAACGCGGGCTTTAAAAATAATCTGCAAAATTTAAAAAAAAAAAAAAAAAAAAAGAAAAATGCTTAAAAGCAAGTTATAACATGTAGGACGGAGATCCTCAACGTCAACACATCCCAGGAAATTAATTCCAGACGCTCTCCGTTTCTCTATCTAGAGTTTGTTGGCTGCGTTATTGATAACAGAACAACTCAGGTAATTAAATCCAGGCACTTGGGGCCTCTCCTCAGGATTTGTTTTGAGTGGAAGAAGGATCAGGAACAGGGTCAGAGCTGGAAATCCAAGAGGATTTGCGTTTTTATGGGGGAATCGGGGTCCGGAGTTGAAGGTTGGGAGAGCGCAGTGTTGGAAAGCGGCTTTTCTAGCTCAAAAGAGGAGATTTTTCTCATTTCCCTCTCCTCTTGGCCACGCATAATCCAGCCCCACCCAACAACAAGCTAAAATAAAAAATAATAGAGATTAAGGCAGGAGGGGGAAGGAAGCTGCGTTGGTTTTTTTCCCGTTTTAGTCATATTCATTCAATGCTGACAGTTTACGCCTTCAGTTCTAGGTGTGATTTTTTTCATCTATGGGGAGGAACGAGGCAAAAATTTTTGGGAATTGAGGTAAAAAATGTTACATACAACCTCAGGAAACGCCTTGGTGGGACAGAAAAAGGGGTGAAACAGGTTTCAGGCCACCAGAGCATTACTTTTTAAAAACAGCAAGCGGAAAGGGCTGGAGTTTAAACCTTTATCACGAAATTTCTGGGAAAAAAAAATCCCTTCACTCCACGTTTCTATAAAACCGTATCCGATCTGCCGTCGACTGCAAGTACGAAAGAGAGTTTATAAGTGGTTTAGAGACAGGTTTGTCCGGTGCCCTGAGCTCTGCCGCCGCTAAAACAACCACCTGTAACAGCTTCCAGCCCGTTTTACGCTGTTTGTAACACACCTCCCGATACAGCCGCACCCAGAAAGCGAGAGCCGCCAGTGAAACCACCGCGGCCGAGACCTGCTCCTCAAATCCATCCCCGAACTGTCCCGGCAAGACGTCACAAGCGATTCCGCGGGTGTGCTTTTTCAGCCAGCCGCCACTGACAAACAACGCGAAGCCCGGCTGAACGCTGGGTAACAGTCATTCCCCCATTTTACAACCCCAGCAACCCCGTCAGGCGCCGGCTGAATTGAGCCGGGTGACCTCCCTGAAGGCTGGCAGTTTAATTACAGCGGGAGCCACGTGCCCGGCGGTGTTAAACGCCGCATCAGTCGTCGGGTGTTGGCTCTTTGGGATCTCAAACACCGGGGTTTTGAGGTGACACAGTCCCACCGATACCACGGAGGGCTGCCAGATCGTCCTGCCCCTTCCCTGAACCACTCCTGACCGCTGCCCCTTAAATTTATCCTTAAAAATAAAATAACACCACACAGAGGAACGGAAACGTCACCTTCCCCTTCAACCTCCTGACGCACCATCGTTATCGTTAGAAAGCGCTGCTGAAACTACGTCTGCGGTCTCATCCTCTCTACGCTGCTTGCTTTATTCCCTTTTTTCCCCACCGATTGTCTCGTCTCGGTGCTGAGAAACACCGTTACATCTCCCTGCCTGTGAAAAGAGACCCACATATGCGCCGCTACAGCTGGAGACGCTACAGCCGGAGACGCTACAGCCGGAGACGCTCCTGAGGTGGCGTTCGGTTGGCAGCAGCGAGGGGGTGAGGAGATGGAGCGGCACATCGCCCGAACAGCTCGAAACAAAGCAGGACCGAGATGCCGGTGGTGCTGTCAGCATCAGGAACGCGGCCCTGGGAGGAACACGGTTGATTGTAATCCTGTTCCCGGTGGCTCTGGCCAAGGAAAAATCCTGACGATGCAGAATTCAGCTTCGTTAATCCCGGGCGGATTAAAGCGGGTGGTGTAATGACAGCCTGCAGAGGCGGCAGCTGCGCCGCTCGCGTGAAATACAGGCGCCGTGAGGACACCGGGGAGGGGAGGTGAGAAGACGACGGCGGAGCCGCTGCCATATGCGGAGAGAGGAGGGACGGACGGAGGGAAGCACTTCTTCACGGAGATCTGGCTTTGGAGGAGTGCCGGAGCTTGCCAAAACGCCTGCCGGACACATAGCCACAAGCCACCCTGTGCCACGCTGGGGAACCACAGGCGGTCGTGGGTTAGCCGCGAAAAAGCGCTGAAATAATCTTAAAAAAGTGGATTTGTAGGAAAAATAAAGCCTCTCATGGCTCGGAAATATTTAGTGTTTTCAGGTTAGGACGTGGGATGATGCTGACAGGGACAAGCGGGGAGCAAAAAGGACGGCGTCCCCTCCCACCCAGCGCGGCAGCTTCGGTTCAACATTTTCCACCGGCACCGAACAGAAATCGCTCTCCCTCACCCCAATTTCTCCCCCTCCTTCCTCTTTCCCAGTCTGGGCTCCGGCCGGAAAGCCAGCGCCCCCCGCTAGGCTGGGCCTAAGGCTGCCCGTGAGCGCCGAAGCGAGCTCCAGGGCCGGGTGAACGCTCGGGAAGACAAAAAGACCTCGAAAAAGGGTATTTGCTGCCAGCGGAGCCTAGGAAAGGGTCAGCGGACCCTGAAAACCCAGGGAAGAGGGTTTTTTTGCATCAGAGAAATCCTTAAAATCCCTTTTCCCGCAATTTTCCAGCACTGACGACTGAGTAGACCTGCTTGAAAGATGGGTGTGCATCCGATTCCCTGCAGTAGCGATGCAACACGCGTGGAAAACAGGTTGGAAACGGAGCAAAACCAAACTAACCCCCTCGATAACTTATTCCCGGGTGTCTTTGCCGACGTCGAGCCGCGCGGCGCGTCCCCCGGCCGCCCGCGGGTGCCTCTTCCCAGCCCCACGGGCGCATCCCCCGGTGATTTAAGGTTTTAACCGAAAGTGTTTCGCCTCCCAATTAGCGCTGCATGTCGAGACGAACCCCGTTAGCGCTGCGGTTCGGCCGAGGGCGGGGTGGCGACCTGCCAGGCTGCTGGTAATTAGTGCCTCACGACAGTACCGTCGCTAAGGACTCGGTAAAACCCAAGAATAATCCAGGTGTCTTGTGAGATGAGACTGGGGGCCGTCAGGAAGGAGAGAAACAGGGAAAATCAGATGTTTTGGTGGAGTATAAAAGCGGGAGATGCTTTGAGAGAAGAGCTGAGCGCTTAAACTCAACCCGTGCCTAACGTTAGGCTTCGTTTTAGCTTCTCGTCGTTAAGAAATCAGCCGAAAGCCCGAGGCACAAGATTTAACGTCCCTCCGAGCATCTCGGCTGCCATCCACCTCCGGGACGTTCGGCCCCTTCCCCAATTTGGCTTTTTGATTCCCCACGGAGTAAGATTTCTTTCTTTTTTTGCTCATTTTATCAATTCAGGCTTTGGTACACAAGATTTTGTTTCTTTTCCGCCTGTTTTTGGCAATTTAGGCTTCGCTACACAAAAATGTTGTTTCTTTTTCTCCCCTTTTCAGCAATTTAGGCTTCGATACACAGAAATTTATTTCCTTTCCGCCCGTTTCCAGCAATTTATGTTTTGCTACACAAAAATTTGTTTCTTTAACCCATTTTCAGCAATTTACGCTTCATTACACAAAAACCTGGCGCTTCCTCAGCCCTCCCGGTTACTCCCAGAGCAACGATTCTCCCATCCCGGCATTTCCGCAAACTATTTTATCAAAATCCTGCAAAACCAGCAATTAAATGACAGAGGCTTAAACTCATTTTCCCGCTTGAAGGCACGAAATCAAGCGAGCGAGCAACTGCTGCAGAAAATGAAACCGGTTCCTTCCATCTCTCCTCCTCTTGACCCTTTTTTGAGCCTTTTTGCACCATTTATCGGTGCCCGGAGAAAATCCTCACCTAAAAATTGGCACCCGGAAAGAGATTTCGCCCTCGTTTCCCCCCACGGAGGGAATATTCACACGGGAGATGAAAATGCACCCTCTTTACTGTGGTCCCTGAGCCGGAGGAACGTCGGGGTGCGGAAAAGGGACCCTTCGGGGTGGGGATTGTGGATTTTAGGGAACAGGGATGTTTCAGAGCGATGCCAAAAGCCGTTTGCAGATGCGTGGGGTGATGCCCCAGCGGCCGGCTTTGATCCGTGGGGAAGAACTTATCCAAGATCCTCCTGGTTATCAAAAAAAAAAAAGTGAGATTGGTAAAACCAAGGAATTAATTTCTCTCTGCAGGATCGCAGCGCCAGCGCTGTCCTACCTCGAGCACCCGGCGCCGAATCCGGATGAGGGACGCGCACCGGATCGGCGACGTCTCCGTGCCGAGGGACACGGCGGCAAGGTGAGTTCAGAGCGCGGTGGTGCCGGCTGTCCCCTCCGAACAGCCGCGGCAAACGCTCTTGGGTTGGGTTTCCCAGCCCCCCACGCCCCAGGACCGGGAAAACACCGATATCGGGGAGGGATTTTCACCGATAAGGAATATCCAAGGAGGGGAGTTTTGAGGATGAGGAACTGCCAGCGCACGGTAGGAAAACACGGCGGTAGCTGAACCCCCCCGTGCCTCGGTTTCCCCTGGCTGTGCCACCGCTGCAGCGGGGACAAACTGAAGCGAGAAGGGAAAAAAAAAAAAAGAAAAAAAAGCCTTAAAACCAGGAAAAACAACTCTTTGGGGCGGCTCCTCCCGGCCCAGCCCCACCCGAGTGCCGGGGGGGAGCGCTGGGAATTCCCGGCTGGATATCACGGCGCAGGCATTCGGGGTAGGATGAGGGCACAGGTCGCGCCTCGCTCCCCGTGACGGGGTCGGAGTCTGCTCCGATTATCCGGGGCAGCTCCTGAAAATAGGGATTTTAAAAAAAAAACAAACAAACAAACCAAAACTAAACAAACCAACAAAACCCCCGCGAATCCCTGTTTGCATGGAAAAATCCTCCCTGAAAAATCCCGGAGCCTCCCGCCCTGAAAACAGGCTGTAACTATTTCAGGGATCCGTCAGCTAATTTAAGCCGGGAACAGTCGGACACCTCGTGGCTGAGGGTTAAAATTGAGAGGCGGCCGCGGGGAACCGGGGAGGGGGCGAAAAGGGGGGCGGCAGGGGAAGGGATCCCGTCTTTTTTCTTGTGGGATGAAAAAACGAGGAGGGAACGGTTCACCCTCCCTTAAAATTGGGGAGCGGGGATGCGACAGGGACACAAAACCAGCCGTAACAGCATGAAAAAGCGCTGCCCCCCCCCGCCTGCTCCTCAGCATCCCGGCGCAGGGCCCGGCCGCTCGCGGCGGCAGGGATTTGCGAGCCGGTGCCGCGAGCTGCCGGGGAAGAGAGGCCAAGCGTATCCCGTCCCCCGCCCCAACTCGAAGCTCCCAAATTTACCGCCGTCATCCCACCACGCTACGGCTACACCCGATGCGCCGGTGACAGGCAACCGGGGAAAGGAAGGGTGGGAATCTCCCCGGGAAGCGAAGCCGGGGGTTGCAGCCGATACTCACCGCCGTCCTCCTCCCGGTCTGGCGGCTGAGCCGGAGCCAACCGTGGCCGTTCCCTTCCTCCCAACGCCGGAGCGTCGGCGCAGCCGGCTCCGAGCCAACGTTCAAGCCCCACCCCGGCACGGGGCCTCGCTTCCCCCTTCCCGGTGTCAGGGGGAGGCTCCTTTTTTTTTTTTTTCCTCCCCGCTTCCCAAAACACGTTCACCTCTCACCGGGATGAAGAGCCGGGTGGTTTCGCCTTCTCCCCGGCGAGTGGGAACGCCGTCGTACCTCGATTTCCCCCCTCCGTCATGGGAAGATGGTTTTCTATCAGAAAAATCCCTGAGGAAATAAAAATAAAGCTGGAAAAATCCCTGCCGGCTCCCAAGGGAAGCGGGGGATTCCCTACAGCGGAGCTCACCCCCCACCCCAAAATCCTCGGCCGACGGGAACCCCCATCTCCGCAAGGACGCGGCAGAGTTAAACCTGCTCCGCGGCGGAGCCTCCGCTCGTTTAAATCCCAAATTAAAATCCCAAATTAGCCTCATCGTCAAGGATCATCTAATTAAGAGACAAACGAGGCACCAGCTGCTCCAGAACCCCCCCCAAAGTCCCCCCCGCAACGCGGCGCCCAGCTCGTCCCACGGGTTTTAACCAAAACCGGCGTTTTTATGAGGGAAACCGAGGCTGGATGAGGAGCACCAAAGGTGAAAATGGGGAGAAAACAGGGTTTTGCTGCCCTCCTCCCGCAGCAGGAGGGAAAAAAAAGCTGGAAACTGAAAAAAAAAAAAAAAGGCGGAAAAATGAAAGCTTTTACCCACGCTGGGAAAGAAAACGGCACTTTATTTGGGGTGAGAAGCGCTAAAATCGGCAAAATACCAGAGGAACCAAGGCTGAGGTGCGACGGCTGGAGAAGACCACGACGCTGCCCAGCCGCTTTGCGCGGATGTTTGGGGAGAAAACGGGGATTTTCTGGCAAATCCTGGCCGGCCGGCGTTACACCCGCGAAAACCGTGCGGGGACCTCCCTCCCCGGACCCCGTTTTCCCCTGGTTTTACCCTAAACGTGTCCCTAACACCCACGTGGGATTTAAAGGGTGAAGATGAAGTCGCCGCTTCGAGAGGGAGCCTGTAATAGGGCCAGGCAGGTAATTAAGTGGAAAATTAACGAAGCGAGACGCGCGCCAGCTCAGCGCCGACTGACGAGGTTGTTCTCCAGCCTCCCCACGCCTGTAACTACCCCGCGGCGGGGCGAGTTACACAACTCATTCCCTTTTTCGCAGCGGATTTACCTTTTTTCCGGCAAAAGTAAGGTTTTTCCCGCCTCTTTCCCCCCTCCCCAGCATCGGAGCGGAACGAACAGCGGCAGCGTCCTCATATTTGAGGTGAAAAACAGGGAAAAAAGTGTTTCAACCCCAAATGTGACGCTGTTATTTTGCCCGTCAGCGAGCGGAGAGCTGTGGCATCCTTCAGTGAAGCCCCTCCCTGCACTTCAGAGCCCCCCACCCCAGGCTGTAAATTAATTACTTTTGGATTAATTAAACTCAGAATCGCATGAGGGAGCTCAACCCAAACAAAGTCACCCGGGAGGTGAATCCAGGACGCCTGTATCCCGCCGGCGGCGGATTTCAGCCCCGCCACGCACCGAGATTCCTGTTTCCGCACATGGATTCCCCTTTTCCGAGGGTAAATCCAGCTGGATCATCACCTTCGTTTACCTAACGAGCAGGAACAGACACAGGGAACCCGCCTCCTCCTGCTCCAGGTAATGAGCGACCCCAAATCACCCGTCCGCGGCCCAAAAAACCGTCACCCTGCGCTTGTGTCGCTGCTAATCCCGGTCATCGGAAACGGCGCCTGTAAAAACCGCTACCAAAAGCGGCTCCTTGCCGCCCCATCCTTCTCGTTAACCGATTAATTAGCGATTATCGGGGTGGGTCCCACCACACTGGGGAGCTCCACGGGGCGAAACGGGGTCAGGCGAAGGCGGCTGCAGGCGCGGGGACGAACACAAGCGTTTTGGGTGGTTTTGAACCGAAATTCCAAATGTATTTTAACACTAATTTGTTCCTGTGAAGTTGTAGGAGGGAGACGGGTGGAGGAAATAAGTCTCTGTCCCGACAATTTAGATTTTAACGACTTGAGCGGCAACACAGGGACTCCTCCTCTCGCCCTTGGTGTCCTCCCGCTGTAGGTACAGGCGGCCGTAGGTACCCCCGACCTGGCCCTTCGTCAGCCGGCCGGGATTGATACAGACGCAGCCCAGCACATCCTGTGGGAACACGAGAGCGATGGTTGCGGATCCGCACGCCGCCGGCCGCGACGCCCCGGCTACGGCCGCACAAGACTCCGCTTTAGTCGTGCTGTAAACCAGATTTTGCCCAACTATGTCAAAATACAGTGGGTTTTGGGGGTATTTCAGCGGGTGTGCGCGCCGACTGACCTTGATGAAGTACCGCAGCTCCGAGGGGGTGACGAGGACGTCCGGGGTGACGGGTAACGAGGCGTAGCTGTAGAAGTTCTCGTAGTCGACGTTCAGCTCCTCCGAGGGAGGGTACAGCGGGTAGTAACTGCCAGAGCGGGGGAACACAGGTTACCGCGGCCTTCGCCTGTAGCAACAGCGCCGCGACACCGTCTCGGACACAACCGGTAGATAATTTTGGGGTAGAAAGAGTTATTTCTGCTTCTTTCGGCTGTCCCCGGGTATCTGCTATCTCTGAGGGCAGCCGCCAGCCGGGGAAGCCTGACGCACACCAGTGCGGAGGTCTTACAGCGCTACAACCCTCTGAATCCTGTTTTTAAAGGGTTATCAAACCCAAAAAAGACATTTTTTAGGTAAAAAAAAAAGACTTTAAAGGGGAAGGCAGCAAAACCGGTGCAGGATTTCCCTCGTTTGGGCAAAAAAAGCTCTTTCTGGGTTCAACCGGGCGTTTGTGCTAAACCCTCACCTCCTCTGTGTCAGGATGTGCTTGAGGATTCGCGTGAACCTGTCCGAGATCCCGGATGAGCTGCGAGAGAAACTGAGAAACGGTTAAGAAAAGGGAGGAAAAAGGGGAAATAAATAAAAAAAGCTTGCAGGCCGTGCTGATTAATTAGGCATGCAGCCTAATTAACGACTCGGTAGCGGCACTGCCAGGAGCCAGGAGAGAAACGAGCTGCTGGAGGAGACAACGGAAGGGCGACACCCGCGGACGAGGGTCTCTGCCGAAATCGCGCCGATTCGGGGCTGGATCTGGCCGCCGGCGGGAGATCCCCGCTCCGACGCGTTCCCGAATCCGGGCGTCCCGTTAGCACCCACCTGCTGATCTCCTCGGCACCCATGTGGAGGAGGAGGTCGGTGGAGGTGAGGCCGAGAACGATGCCGTCAACGTCCAGGGTGCAGGGGTCCGGCACGAAGTGCACGCGCTGCCGGGAAGACGGTGACGCCGGGGCAACGGTGACGCCGGGGCCGGCTGCGGATTTGCCAACCCGGCCGTCGCAAAACAGACCCTAAAACACCCCCAAGGGTGCCCTAAACTGCCCCCAACATGCTCGGCTTCCCTTCAACGCCCTAAAACTGCCCCAAAGCCGCCCTAAAACTGCCCTAAAACACCGCAGTCGTGCTGGTTTTTCCTGAAATAACTCAAGTCTACCCTACCACCCCAAACTTGCCCTAAAACACCATAATCTAGCTACGTTTTGCTTACACACCCCTAAACCTGTCCTAGACTGCTCCAAAGCCCCCCCAAATGCCCCAAAGCTGCCCCAAAACACCCCAAAGCCGCCCTAAAATGCTGGAGTCACACTGGGCTTTCCTCAAATATCCCAAATCTACCCCAAACTTGCCCTAAACCACCGTAATCAGGCTAAGCTTTGCTTGAACGCCTCTAAACCAGTCCTAAACTACCCCAAAGCTGCCCCAAAACGCTGCAGTCACGCTGGGCTTGCTCAGATACCCTGAACCCACCCCAATATTACTCTAAAACGCTGCAATCATGCTCAGCTTTCCTAAAACGCCCCTGAACCAGTCCTAAAACGCCCCAAAGTCACCCCAGTCACGCTGGGCTCTCCTCAAACACCCCAGATCTACCCTAAACCACCCAAATTTACCCTAAAATGCCGCAATCATGCTACGCTTCCCTTAAATGCCCCTAAACCAGTCCTAAACCACCCCAAGCCCACCCTAAAACGCCACAATCATGCTAAGCTCTCCTTAAACGCCCAAAACGCGCCCCAAAAAACGCCGCAGGCGTGCTGGGCTTTCCGCCAGGAGCATCAGAAGCTGCTCGGGAGGGAAAAAAAGAATTAAATTTGGGAATTTTAGCCCAAAAAGTGCTGGGAGAGGCACAGGATCACGGTGAGGGCCAGGAAGGAGCTCTGGGCCACGGCACCGGCTCACCGCAGTTACTTAATTCCCCATTCGCTCGTTAAGCGTCTCGGGGAACGCCGTGACCTAACGAGGGAGGCGCGGGGACCGCCGGATTCCCCGCTCCCGAATCCCTTCTCCTCCAGGAAATCGCAGCTTCGCTGGTATTTCGCTCCCAAAAACGGATATTTTTTTTGGCGAGAAATCACAGCCGGATGGGAAAAACAGGCGGGATTTCACCTCAAAACTTGGCAGCTTGTTTTCACAAGGCCAGGGCGGGGATTTTCCTGGAAATTCCGGGGTTTTGAGGGTAAAAAGCGGAATTGCCGAGGCGGGGGGTTGGTTACCGGTCTGTCGTCCTTCGGCAGCTCGGGGTAGAGGAACGGCGGCTGCGGGTAGACGTAGTCGTGGTGGACGTCTCGCGGCGAGGGGATGAAGACGAGGTGGGAGCCGGCGCTGTCGGAAGAAAATGGGAAAAAACACACGGATTAAGGGACAAAGATGAGCTCGGAGCCGGCGCCGGCGGAAAAAGAGGGGAAAAACCGGGCGATTAACGAACAGCGGGAGCAGAGGAACGTTTCAACACCCAGGAACAGCGCTTCGTATAGAAACCACCGCCGGCCGCCCTCACAACCAGCCCGCGGTAGGGCGTTCTAGCAGCGAGGGGACCCCAAATCCGCTGAAATTCCCCCAAAAAGCCGCTTGGCGTTTGCACGCGAGGGGTTTCACCCGCGCCAGGGGAAGGGCTGCGACATGGTGATGTTTTTCCCCCGGGACTGAAGCCCTGGAGGGTGTTGAGAAACAGTCGGGCTGCGAATACAGCCTTCCCCGTCGCGCGGGGAGACACCTCATCCCCGTTTAACCTGAGAAGGGGGGGAAAAAAAAAAGCTTAAAAACCACCTTTTTAGTGAATTTAGGAAATAACTAGAAGGGGAAGGGTCTGGCCGAGACGCCGGAGGGGCGCGAAGAGGCGTCTTGGGGTGTCCCCGGCCCCCCGGCACATGTCACCCGGCGGCGGGGAGGGTTGTTGACGGCGAGAGGGACGAGGGCGACGCGCCCCCGTCGCCGGCAGCAGATGAAAGGCGCTGGCGGCGCCCGGCAGGAAGGGGAATAAAACAAAAAGAAAAAAGAAAACCATCGCTTGTTCTTTGTTCGCGCCGTCCCTCGCACCGCCGGGAAGGGCGAAGCGCCGTCCCTCGGCCCCGGGACAACACCGGGCTGGGGGAAAAGCGCGCCACCAAGCGTCCCCGGTTCGTTTCTCCGCCGCTTTTTGGGGTGGAAAAGGCAGGATCCAGCTATAAATCACGTCCGGCGGCGGGCGGACGCGACGCAAATCTATTTCGGAGCCTGTTACCAGGATTTCAACCAAAACCGTAACGATTTCACCCCTCTGTCGCCTGTTTCCCTCACGGGAATCAGTGGAAACCCCCCGTCCGGATCCCGTTTGGTGCCGAAAAAGGAGTTTTTGGGCAAAACCTGTAATAACTTTGCGCAGTCGCCGTCCCTACCTTCTCGTCCCTTCGATTATTGTCTTCAGGCAGAGCTTGAAGACGTCGGCGAAGGACCCCAGGAGCTGACACTTCTACGAATTGAGGGAGAACGCCGGGATTTGCACGACTCCCCCTTTTTTGGGGGAGCTGGGGCGCCCCCACCCCCTTCCCCGGCTTCTTTGCCCTCCCAGAGTCCGACGCCACGGATCGACCGACCCCAAGTCCGCGCGGACGGGGTGGGGTTTTGGGGGGAAAACCGAGCCGATCAGCCCCGCGAGGCCCCCGCCCGCTCGCCGCGGGTGGCGCGGCGCTCCCCGACCCCCCTCACCTCCACGTGCTCGTGCCTGGCGTCCACGAACGGCCCGAACTGCGAAGGAACGGGGGGAAACGGTCAGGGCAGCGGAGCGGGGGCCGAGCCCCGGCGCGTCGCCAGCCCCGGCGCCCGGAAAAAGGCGCTTTTCTAAAAATTGTTATTGTTAAGCTCCAATTTTACGCGGGGACCCCGAAGCGGTCGGGGCGAAGCGAGCCCGACCGGGGAGGCCGGCAGAAGCGGCGCGGGGACGCTCGGAGCACGACCGGCTCTCGAAGCGCGGCTTTTTCGGTCGCCTTTGGGTGAAGAAGAGGCGTTTTGGCGCTGGCGGGTGAGAGGCGGGCGGCTGGGGAGCGCGGCCCGGCCGCGGCGGCCCCGCATTTCGCGGGGCTCCGAGAGCCCCGGCGCGTTTTCGGGCAGCGGCCGCCGGGGCGTAGCCGAGGGTGGGGTCGTCGAGCCGCGGCCGCGGCTCAGGGTCCGCCCTGGCCCCGTGACCCTGAGCTTAACAGCAATTAGCGCTGGTAAGGGCTCCGTAATTGTCGCTGGAGTTAATGGCTTAATTAAGCAGTTATTGAGAATTAAAATGTGGTTAATCCTGGTTAATTTTATTAATAAACTAACTTTAATTTTTAAATAAAAAATAGAATAATTTCATTATTAATTTTAGAAATTAAAAGTTATTTTCGAGTATAAAGACATGGAATGTATATTATACATCGTATATGTAATAAGAATTTAAAATAACTATTAATTACCGATATTTAATACTAAATTAGGCTTAATTAATATCGATTAGTATTTAATTTTTGCTAGTAATGAATAAAATTGAAATAAAAATAAGCAATTTTTAAGATATTTAAAGTATTTAGTAAAAGCCTATTGCTATTTTATTTTAATTTTATTATTAAACTAAATAATTTTAAAATATTGAATGAAAATATTTAATTAGCTGACAATATTAATACGTATTAATGAGCAAACTAAGAATTAAAACGAACCAGTAAAATATTTATTTAGTTAAAGTATTAAATTAACTTAAAATACTCATTACCATTTCTTAATAACGAATCAAATAAAGATAAATGATTTCTAAATCTTTATGTAAACTAATTAAATACTTGATTTAAAATAGTTAATTATCTGGAATTTAAGTGCAAGAAAAGCAAATCATTAATATTAATTGAACACTGCTATTAAGTGGGGTAACGTAACCCGCCAGCGCGAGCTCGGGTCGACACCGTCCCCGTCCCCCCGTCCCCCCCCACCCCCTCACCAGGAGGCAGAGGTCGGGGCGGTCGCGGGCGACGAGGGCGACGAGGTCGGCGAGCGGGTCGTAGGCGCAGCTCTGCGAGGGGGTGTAGGGCCCGCAGGCCACCAGCGCCAGGCGCCGCTCTGCGGGGGCACGGCGGGGCTCGGGACGCGCGCGGGGCCCGGGGCGGGGGGCGCCGCCGCCGGGACCCGCCGCGGGCTGGGGGTACGTAAAGGGCGGGGGAAGCGGCGCGGCTCACCCGGGGCCGGCTCCGTCGGCGCGTGGAAGGGAAGGGGCACCCCCTGCGGAGAAATCGCAGGTCGCCTCAAAACCCTCACTTTTCACCCCAAAAAAGCCCACCCCGCCGCAGCCCCGAAGGCGCCCGTGAGGCGCCGTCACCTCGTAGAGCTTCGACACCACCATCTTCCTCCCGGTGCTGTTGGTCCCCTCCAGCGCCACGATCTGAAGGCGGGGCAGAAAACGGCGTCAGGCGTAAAATGTAGGGGTGGGGGAGGAAGGTCGGGGCGCTCCCCGCCCCCCGCCGCCCCCCGCCACCGCCGTGGCCGCACCTGGCCGGGAAAGAGGGAATAGTCCTTCAGTTCCGAGAGATCCAGGGGGATTTGTCCGCCCGAGGAATGTTGCCTGTCACCCTCCAGCATCACCGACTTGGCGTTGAGTTTCCCGTTGCTGTCGCAGCCGATCCGGCCCAACACCGTCACCGGCTCCTACGTGGGGACACCAAAAAAAAAAAAAACCATATAAACCCCCGGAAAAGGTGTTTTTGCGCCAAAAGGGGCGATAAAAGCGGGCGCGGGGCGGCGTTCACCTGCGCCAGGAGCGACACCGAGGCGAAGTCCTCCAGGCCGTGGTGACTCTTGAGCGCGTCGCCGAGCTCCTCGATCCTCCAGGACAGCACTACGGGGGGAGGACGGGTGTTACCCGCGCCCCGGACACCCCCCGAAACATGGGGTTGCCGCCGAACGGAAGGCGTCACCTTCCCAAACCCCCTCCCCGGGGCCGTAGCGTCACCTTCCCGGACGTCAAGCGTGTTCTGGAACATGAACTTGTAGCTTTTTGTCAGGTTTTCTTCCGGGAGACCGAAAAGCTTCGGGGTACAACCGCGGCCGCCCCGACCGCTCCAGGAGGGACCCTGGACGGAGCCGAACGAGGCCACCACCTCGCCCCGGCTGCTGCGCTCCGTGTATTTTTGGGAGGGGGCGACGCTGCGGGGACAGAAGAAGGGGTGGCGGTGACAACCGGCACCGACGGCGGTACCACCGCAGCGACGGTCCCGGCGCGACGGTTTACCTCGGAGAGAAGCTGTTGGGAGAGAAGAGAGCGTAGGGGCTGCGGGAGGAGGGGGTCCGCTTGGGCCGGGGGTTTTCCGGGGTGGAATTGCTGCGTTTTTGGGAATTCTGTGAGGGGGGAAAAAAAAAAAAAAAGATATTTTGAGGTGAGGAGGGTTTTGGGGCGGAAAACGGTAAATTTAGGGGTGGGTTTTGGGGTTAAGGTGGCGGCGTCGCACCTTGGACGGCGTGGTGTAGGCGTCCAGCAGCTCATCCTCCTCTTCCTCGTCAAGGCTGCCCAGTTTGTTAAGGAGCCCCTTGCCAACAGCCCTACTTTTGGGGTGTCACCCACCAGCACCCCCTTAACTCCCCTCATTAACAGCCGCTAACGAGGCCTCGTTTCCGGAGAAGGGGCCGAACGCCAACGGGGCGGGGGGGGGAATCCCGCGTGGGACACCGTAACACCCCCTTTTTTTTTTAAGGATCACCCCAAAACCTGCCGGATACAGCTCCTGGAGGGAGTTGACGTCGTGGAGACCACCGTAGCGGTTGTCCCTTTTCCGGAGGGCCCTGCTGTTGCGCTTGGCGAGGACCTGGAGGAGGAGGAAGACGACGAAAAGGAGGAGAGGGGTGAGTGCTCCCCCCTTTTTCGGGGGGTTTTGGGGTGGGGGATACGGGGGACCCCCGCACCTCGTGCTCGAAGGCGTCGAGGCCGCTGGCGGAGAGCTGGGTGCCGAGGTCCTTGCTGGTGATGAAGGCCAGCAGCTCGTTGGCCAACGTCACCGGGCCCAGCCCGTGGGTCAGGCACAGCTCCACCACTGCGGGGAGGGAGGGGTTAACGGGCTTGGGGACACCCCCCCCCCCCACAAGGTACCCCGAAACCCGCCGGTGGGCTCCCTCCCACCCCCGCCGCACCTTCCCCCTCCCCAGCTCCCCCTGACGCCCCCCAACCAACACCCTGAACACCTGCACCCCCAAAACCCGGCAGCTCCCAGAGCCCCGTAACAGCCCCCCGCCACCCCCAGACCCCTCCCCGCCACCCCCAAACTGCACAACCCCCCCCAAAACACCTCGCTTGACCCCCCAAACACCTCCTCTGACACCCCCAGCCCACCAAGCAACCTCCCTGACACCCCAACGCTCCCTCAAACAACCTCACAGCCCCCCAACACCTCCCTGAGACCCCCAGACCCCCCAACGCCCCCCCAAACATGTCCCTGACACTCCCAGACCCCCCCAAATGCCTCCCCAACACCCCCAGACCCCCCAACGCCCCCCAAACATGTCCCTGACACCCCCAGACCCCCCCAAACGCCTCCCTGACACCCCCAGACCCCCCAACGCCCCCCCAACACCTCCCTGAGACCCCCCCAGATGCCCCAACGCCCCCCCAACACCTCCCTGACACCCCCAGACCTCCCCAAACACCACCCTGACACCCCCAGACCCCCTAACACCCCCCCAAACACCTCCCAGAGCCCCCAACGCCCCCCCAAACACCTCCCTGACACCCCCAGACCCCCCAACGCCCCCCAA
Source organism: Morus bassanus (assembly GCA_031468815.1). NCBI lineage: Eukaryota > Metazoa > Chordata > Aves > Suliformes > Sulidae > Morus > Morus bassanus. The sequence continues at coordinate 69,342 of JAVHSO010000253.1, forward strand.
TACCTCCCTGAGACCCCCAGACCGCCCCACACCCACTCAAACACCACCCTGACACCCCCAGACCCCCCCCAAACACCTCCCCGACACCCCCAGACCCCCCCAAACACGTCCCCGACACCGCCAGACCCCCCCAACACCCCCATAAACACCTCTCAGAGCCCCCAACGCCCCCCAAACCCCCCAACGCCCCCCCAAACACGTCCCTGACACCCCCAGACCCCCCAGCGCCCCCCCAGACCCCTCCGTGAGACCCCCGCCGCCCCCCGGGGCCCTCACGCCTGGCGGGCACGTCCTCCCCCTGGCAGCGCAGCTCGAAGAGCCGCAGCTCCCGCAGCACCGCCTCGGCCGACACCGCCTCGGCCTCCCGCTCCGCCATCGCCGCCGCGAAAAGCCCGCGCGGGCGCGACACCGCCGCGCTTGACGGCAGCGGGGGCGGGGGAAGTGGGAGGGGCCGCGCCTTATAAGGGAAAGGCGGCGGGGAAGGAGGCGTGGCTATGCAGATGTAGGGGGTCAAGAGGCCAACGGGAGAGGGGCGGGCGGGGAGGGGGCGTGGCCGGAGCACACACCGCAGCTGTCGTCCCCCCCCTCCCGCGAGGGGGCTGAAAAAGGCGGGAATTTTCCCGCCCTCGCGTGAGGTGATTCCTCAGGGCGCCGAGGGGGAGCGGCGGCACCGAGTCATGGAGTCGTTAAGGTTGGAAGAGCCCTGAATTCATCGGGTCCAACCGCCCGCCCGACGCCCCCAGGCCCGCGTCTGCACATCGGCTGAGCCCCCCCGGGACGGCGACCCCACCGCCTCTCCGGGCAGCCCGTCCCGCTGCTCCGGCGCCCTCGCGGGAAGGAAGGTTTTTGTCACGTTTAGGTGGAGCTTCCCGTGTTCCGACTCGTGCCCGTCGCCCCTCGGCCTGTCGCTGGGCACCGCTGACAAGAGCCCGGCCCCACCCTCTCGACAGCCACCCCTCAGATATTTCTAAGCCCTGACAAGCTCCCCCTCAGGCTCCCCTTCTCCAGGCTGAACAGACCCAGGTCTCGTAAGGGAGGTGCTCCCGGCCCCCGACCATCTCCGTAGCTCTCGGCTGGACTCGCTCCAGCAGTTCCCCGTCGCCCTCGAACCAGGGAGCCCGGAACGGGACGCGGCGCTCCGGCCGCGGCCTCACCGGGGCGGAGCAGAGCGGGAGGGTGAGCTCCCTCGCCCCGCCGGCCACGCTCCTCTCCGTGCCCGCAGGACGCCGCCGGCCGCCTTGCCCGCGAGGGCGCGGTGCCGGCTCGCGCTCGCCCCGCCGCCCCCCAGCGCTGCCGGGGCCGGCTCGGCGGAGCCGCTTCGCCGCGGGGCGGCCCCGGCCCGCACCGGTGCGTGGGGCTGTTCCCCCCCAGGGGCAGGACCCTCCGCCTGCTCCGGTTGAGCTCCCCGAGGTTCCCCTCGGCCCAGCGTGCCCAGGTCTCGCCGGACGCCGGCACAGCCTTCGGCGTTACTGGCCGCTCCTCCCAGCTCGGTGCCGAGGGGACGCTCCGTCCCTCCGTCCTCCGTCCACCCCGCGTCCCCGCACACCTCCACCGAGACCACGGCACCCTCATCCCGCATCCCCCCGCCAAGGACCGCGACCCGCCGCCGGGCGGGCTTTTATTCGGAACAACAACAAAAAAAACCAACACCAAACCCCAAAACCCGCTAATGAGCCCCAAAGATACGTTAAGTACGTGGGGTTATTCGCACCTGCGTGGCCGAGGCGTCGCGCCGAGCGCCAGCGCTCCTCCTCAGCACCCGGCACGTCGAGGGGGGCTGGTGGGATCCGCCCTGAAGGCAGCGGGGGGGAAAGAACCAGCAGGAAAAGACCTTTGGTTTTAATGTTTCTTGACCTTTTTTTTCCTCCTTATTTTTAATTTATACAATTTAAAAAAAAAAACACCCTTATGGCACCCGGTAGGCAAAAGATCCCTGACTGAGGCACTGGGAAAGAGCGCGGAAGCGAGAGGTGATGGTGGCCGCGTCAGGGGGCCCGGAAATCGGATCAGAGCCGGCGTCACCCCCGCCGTGGGCTCAGAGAGGCACAAAATCTGTGAGAATTTCCCCCAAAACAGCCGTGCGAGAGGCGAGGAAAGGGGCGTTTCTTTGGCAAAGCGCGGGGGGAGCCCCGTGTCCCGGTGGGGGGCGGCCGCAACACCTTCGCACGCACGCACGCGCACATCCCCCTTCTTTTTATGCTGAAAAAGCCAAACAAGAAGGGAAAACCCATCGTGGTTCTTGCTGTCGGCTCCCGCTGGGAAGGCACTTGGAGGGCTGGGGGGTCCGGTCAGGCGAACATGGTGAGCTGGAGCCACTGCGGGAGGAGGAGGAGGATGAGGAGGAGGAGGAGGAGGGGGAGGGTGTTGGGTGGGCGCCAGCCCCACGCAGCACCCGCAGGTACCTGCAGCAAGTCGAAGGTGACGACGCCGTCCTGGTCCACGTCCATCGCTTGGAAAAACCCTGGGGTGAGGGAAATTGCGGGGGGAAACGGTGGGGTTTTTAGTGGGAAAAGTGGGAAAAATGGGGCAGGATTTAAGGGGGAAAGTTGAGGAAAACCAGTGGGGTTTAAAGGCAAAAAGTAGAAAAATGGGGCAGGATTTAAGGGGAAAATTTGGAAAAAAAACCCCAAAAAACCCCCGTTAAATCTCAATTTCCAATTTTTCCTGTTAAACCCTGCTGCTTTTTTTACACTTTTTAACAGAAAAAATTGTTTTTTCCAACTTTCCCCTTGAAAACCCGTTGGGTTCTCCAGCTTTCCCCTCGACTCCTGTGGGGTTTTCCCAACTTTTCCACAGAATTCAACAGGGGGGAAAAAAAAAAAAATCTTTTCAATCCATTCCTTTCCAACTTTTCCTGCTCAATTATTTGGGAAATGCAGCAGGATCAGACAAAACGGTGGGTTTTAGGGCTAAAAAGTCACTCACGGAACATGGTCTCCAGGCGCACAAGGCAGCAGACGAAGTTGTCGAAGTCGATGGCCAGGTCGGGCTCCGCGTAGCGGGTGATGATCAGCTCGTGGAGCTTTTTGTTCAATTTATAGCCTTTTTAGGGAAAAAAAACCAGCACCCTAAAACCACCCGAGGCGGCGTTAACGACTCCGGGGTCCATCGCCGGGGGCTGAGCGCTACCTGCCGCTTCCAGCGCCATCCGCATCTCGTAGGCGCTCATGCTCCCCGACTTGTCCAGGTCGAACTTGCGGAAGATGGCCTGCGAGCCAAACCCCGCCCCCAGAAAAAGAGAAGGAAAAAGTGGGGGGGGTCCCCTGTGAGGAGAGAGACCCCAACCCCCCCCCAGCGCGCCCCAAAACCCGCCCCAGGACCCACCAGGTAGTTGCGGATCCTGTTCCACAACACGTTGAATTCCACCAGTCCCAGCTTCCCGTTGCCGTCTTTCTACGGGGTGGGAGGGGTTAAGGAAAGCGGGGGGCTTTGGGGGTGTAACCCCCACCCAGCGGGGCAGGGACCCCCCCAAACAGCGCCCCATCGCCGCCGCCGGAGGATACGTCCATGAGGTTGACCATGCTGCGGCAGGACTCGATGCTGAAGCCTTTGGTCCGGAGATCTTTATCTGCAAAGAATCCGGTCGTTCTTTGCGTTAACGAGTTAAAGGACGATTAGGGGGGTTTTGGGGGTGGGGTGTTTCCCGCCGTGAACCCCAAAATCCCGCCCGGCGCCTCACGTTTGCCGATGATCCGGTTGAGGATGGTCTGGAGCTCCCTGACGCTGATCTCCATGTCCTACGGGAGGGAGAAGACGGGGTGTTCTCCGGCGGCGCCGTGTCGCCCGCCACCGCCGGCGCCGCCGATCCCGGCGCGCCCCCGCTTACCGCCCCCGCCAGCTGCTTGAAGAGTTGCTTGAAGTTGTCGTCGATTTGGCTTTCGGAGAGCACTTTCTGAGGGAAAAAAACAACCGTTTCGGTAAAAAGGTGACGCCTCGGCCCGCTACGGGGTCGTCCGCCGCCTCTCACCTCATCCGGGAGCGTCGCCTGGATCTTGTCATCCATCTCCCTGCGGAGGTAACGAAGGAGAGTTTAGCCTCAAGAATCGCCGGGGATCGTTAGCGCTAACGAGGCGTCTCTTACTCGGTGCCGGCTTTCTTTTCGGAGAAGACGCGGAGAACGAAATCGCCTTCCTTGTTGGGTTCGAAGGTCGAAGGCACCACGATGTATTCCCCCGGCGGCAGCCGGAACCGGGTGCTCACCTCCCGCAGGTTGATGAATTGCTCCGAGCGGGCGCGCGAGGCGTTGGCCAGGAAGAAATCCCGCTTCAGGTGGACGCCCGATTTCCCCACGTGCTGCCGGAACGGGGTGAAAAACACCCGAAGTAACTCCCAAAACACCCTCCGCGTTTGCCCGGTTCGCCGCGGCAGCGCGGTAACGGCGGTGTTGGCGCCGCCGGCGCGTTGTATGTACCCACCTCGGGAGGAACCTGCGGGGAGAGGAGGGGAGAGGAGAGGTGAGGGCGGCGCCGGGCGACGCCACCGGGCGACGCCGCCGGGTGACGCCGATACCTCATAGACGGCGAATCCGATGGTCTCCATGTCCTTGCCGTAGCGGCGCTCGCGGCGCCGGTGTTTCTGCATCAACGCCAGCAGGAAGCTGCAGCCGGGCTCGCGCCCGCCGCCCTCGTCCCCATCGTCGTCCACCTCCTCCAGCTGGATCTTAAACTGCGGGTTTATCCAGAACGTGGCTGCAAAAAAAGAGCACGAAAAGGTGAAATCGATGCCAAACAACCAACGGTTTTGGGGTGAAACTCCCCCGCCAGCGGCGCCCTACCGGGGTAGTTCCTACAACCGCCGGCCGTGCTGCCGCGCCGCCACGTCCCGTCATAGAGCCGCGTGTTCCACTTGCGGAATTTGCGGGATTGGAGAGCGTCCGGGGTGAGGTTACAGATCTCCAGGCGGGTGAATTCCCGGAGGAAATCCCGGAAGGACATCCTGGAGGAAGAGGAGCCACCGAAGGTCGGGAGCAGAAGTTTCCCCCTTTTTTCCTGGCGCAAAAAGGCCGGGAAAAGGGTTTTTTTAGTCCCTCTTCGCTCACCAAAATTCACCGTCCTCCATTTTCACCATCAGCTGCTGCCTCAGCGCCGGCTCCACCGCGTTCCACTCGGACGAGCTGCGGGCGGCAAACGGATCTCAGCCCTGGGGCCGAGCCGCTTCGTTAATTAACGCTAACGAAGCCTCGTGGTCCTCACTTGTCGCTCCAGGGCCCCGTCCACTCCACTTCTCCCCAGGGATTGCGCATACGGATGAGGCCCAGGGACTGCCCGCGGTAGTTGATCTGCGAACGGCGCCGTCAGGGCTCCCGACCCAAAAAAGTGCCGTTTTCTCCCCAAAAACGGGGTCGTCGCTCACCTGCTTGGCCCCCGTCACCGAGTACGCGTGTCCCTTCACCAGCTTCTTGAACGTCACCGCCTCCATGTCAAAGACGCTCGTTATCTGCGAGGAAACCGAGGTGCCGGCTGGGTTAACGGCCCGCCACGCCGCGCCGCTTCTAAGGATGGGTAGGAGACCCCAAACCCTTGGATTTTAACCCAAAAGAGGCCCCTCACGTCGATGGAACAGCCGAGAAGGGAGCCGCGCTCCAGCGCCTTGAGGATGATCTGGTAGAGATCGCCGGGGGGTTTGCGCAGGTCATACCACTCCGTCACGCCGCCGGTGAAGTCCTCGAAACCCTCCGAGGTGCTGCCGCCCGACAGCGCCTCGTAGCAGCCGTTCACCCTGGTGGGCGGGAGGAAGATTTAACCGTTTTGGGGGGTTTTCGCCCCAAAAAGATGAGGGGAGAGGGGGGGAAGGCGTACTTGGCGTAGGCTTTCTCCAGCAAGGCGCTCCAGAACTCGGTGCCCTCGGCGGAGTGGACGAAGAGCAGCTTGCCGTCTTTGGTGGGCAGGAAGTCGTCCACCACCACGTCCAGCCACTCGCCGAATTGCCAGATCTGAAGGGGGGCGGGGGAAGAGGAAGAGGAGGAGGCGAGGCCGAAGGTAACCCCTCCCCCCTTCTTATCCAAGGAGCAGCATTTTAGGGAGGAAAAAACCCCTATTTTGGGGGTTCCCCCGTCCCCGGGGATGATTCATCAGGGAAAGAGCGGCGGCACCAGTGCGGCATCGCCCCGGCGGGAGAGGAGCCCGGCGGCCATTTTGTGGTGGGAAGCGCCTGATTGGCGCCCAAAATGGTGGTGGGAGCCCCAAAATGGTGGTGAGGATCCCCAAAACGGTGGTGGGGAGCCCCAAAACGGTGGTGGGAGCCCCAAAATGGTGGTGGGGAGCCCCAAAACGGTGGTGGGGAGCCCCAAAACGGTGGTGGGAACCCCAAAATGGTGGTGAGGATCCCCAAAATGGTGGTGGGGAGCCCCAAAACGGTGGTGGGAGCCCCAAAATGGTGGCGGGGAGCCCCAAAACGGTGGTGGGGAACCCCAAAACGGTGGTGGGGAGCCTCAAAACGGTGGTGGGGAGCCCCAAAATGGTGGTGGGAACCCCAAAATGGTGGTGAGGATCCCCAAAATGGTGGAGGGAGCCCCAAAATGGTGGTGGGGAGCCCCAAAACGGTGGTGGGGAGCCCCAAAATGGTGGTGGGAACCCCAAAATGGTGGTGAGGATCCCCAAAATGGTGGTGGGAGCCCCAAAATGGTGGTGGGGAACCCCAAAATGGTGGTGGGGAACCCCAAAACGGTGGTGGGGAGCCCCAAAATGGTGGTGGGGAGCCCCAAAACGGTGGTGGGGAGCCCCAAAACGGTGGTGGGAACCCCAAAATGGTGGTGGGGAGCCCCAAAACGGTGGTGGGGAACCCCAAAATGGTGGTGGGGAGCCCCAAAACGGTGGTGGGGAGACCCAAAATGGTGGTGGGGAGCCCCAAAATGGTGGTGGGAGCCCCAAAACGGTGGTGGGAGCCCCAAAATGGCGGGTATCGGTGGTTTAAGCACCTCACCTGGAAGTGGAAGATGCCGGCGTAGCCGTGCTGGAAGCTCTGCCCGTGCGGCACCACGCGGTGAAGGAGGGGCTCGTTGAGCGTGAGGGAGGCGATGGCCGCCAGCAGCCAGCAGTCACCTGCGGGCACCGGAGCCGTCTCAGTTTTGGGGTGAAAAAGGCGATTTTCGGGGCACTCAACACCCACCTATAGGTTTTTTTACACCCCCCGGGTGTTTAGGGGGAAGCCGCGGTGAGCGGTTCGAACCCGCCGGCGGCGGTAACGGCGCGCAAACGAGCCTCGATTTGGGAAAACCGTCCCCAAAAATCTCTGATTTGAGGTAAAAAAAGCAGAAATCGGAGGGGAAAAAAAAAAAAAGGAAAATGAGGAAAACGGAAGCGTCGGCGCTCCGTACCCAGCGCTCCCTGGCAGATGTCGGTGCGCGTGGCGCCGTCCACGATGAACTGCGGGCGCGGACACAGCTCCTGTGGGGAAACGCCCCCAAACCGGTCACCAAAACTCACCGAAATCATCAAAACCTAGATATTTACGGTTTTGCCTCACCGCGGTAACGACCGTCGATGACGCCGGAGGGAACGAACACCCAACCGTCGAGCCGAGGCGCTCCCCGCCGAACGCGGCTACTTAACGCCGGGGCTCACCGTCGGCCTCTTCCATTGGACGCCGTGGGTTTTGGAGCTGCCGGGACCGAGTTCGCGGAAACCGAGGGAAGCGGGAGCCGGCGGGAAGGTTTGGTCGCGGAAGAGGGTGCCGGAACGCCGGCATTCCTCCACCAATCGCCCGTAGTCCTGCCCCAGGTACCGCACCGCGTTCTCGTGCCGACCCAACCCCAACGCCTTCGCCCGTTGCCGTTGCACCTGCGCCGAAACGCCGGTGCAGTACACCGGCACGATCGGCTCCTCCGCCATCCTGGGGAGAAAACATGGGAAATTTGTAAAATAGGGGGGAAAAAATGGCGTCAAATTTGGGGTTTTCCGCTTAATTTTCCCCCTCGGCGCCGTTGCCGTCGTGCCGCGGCGGCTACGCTCTCCCTCGCGCCGGGACAAAGTCGGGGAGCGCCTCGGGCCCCCCCTTAATTAAACCGGGGGAGGATAATGAGCGTGTTTAAAGGCATCTCCCGTTAGCGGGGGACGAGTAATTAGCGCAGCCTCATTTGCGCGGGGCTCGGCCCGAAACGGGGCGGGGGGGACGGGACGGGGGAGCTTTTTAGAGCCGTGCGGGGGCATTTGGGGGGGGTTTGGGGATTTTGGGGGGGGTTGGCGTCTGCTTTAGGACGCCCACTGCGAGCAGCTTGAAAGAAAAAGGAGGATTCTGCCCCCCAAAAAACCCCCCACGGTTGGGTTTTATTAAAGCCGAGCGCTGACGATGATCCCGCCGAGGTTTTGTTTTGGGGGTGGGGAAAATGGTAAAAAACACTGAAACTTCCCCAAATGTGGGGTCCTGCCCAGGCCGCGCGGGGCCGGGGGCCATCGGGGTGATTTTGGTGAAGAAGAGCGCCGCCGTTTTAGGGTGAAAAGAGGGAATTAAGGGGGCGGAGAAGCCCTCCCGCCCTCGCCACCCCCGCGGCAGCTGCCGGCTGCCTGTCACCCGAGCGGGCCCAAAATAGTCGGGTTTAACCTCGAAGCGGCCCCGGAATAATAATTTTAAAATAAAAAAAAAAAAAAGAGACAGTTACGGCACCGGGCAGCCCCAAACGCTGACGGAACGAGAGGAAACGGCCCCAAAACAGGTCCTGCAAGTTGTGGCATGTGTGTCAGGGCCGCTCCCCGCCAGCACGGCCCGGAGCAATGCTGCAGGGCCCCCTGTTAAACCTGTGAAGGCCTTAATTAAACATTGGGGAGCTTAATTAGGCACAAATCAGAGCCGCTGAGGGAGCGACAGAAAGGCCACATGGAGGTTGGCGGCGCGGCCCCCCGGGAATGCGGCCGAACGCCGGGGGTTTCACCCCAAAACCCAGCACCGCCCTGGGGGGTTTGGTTCAGTGACACCCTAAAAATGAGGATTATGCCCCAAAAAGCACAAATCTTCCCTAAAATGAGGGTTGGGGGGATGGGGGGGGGACTCTAACCCCCTCCCGGAGCAGCTTTTTGGGGCACGATCGAGGCCTAGCTCACGGGGCGCCTCGCTGCGTTAGGGACCCTGCTCCTCCGCCCCGTTAACGAGGATCTCGTTAACCGGTTTCCCCGTTAATGAGGATCTCTGTTAACGAGGTCCCCTCCCTCACACACTTGTGCCCTGGGGGCCCCTCCACTTGCCCGCACGCCCCCAAAGCGAGCGGGAGCCATTTGCTGCCCCCCCAGCTCCAAGCCCCTCCCCACGTACACTTTTTGGGTAAGCGGGACAGAAATCGCCTCTTTTCACCCCGTTTGCAGGAGGGCAGCGGGTACCCGGCGCCCCGGCAGGTGCCGCGGGGCGAAGGCTCGGCCCGACGGCAGCACCTCAGCGGCCGCTTCTCCTCCCGTCGCGCTGGGAAGAAAACACCAGGGGAAATGAGAGAAAACAGCAAAAAAACAGCTCGATTTTGAGCAAAAACAGGAAAAACCCCGCCCAAACCCCCTAAATTCCCCGTTCCCCTCCCCCCCCCGGAGGCAGTTTTAATCCCAAAAAACCTCTTTTGGTCAGAACGGGGCTCGGTTGGGGGTGAGGGAGCCCCCACACCTCCCAAGCCCTTCCCGGCACCGAGAACGGGGGAAAATGGATAAAAATGGTAGTTTTTGCCTATTTCCCCCCTTTTTTCCCCCGTTCCAGCGGCGCGGGGAGTTGTATAAGCGCCGCCGGCCACAAAGTTGAGGAGAGGGAAAGCGCCTCCCGCCTCGTCCCCCTGCTGCCAGGCTCCGAGGGCGGCCGTCACCTCCCAGGGGACGCGGGGACGTACCTCGCTGCGGGGGGGCGCTCCCAAACTCGCCGCTTTTGGGTAAAAGAAGAAAAACCGTACGTATATTTTAAGTGTTTCTTAAGCAGGAAGGCGAGGCCGGGTCGAACCCCCCGCCCGCCTCCGCCAAGACTCCTCCCTGCGCTGCTCCTCCCTCGGAGGCTGGCGGGAGGGAAATGGGGTAAAAGTGGGTGATTTTGGGGGTGGGGGACCCCAAGGCGTTTCCGGGGCCGTTTCTGAGCTTTTTGGGTCCGTTGTCCTTCTGCGGCTGCAGGTTTTTCGCCGCATTGCAACGGGCGCGGGCGGCCGCAGGGCCGGAGGGGGGGAATGCTGCTGTGGGCTGGGCGGTGCCGCACGCCACACGCGTGTGCAGAGGGCTGGACACGCATGGGACACGCGTGTGCGCAAGCAGGACATGGGTAGAGGGTGTGTGCAGAGGGTTGGGACGCGTATGGACACGCGTGTGCAGAAACCCCGGGACACATGTGCAGAGGGCTGGACACGCATGGGACGTGTGGAGAGGGCTGGGACACATGGGGACACGCGTGTGCAGAGGGCTGGACACGCATGGGACGTGTGGAGAGGGCTGGGACACATGGGGACACGCGTGTGCAGAAGGCTGGGACACGCAGGGGACGTGTGGAGAGGGCTGGGACACATGGGGACACGCGTGTGCAGAGGGCTGGGACACGCATGGGACGTGTGGAGAGGGCTGGGACACATGGGGACACGCGTGTGCAGGGGGCTGGGACACGCAGGGGATGCGTGGAGAGGGCTGGGACACATGGGGACACGCGTGTGCAGAGGGCTGGGACACGCATGGGACGTGTGGAGAGGGCTGGGACACATGGGGACACGCGTGTGCAGAGGGCTGGGACACGCAGGGGACGTGTGGAGAGGGCTGGGACACATGGGGACACGCGTGTGCAGGGGGCTGGGACACGCAGGGGATGCGTGGAGAGGGCTGGGACACACAGGGGCACATGTAGAGAGCTGAGATACATGGGGACATGTGTACAGAGGGCTGGGATACACGTGTGTGCAGAGAGCTGGGATACGGGGGACACGTGTGTAGAGAGCTGGGACACATGTGTGCAGAGGACTGAGACACACGTGTGCAGAGGACTGGGACACACGGGAACATGTGTGCAGAGAGCTAGGATACATGGGGACACATGTGTGCAGAGGGCTGGGACACACATGGGGACACGTGTGCAGAGGGCTGGGACACACATGGGGACACGTGTGCAGAGGGCTGGGACACACGTGTGCAGAGGGCTGGGACACACGTGGGGACATGTGTGCAGAGGGCTGGGACACATGTAGAGGGCTGGGACACACGTGGGGACATGTGTGCAGAGGGCTGGGACACATGTAGAGGGCTGGGACACACGTGGGGACACGTGTGCAGAGGGCTGGGACACATGTAGAGGGCTCAGACACGTGGGACACATGTACAGAAGGCTGAGACATGTGTGAGATGTGCAGAGAGCTCGGACACACAGGGACACATGTAAAGGGCTAGGACACGTGGGGGCACACGTGTGCAGAGGGCTAAGACACATGTGGGACACGTGTACACAACCAGGACACGGAGGGGATATGGGTGTGCGGAGACACAATGCGTGTACAGAGTCAGGACATGTGTGGGACACACACGTGCAGAGGATGAGGACACACAGGGCACACACGCGTGCAGAGGGTGAGGACACACAGGGCACACACGTGTGCAGAGGGTGAGGACACACAGGGCACACACGTGTGCAGAGGGTGAGGACACACAGGGCACACACGCGTGCAGAGGGTGAGGACACACAGGGCACACACGTATGTAGAGGGTGAGGACACACAGGGCACACACGTGTGCAGAGGGTGAGGACACACAGGGCACACACGTGTGCAGAGGGTGACGACACACAGGGCACACACATGTGCAGAGGGTGAGGACACACAGGGCACACACGCGTGCAGAGGGTGAGGACACACAGGGCACACATGTGCAGAGGGTGAGGACACACAGGGCACACACATGTGCAGAGGGTGAGGACACACAGGGCACACACGTGTGCAGAGGGTGAGGACACACAGGGCACACACGTGTGCAGGAGCTCAAACACTCCAGGACACGTATGGGGAAGGCTTGAGCACGTGTGTGACATGCAGAGGACCATGACAGGCATGTGACACGTGTGTGGCAGCCGCTGTCCCTACCTGAGCCCGCGGGGTTGGTCCCTCCGCCCTCACCTCCAGAGCGCTGCCGGGAGAGAAACAGCTCCGGTTTGGGGGGAGCAGGGGGGGGCCATCACCCCACATCGGGGGGCCCGACCCAGCCCCCCACATCACCCCACATTGGGGGGGGCCCAACCCAGCCCCCCACATGGGGGGGGGCACAGGGGTGAGTCCCCCCCAAACATTTTCATATATTCCCCCCCCACACACACAAATTGATTTTTTTAACACTCAACGTTGCCCCTTTTCCTCTTTTTTCACATAAAAAAGGGGGGGTTGTCTCAGTGTCACCCCCCGAACCTTCGGCCTCACTGTGGAGGTAGATGAGTTTTGGGGCTAAAACTGGGAAAAGTATTGGGGAATGGGTAGAAAACAAGCGATTTTGGGCAATGTTTTAGCACTGAGGGTTATAAATAAGGGGGAACGGGACAAAATGGGGAATAATAACCAAAAATCCCAGTTTGTGCCGTAGAAAGTGGTTCAGCTCCGCCGTGAGGAAAGTTTTTGGGTTAAAACACCCCAATTTTGGCTTCACTGCAATGGAGGGGGGAGTAGTAGTGCATTGAGGGCATGTCCCAGGCCCAATTTCACCCCATTTCACCCCAAACTTTGTGTGAATTCAGTGGGTTTTGGCATACTGGGGGGGGGGGCAGTGGGGGCGCAGGATGAAGGTGGCATCTTCCTCCTCCTCCTCCCCCCCCTGCCGGCGCGGGCGGGGGCAGGCGTAGCCGGGGTCCCCCAGGGGCAGGCGCGGGTGGCCCCGCTGTGGTGGGGGGGGTCGCTCCCGCAGCCAGGCCCAGTGCCGGGGCTCCATCGCCATCACCTGCGGGCGGGGCCGCCCGTCAGACACAAAGCCCTCCGCTTTTGGGGTTAAACCCTGCAGTTTTGGGGCTAACAACGCCCCCCAGCATTTTAGGGGGGCTCAAATCCCCCCCAGCATTTTTGGAGGGGGGCTAAAAACACTCCCACCCCCCTTTTTTTGGGAGGTGGGGGCTAAAAACACTCCAACCCCCCAGTATTGGGGGCACAGCATTTTGGTGGGGGGGGTTTAAACCCCCAGCCGCCCTCCCCCCCCAGCACTTTTTTGGGGGTAGTAGGTAAAAATTGCAGCATTTTGGGGGCTTAAAAACACCGTCATATTTTCAGGGGGTGCTTAAACCCCCTTGGCATTTTGGGGTGGGGGATTAAAAACACACCCCCCCCAGCGTTTTTGGGCAGGTTGGGGGTCTAAACCCCCTCATTTCCCCCAAGCATTCCTGGGGGGCTTTAAAACCTGAATTTTGGGGGATTAAACCCCCACATTTTGAGGCTTAACACCCTGCCCACATAGTTTTGGGGCTAAAATGCTGCGTTTTGGGGCTAAAAAGCATCTCAGTTCCACCACCAAGTTGGTGTTAAATACAGGCACAAATACCTGGCAGCAGCCGGTGCAACGTGGGGGTCCATCGCCCCGCCCCCCGCTGGGGGTGTGACTTGTCTGACCCCAAAACCCCACTAATTAACCTTAAAAAAAGGGCAATTTCCAGGAAAAACGGATGTTTTCCATCAGGGAAAGTGGCGGCGGACGGCAAACCTGCAGTAAAAATTCACATTTCATTTATTTTTCGATTCTCACTATGTTTTGGGGGTCTTTAAGGATTATCTGGGGGGGATTAGGGGGTCTAATGATTTTTTCAGGGGAGTGGGGGGATCTGAGGATTTTTTTGGGGCAAGATGAGGGGATTTTGGGTGTGTTTTGGCAGGTGCGGCACCGACCTCCTCGCAGCAGTGCCGGCTGACGGCCGCCCGGTAACTCATCCGGGCCCAGAGACGGTCGCGGTGATGGAGGAACCAGGGGAAGAGCCGGCGCCAGCAGCGACCCAGCGCCCAGGGGAAGATCTGGTACTTGTGCTCCTCCTCATCCTCCTCCATGTCATTCACCAGGTACCTGCGAGGGGGAAAAATGAGGGGAATCGGGGGGATTTTGGGCAATTCCGCTTCTCATTATCCCTGCCGGCTGATGAGACAGTGCGGGGATCTCCGTGACACCTTGGGTTTGGGGTTTAACCCCCTTTGGGGAGATTTAACAGCATCCTCAGAGCTCCCCCCCCCGCCTCATTAGCAGGGCCAACCCCATCCTCAGAGCAACCCCCCCCCCGCCTCGTTAGCAGGGCCAACCCCATCCTCAGAGCCCCCCCCCCCCCCCGCCTCGTTAGCAGGGCCAACCCCATCCTCAGAGCCCCCCCCCCCCCGCCTCGTTAGCGGGGCCAACCCCATCCTCAGAGCCCCCCACCCCCCCCCCGCCTCATTAGCAGGGCCAACCCCATCCTCAGAGCCCCCCACCCCCCCCGCCTCGTTAGCGGGGCCAACCCCATCCTCAGAGCCCCCCCCCCGCCTCGTTAGCGGGGCCAACCCCATCCTCAGAGCCACCCCCCCCCGCCTCGTTAGCGGGGCCACCTCAGGTACCTACAGGGCAGTGAAGAGGTTGATGCGGGTGTACTCGCTGGTGGGCAGGCCAGCGCGCTTGAAGTATGTCAGCGCCATTGCCAGCAGGTACTAGGAAATGAGGAAAAAAACCAGTGATTTTAGGCAAAAAAAACTGAAGAAAAAAGTGGGTTTTTTTCCTATAAAAATAATAAAACTTTTCTGAAGGACTAACCTTGTCAGAAATCCTGCAGCAGACGTCCATCGTCAAGAACTCCTGCACCACGTCGTCTTCTTGAAGAGGAGAAAAAGTCATCACAGAACAATAGTTTTGGGGGGAAAACCTCCTGCTTTGGGGCAGTTTTGTTTTTCCCCGTTTTCACAGGACTTGGGTGGCTCCGCGGCCGCTGACCCTCACCCAGCAGGCTGAAGAAGGCTCCTCGCTCCTCGTGGTGCGGGTGGAGGCTCTGAGGGATGCTGGCAGGGTCGGGGGGCTGCTCACCAGCCCCCCAAAGCCGGGTGCTGCCGGGGGGGGTCTCTCGCTGCACAGAGGGGCTGGTGAGTGGGGGGGCTTCATGGAGGTGGGGGGGGCTGGCCTGGGGGAGAGGGGGTGGTGGGGAGTGGTGCAAAGGCCCCCCCAAAACCAGAGCGAGCCTTTGATCCCCCAAAAAACTCCAAGTGCCCCCAAAAGCCTCAAGACCCCCAAAACCAGACCAACCCTTTAATGCCAAAAGTCCCAAGCCCCCCCAGAACGGACCAGCCACTCCGATCCCCCCTCAAAAACAGACCAAAGACCCCAAAACCCCCCAAATCAGACCAACCCTTTAACCCCCCAAAGCACCATAAGCCCCCCCCAAACCAGACCAACTGCCACCAAGCACCCCCCAAAAACATACAAAACACCCCAAAGCCCCCAAAACCAAACTTCAACCCCCCAAAAGCCCCAAGCCCCCCAAAAACAGGCTGATTGATCACCTTTTTATGCCTTAACACCTCAAAAAAGCCCAAAGAAACCCCCCAAAACTTGATCAATTCAAACACTCCAAGTCCCCCCCAAGCACAGACCAACCATTCAAAAACCACAAACCTGCCCAAAAACCCCAGGCAACCCCCCCAAAACTGACCAAGCACCCCAGACCTCCACTAAAAAGCTCCAAATCCCCCCCAAAAAACAGATGAACCATTCAAACACCCCAAATCCCCACAAAAAGCCTCGAATCCCCCCCGAACCCAGACCCCTCATTCGAGCCGAACACACAAGCGAAATCCCGAGCAGCATCTCACACCCCAACACAAAAAGTAGTTTCTAAAGGGCTCATTTTACCCCAAACCTGCTTTTTCTCAGCAGTTTTGAGCATCAGGCACTGCCGGTTTTACCCACACCATCATCCCCAGTCACAGGGGGGTCCTTAGCGAGCGCTAACGAAGCGGGGCAGTCCCCCTGCACCCCAACTCACTCCTGGTACCAACCCAACCGCTGTGCCAAAACCCAACATTTTAAGGCTCTGGATCCCTTTTCAGCCACTTCCAAGCTCTTCAGACTGAAAATTTAGGTTTTTTAGGTTTGTTTTTTTAAAAAACTCAGGCATAATTGCAGCTGAGGTAAATATGCAAATCAGCTGCTACAGGCTTTTCGTGGAATACCGAGGGCTTCATCCCCAGGGAAGCCTCGAGTTGGGAGTAACCGGATTTTGTCCACTTATTTACTATTTTAAGTCGGTAATTTTAGGGCAAAAAAATAGGTATTAAGACAAAAAATGCCTTACATTTTGAAAAACTCAGTTTTAACTTATTGTTATTCCCCTGTGCCTCAGGAACAGCGCAGAAATTCCCTCCTCCAGCCCCAAAACAGAGCGAAACAAGACGCTGCCTGGTTTCCCAACATAAAAAAGATATAAAGTTTTCTTTTTAATTTAAATTTTTCTTAAATTAATATTTCTAGTAACATTTAAGGCACTGAATGTTGCCTTCCGCTGCCAAAACGCCATGCCAAGCCCCGCTGATCTCCGACAATCCCCATTGCAGTCACCCATCACACCTCAGTTTCCTTGCTCCCCTCTATTTACCGATATTGGGGAGGAAAAGCCCCAAATTTCATCTTTTTTTTTTTTTTTGCACTATTTCAAGCAGCTGCATGAGGAGAAGGGAGTTTGAGAGTCGCCTGCTCCACACCTCGCAGGAGGAAGGGACGCGGAGAGAGAAATATTGCCATCCGCTGCGAGTGATACTCTTCAAAAAGCCCTGAAATAACTTAAAAACTGCCTGCGGGGTAAGTTACACCTGTAGTTGACAAAAGAAGGACCTTTTTTAATTAAAAAAAAGCCAACCTAGTACTCCTGCTTTAGAAATCCAAGCTGCTTTGAAGGGGTTGGAGATGGGGGCAGCTCATCCACAGCTACCCCCGTTAAAAGGCAAGCTACCCCCGTTAAAAGGCAAGCTACCCCCGTTAAAAGGCAAGCTACCCCCGTTAAAAGGCAAGCTACCCCCGTTAAAAGGCAAGCTACTGTAACCACGGGAGTCCCAGTCTAAAAGATTTGAGGAATTTTATACCTGCTCTGGGGGTCAGATGCTGAAAAGGGTAAAAATCCCCAGTAAGTAAAGCAATTTAGGGTTAAGAATAGCTCTTGTCTCAGTCAAAAGGGTAATAAAGACAATAGATCCACTCCCCCAAAAGTAAAGCCACGCTTATCTTCAATAAAAAGTCCAAACCCCCCTTGGTTTCGCAGGTTTTATTACCATTCCCCAGCACCCAACCTCAAACAAACTGGCACCGCAGGGAGAAGGGACACCTCTCGCCCCTGCAGCTGCTCCACAACCACCCTGGAAACTATTGAGAAAATAACAAAATCCTTTTTTATTTCTCATTTCAAGGCACTTCAGTAAGATTACCATCATCCAGCCGCCAAGGCACGGCTTGCCACCTCCTTGGGACATGAAGACATTGTGGTGGTTTCCTCAAAAACCACCACAGACTATAAAAAAAGGAGCATTTTTACTCCCACATTAGCACACACACCTGTTCAAAACAGTTTATTTGTGCTCAGGGGCACCCAAATTTGGTTTCAATGAGGTAATAAGGGTATAATTCTCCACTTTCTCCTTCCTCAGAGAATTTTCCAAGCAAATAGAAGAACACTTTGAGGGCTGTACTCACCTCCTCTCCTTTGATCCTAAGGCAGGATTAAAAGAATACAGTACATGGGGACAACAGAGCCTCAAAGCCTGAAATCTTCCCTCTGTGTTCCCCTAAAAACCCGCCTCCCCCACCACAAAGCATATGATGCACCATTCCCTCACATATCAAGAAGAAAAGGGAAAATAAAAGGACTTATAGGGTTGTTTACACCTCACGACACCAATGCTCCATCTCCCCTCAAGCAAACAGGGTGGAAGGGAGCAATTTTACCTCACGGCGACCCCTTTTTCCCCTCAGAAATAAGGGATGGTGGAAAAATCACCTCAGGGAGCAGCGACGACACCTCGCCGCGCCCAACCGCTCTTCCCGCCTTTTTCCTCTCACCTGAGCAGCGCACGCACGGAGGGGCGCGCGCGGGGGAGGAGCCAAACTGACCCCGCCCCGGCGGGCGTCGTCTTCCATAGGCGGTGCGTCCGCGACGCCAGCCAATCAGAAGGCGGAGAAGGAAGAGGCCACCTCCCCCTCTCTCCCCGCCGTCACGCGCCTCTGCCTGTCAAAGCGGGAAGGCGGGACGGTGTGCGATGCTAGTCAATCACAGACGCGAAGTCGGGGAGGAGGCGTCGCTGATAGGCTGGACGCCGTGAGGGGGCGGGGCAAGTGTGAAGGGTGGGGTGGGCTGGAGGGTCAGCGTGCCTTACCCCACCCCGCGGGGCAGGGTGAGGGATTTAGGGGTTTTCTGAGGAAAATAAGGGCGGGAAAAGGGCTGTGAAGCACCTAGAGGGGGCACAAACCCTTCGAGTGTGACGTGAGGTATGAAAAAGGGGCAAAAAAAAGGCCAATCTAGCCCAATTTTGGCGGTTGAGGGGGACTGGGGGCTTACCGCCAGGCCGCGAAGCGCGGGACGGGGGGCTTTTCCCCACGCCAAGGCCGCGCTGTGAGGAGAGCGGGGAGGGGGGAGCTGAGGCCGAGCGCAACTCATCGCCCCACTGCCGCCCCTCCCCTAGCAACAGC
>JAVHSO010000254.1:0-40816 GCA_031468815.1 Morus bassanus
TCGCTAGCTGAGCAGAGTGCTAGATGAACAGAGCGCTTGCTGAGCAGAGTGCTAGCTGGGCAGTGTCAGGCTGAGCAGAGTGCTAGCTGAGCAGAGCGCTAGCTGAGCAGAGTGCTGGCTGAGCAGAGTGCTAGCTGAGCAGAGTGCTAGGTGAGCAGAATGCTAGCTGAGCAGAGTGCTAGCTGAGAAGAATGCTAGCTGAGCAGTGTGCTGGCTGAGTAGAGTGCTAGCTGAGCAGAGTGCTGGCTGAGCAGAGTGCTGGCTGAGCAGGGCGCTAGCTGAGCAGTGTGCTAGCTGAGCAGAGTGCTAGCTGAGCAGAGTGCTAGCTGAGCAGAGTGCTTGCTGAGCAGAGTGATAGGTGAGCAGAGTTCTGGCTGAGCAGAGTGCTGGCTGAACAGAGCACTGGCTGAGCATTGTGCTAGCTGAGCAGAGTGCTAGCTGAGTAGAGTGCTTGCTGAGCAGAGTGGTAGCTGAGCAGAGTTCTAGCTGAGCAGAGCGCTAGCTGAGCAGAGTTCTGGCTGAGCAGAGTGTTAGGTGAGCAGAGTGCTAGGTGAGCAGAGTGCTAGCTGAGTAGAATGCTAGCTGAGGAGAGTGCTAGCTGAGCAGAGTGCTTGCTAGAGCAGAGCGCTAGCTGAGCAGAGTGCTAGCTGAGCAGAGTGCTAGCTGAGCAGAGCGCTAGCTGAGCAGAGCGCTAGCTGAGCAGAGTGCCTGCGGAGCAGAGTTTTAGCTGAGCAGAGTGCTTGCTGAGCAGAGTGCTGGCTGAGCAGAGTGCTAGCTGAGCAGAGTGCTAGGTGAGCAGAGTGCTAGCTGAGTAGAGGGCTAGCTGAGCAGAGTGCTAGGTGAGCAGAGTGCTAGCTGAGGAGAGTGCTTGCTGAGCAGAGTGCTTGCGGAGCAGAGTGCTTGCTGAGCAGAGTGCTTGCGGAGCAGATTGCTAGCAGAGCAGAGTGCAGGCTGAGCAGAGTGCTAGCAGAGCAGAGTGCAGGCTGAGCAGAGTGCAGGCTGAGCAGTCTGCTGGCTGAGCAGAGTGCTAGCTGAGCAGTGTGCTGGCTGAGCAGAGCGCTAGCTGAGCAGAATGCTAGCTGAGCAGAGTTTTTTCTGAGCAGAGTGCTGGCTGAGCAGAGTGCTAGCTGAGCAGAGTGCTAGCTGAGAAGAGTGCTAGCTGAGCAGAGTGCTAGCTGAGCAGTCTGCTGGCTGAGCAGAGCGCTAGCTGAGCAGTGTGCTTGCTGAGCAGAGCACTATCTGAGCAGAGTGCTAGCTGAGCAGAGCGTTGGCTGAGCAGAGCGCTAGCTGAGCAGTGTGCTAGCTGAGCAGAGTGCTAGCTGAGCAGAGCGTTGGCTGAGCAGAGTGCTAGCTGAGCAGAGTGCTTGCTGAGCAGAGTGCTAGGTGAGCAGAGTGCTAGCTGAACAGAGTGCTAGCTGACCAGTGTGCTGGCTGAGCAGAGTGCTGGCTGAGCAGAGTGCTGGCTGAGCAGAGTGTTTTCTGAGCAGAATGCTGGCTGAGCACAGTGCAGGCTGAGCAGAGTGCAGGCTGAGCAGAGTGCAGGCTGAGCAGTCTGGTGGCTGAGCAGAGCGCTAGCTGAGCAGTGTGCTGGCTGAGCAGAGCGCTGGCTGAGCAGAATGCTAGCTGAGCAGAGTGTTTTCTGAGCAGAGTGCTGGCTGAGCAGAGTGCTAGCTGAGCAGAGTGTTTTCTGAGCAGAGTGCTGGCTGAGCAGAGTGCTAGCTGAGCAGACTGCAGGCTGAGCAGACTGCAGGGTGAGCAGAGTGCTAGCTGAGGAGAGCGCTAGCTGAGCAGAGTGTTTTCTGAGCAGAGTGCTGGCGGAGCAGAGTGCTGGCTGAGCAGAGTGCTAGCTGAGCAGAGTGCTAGCTGAGCAGAGTGCTGACTGAGCAGAGTGCTAGCTGAGTAGAGTGCTTGCTGAGCAGAGTGCTAGCTGAGAAGATTGCCAGCTGAGCAGAGCGCTAGCTGAGCAGAGTTCTGGCTGAGCAGAGTGTTAGGTGAGCAGAGTGTTTTCTGAGCAGTGTGCTAGCTGAAGAGAGTGCTAGCTGAGGAGAGTGCTAGCTGAGCAGAGTGCTTGCTGAGCAGAGTGCTGGCTGAGCAGAGTACTTGCTAGAGCACAGCGCTAGCTGAGCAGAGTGCTAGCTGAGCAGAGTGCTGGCTGAGCAGAGTGCTTGTTGAGCAGAGTGCTAGCTGAGCAGAGTGCTAGCTGAGAAGAATGCTAGCTGAGCAGTCTGCTGGCTGAGCATAGCGCTAGCTGAGCAGAGTGCTAGCTGAGCAGAGTGCTAGCTGAACAGAGTACTTGCTGAGCAGAGTGCTAGCTGAGCAGAGTGCTAGCTGAGCAGTCTGCTGGCTGAGCAGAGCGCTAGCTGAGCAGTGTGCTGGCTGAGCAGAGCACTATCTGAGCAGAGTGCTAGCTGAGTAGTCTGCTGGCTGAGCAGAGCGCTAGCTGAGCAGTGTGCTGGCTGAGCAGAGTGCTAGCTGAGCAGAGCGCTAGCTGAGCAGAGCGCTGGCTGAGCAGAGTGTTAGCTGAGCAGAGTGCTTGTTGAGCAGAGTGCTGGCTGAGCAGAGTGCTAGCTGAGCAGGGCGCTAGCTGAGCAGAGTGCTAGCAGAGCAGAGTGCTAGCTGAGCAGAGTGCTAGGTGAGCAGAATGCTAGCTGAGCAGAGTGCTAGCTGAGAAGAACGCTAGCTGAGCAGTCTGCTGGCTGAGAATAGCGCTAGCTGAGCGGAGAGCTAGCTGGGTAGAGTGCTGGCTGAGCAGAGTGCTAGCAGAGCAGAGTGCTGGCTGAGCAGAGCGCTAGCTGAGCAGAGCGCTAACTGAGGAGAGTGCTAGCTGAGCAGAGTGCTAGGTGAGCAGAGTGCTTGCTGAGCAGAGTGTTTTCTGAGCAGAGTGCTGGCTGAGCAGAGTGCTAGCTGAGCAGTCTGCTGGCTGAGCAGAGCGCTAGCTGAGCAGAGTGCTAGGTGAGGAGAGCGCTAGCTGAGCAGAGTTCTTGCGGAGCAGAGTGCTAGCTGAGCAGTCTGCTGGCTGAGCAGTGCGCTAGCTGAGCAGAGGACTGGCTGAGCAGAGTACTAGCTGAGCAGAGTGCTGGCTGAGCAGAGTGTTACCTGAGCAGAGATCTAGCTGAGCAAAGTACTTGCTGAGCAGAGAGCTATCTGAGCAGTCTGCTGGGTGATTAGAGCGCTAGGTGAGCAGTGTGCTGGCTGAGCAGAGTGCTGGCTGAGCAGGGCGCTAGCTGAGCAGTGTGCTAGCTGAGCAGAGTGCTAGCTGAGCAGAGTGCTAGCTGAGCAGAGTGCTTGCTGAGCATTGTGCTAGGTGAGCAGAGTGCTAGCTGAGCAGAGTGCTTGCTGAGCAGTGTGCTGGCTGAGCAGAGTGCTAGCTGAGCAGAGGGTTTTCTGAGCAGAGCACTTGCTGAGCAGAGTGCTAGCTGAGCAGTGTGCTGGCTAAGTAGAGTGCTAGTTGAGCTGAGCGCTAGCTGAGCAGAGTGCTGACTGAGCATAGTGCTAGCTGAGTAGAGTGCTTGCTGAGCAGAGTGATTGCTGAGCAGAGTGCTAGCTGAGCAGAGCGCTAGCTGAGCAGAGTTCTGGCTGAGCAGAGTGTTAGGTGAGCAGAGTGATAGGTGAGCAGAGTGCTAGCTGAGTAGAGTGCTAGCTGAGGAGATTGCTAGCTGAGCAGAGTGCTTGCTGAGCAGAGTGCTGGCTGAGCAGAGTGCTTGCTAGAGCAGAGCGCTAGCTGAGCAGAGTGCTAGCTGAGCAGAGTGCTGGCTGAGCAGAGCGCTAGCTGAGCAGAGTGCTTGCGGAGCAGTGTGCTGGCTGAGCAGAGTGCTAGCTGAGTAGAGTTCTGGCTGAAGCAGAGTGCTAGCAGAGCAGAGTGCAGTCTGAGCAGAGTGCAGGCTGAGCAGTCTGCTGGCTGAGAATAGCGCTAGCTGAGCAGAGTGCTTGCTGAGCAGAGCGCTAGCTGAGCAGAGCGCTAACTGAGCAGAGTGCTAGCTGAGGAGAGTGCTGGCTGAGCAGAGTGCTTGCTGAGCAGAGTGCTAGCTGAGCAGAGCGCTAGCTGAGCAGAGTGCTAGATGAACAGAGCGCTTGCTGAGCAGAGTTCTTGCAGAGCAGAATGCTAGCTGAGCACTCTGCTGGTTGATTAGAGCGCTAGCTGAGCAGTTTGGTGGCTGAGTAGAGTGCTGGCTGAGCAGAGTGCTGGCTGAGCAGGGCGCTAGCTGAGCAGTGTGCTAGCTGAGCAGAGTGCTAGGTGAGCAGAGTGCTAGCTGAGCAGAGTGCTGGCTGAGCAGAGTGCTAGCTGAGCAGGGCGCTAGCTGAGCAGTGTGCTAGCTGAGCAGAGTGCTAGCTGAGTAGAGTGCTTGCTGAGCAGAGTGCTTGCTGAGCAGAGTGCTGGCTGAGCAGAGCGCTAGCTGAGCAGAGTTCTGGCTGAGCAGAGTGTTAGGTGAGCAGAGTGCTAGGTGAGCAGAGTGCTAGCTGAGTAGAGTGCTAGCTGAGGAGAGTGCTAGCTAGGCAGAGTGCTTGCTGAGCAGAGTGCTGGCTGAGCAGAGTGCTTGCTAGAGCAGATCGCTAGCTGAGCAGAGTGCTAGCTGAGCAGAGTGCTAGCTGAGGAGAGTGCTAGCTGAGCAGAGTGCTTGCGGAGCAGAGTGCTAGCTGAGCAGAGCGCTAGCTGAGCAGAGTGCTGGCTGAGCAGAGTGCTTGCTGAGCAGAGTGCTTGCGGAGCAGTGTGCTGGCTGAGCAGAGTGCTAGCTGAGCAGTGTGCTAGCTGAGGAGAGTGCTAACTGAGAAGAGTGCTGGCTGAGCAACGTGTTAGCTGAGCAGAGTGCTAGCTGAGCAGTGTGCTGGCTGAGCAGAGTGCTAGCTGAGCAGAGCGTTGGCTGAGCAGAGTGCTAGCTGAGCAGAGTGCTTGCGGAGCAGAGTGCTAGGTGAGCAGTGTGCTGGCTGAGCAGTGTGCTAGCTGGGCAGAGTGCTAGCTGAACAGAGTGCTAGCTGAACAGAGCACTTGCTGAGCAGAGTGCTAGCTGAGCAGTGTGCTGGCTGAGCAGAGTGCTAGCTGAGCAGTGTGCTGGCTGAGCAGAGCACTATCTGAGCAGAGTGCTAGCTGAGCAGAGTGTTTTCTGAGCAGAGTGCTGGCTGAGCAGAGTGCTGGCTGAGCAGAGTGCTTGCTAGAGCAGATCGCTAGCTGAGCAGAATGCTAGCTGAGCAGAGTGTTTTCTGAGCAGAGTGCTGGCTGAGCAGAGTGCTAGCTGAGCAGAGTGCTAGCTGAGAAGAATGCTAGCTGAGCAGTCTGCTGGCTGAGCATAGCGCTAGCTGAGCAGAGTGCTAGCTGAGCAGAGCGCTAGCTGAGCAGAGTGCTAGCTGAGCAGAGTGCTTGCTGAGCAGAGTGCTAGCTGAGCAGAGTACTTGCTGAGCAGAGTGCTAGCTGAGCAGAGTGCTAGCTGAGCAGTCTGCTGGCTGAGCAGAGCGCTAGCTGAGCAGTCTGCTGGCTGAGCAGAGCACTATCTGAGCAGAGTGCTAGCTGAGCAGTCTGCTGGCTGAGCAGAGTGCTAGCTGAGCAGAGTGTTTTCTGAGCAGAGTGCTGGCTGAGCAGAGTGCAGGCTGAGCAGAGTGTAGGCTGAGCTGTCTGCTGGCTGAGCAGAGCGCTAGCTGAGCAGTGTGCTGGCTGAGCAGAGCACTATCTGAGCAGAGTGCTAGCTGAGCAGTCTGCTGGCTGAGCAGAGCGCTAGCTGAGCAGTGTGCTGGCTGAGCAGAGTGCTAGCTGAGCAGAGCGTTGGCTGAGCAGAGTGCTAGCTGAGCAGAGTGCTTGCTGAGCAGAGTGCTAGGTGAGCAGTGTGCTGGCTGAGCAGTGTGCTACCTGGGCAGAGTGCTAGCTGAACAGAGTGCTGGCTGAACAGAGCACTTGCTGAGCAGAGTGCTGGCTGAGCAGAGTGCTATCTGAGCAGTGTGCTGGCTGAGCAGAGCACTATCTGAGCGGAGTGCTAGCTGAGCAGAGTGTTTTCTGAGCAGAGTGCTGGCTGAGCAGAGTGCAGGCTGAGCAGAGTGTAGGCTGAGCAGTCTGCTGGCTGAGCAGAGCGCTAGCTGAGCAGTGTGCTGGCTGAGCAGAGCGCCAGCTGAGCAGAATGCTAGCTGAGCAGAGTGTTTTCTGAGCAGAGTGCTGGCTGAGCAGAGTGCTAGCTGAGCAGAGTGTTTTCTTAGCAGAGTGCTGGCTGAGCAGAGTGCAGGCTGAGCAGAGTGCTAGCTGAGCAGACTGCAGGCTGAGCAGTGTGCTGGCTGAGCAGAGCGCCAGCTGAGCAGAATGCTAGCTGAGCAGAGTGTTTTCTGAGCAGAGTGCTGGCTGAGCAGAGTGCTAGCTGAGCAGAGTGCTAGCTGAGAAGAATGCTAGTTGAGCAGTCTGCTGGCTGAGCATAGCGCTAGCTGAGCAGTGTGCTAGCTGAGCAGAGCGCTAGCTGAGCAGAGTGCTAGCTGAGCAGAGTGCTTGCTGAGCAGAGTGCTAGCTGAGCAGAGTACTTGCTGAGCAGAGTGCTAGCTGAGCAGAGTGCTAGCTGAGCAGTCTGCTGGCTGAGCAGAGCGCTAGCTGAGCAGTGTGCTGGCTGAGCAGAGCACTATCTGAGCAGAGTGCTAGCTGAGCAGTCTGCTGGCTGAGCAGAGCGCTAGCTGAGCAGTGTGCTGGCTGAGCAGAGTGCTAGCTGAACAGAGCGCTAGCTGAGCAGAGCGCCGGCTGAGCAGAGTGTTAGCTGTCCAGAGTGCTTGCTGACCAGAGTGCTGGCTGAGCAGAGTGCTAGCTGAGCAGACTGCTTGCTGAACAGGGCGCTAGCACAGCAGAGCGCTAGCTGAGCAGAGTGCTAGGTGAGCAGAGTGTTTTCTGAGCAGAGTGCTGGCTGAGCAGAGTGCTAGCTGAGCAGAGTGCTAGGTGAGCAGAGTACTTGCTGAGCAGAGTGCTAGCTGAGCAGAGTGCTAGCTGAGCAGTCTGCTGGCTGAGCAGAGCGCTAGCTGAGCAGTGTGCTGGCTGAGCAGAGCACTATCTGAGCAGAGTGCTAGCTGAGCAGTCTGCTGGCTGAGCAGAGCGCTAGCTGAGCAGTGTGCTGGCTGAGCAGAGTGCTAGCTGAGCAGAGCGTTGGCTGAGCAGAGTGTTAGCTGAGCAGAGTGCTAGGTGAGCAGTGTGCTGGCTGAGCAGTGTGCTAGCTGGGCAGAGTGCTAGCTGAACAGAGTAGTGCTAGCTGAAAAGAGCACTTGCTGAGCAGAGTGCTAGCTGAGCAGTGTGCTGGCTGAGCAGAGTGCTAGCTGAGCAGTGTGCTGGCTGAGCAGAGCTCTATCTGAGCAGAGTGCTAGCTGAGCAGAGTGTTTTCTGAGTAGAGTGCTGGCTGAGCAGAGTGCAGGCTGAGCAGAGTGTAGGCTGAGCAGTCTGCTGGCTGAGCAGAGCGCTAGCTGAGCAGTGTGCTGGCTGAGCAGAGCGCTAGCTGAGCAGAATGCTAGCTGAGCAGAGTGTTTTCTGAGCAGAGTGCTGGCTGAGCAGAGTGCTAGCTGAGCAGAGTGTTTTCTGAGCAGAGTGCTGGCTGAGCAGAGTGCAGGCTGAGCAGAGTGCTAGCTGAGCAGACTGCAGGCTGAGAAGAGTGCTGGCTGAGCAGAGCGCCAGCTGAGCAGAATGCTAGCTGAGCAGAGTGCTGGCTGAGCAGAGTGCTAGCTGGGCAGAGTGCTAGCTGAGAAGAATGCTAGCTGAGCAGTCTGCTGGCTGAGCATAGCGCTAGCTGAGCAGAGTGCTAGCTGAGCAGAGCGCTAGCTGAGCAGAGTGCTAGCTGAGCAGAGGGCTAGCTGAGCAGAGTGCTTGCTGAGCAGAGTGCTAGCTGAGCAGAGTACTTGCTGAGCAGAGTGCTAGCTGAGCAGAGTGCTAGCTGAGCAGTCTGCTGGCTGAGCAGAGCGCTAGCTGAGCAGTGTGCTGGCTGAGCAGAGCACTATCTGAGCAGAGTGCTAGCTGAGCAGTCTGCTGGCTGAGCAGAGCGCTAGCTGAGCAGTGTGCTGGCTGAGCAGAGTGCTAGCTGAGCAGAGCGCTAGCTGAGTAGAGCGCTGGCTGAGCAGAGTGTTAGCTGAGCAGAGTGCTTGCTGAGCAGAGTGGTGGCTGAGCAGAGTGCTAGCTGAGCAGAGTGCTTGCTGAGCAGAGTGCTAGCTGAGCAGACTGCTTGCTGAACAGGGCGCTAGCACAGCAGAGTGCTGGCTGAGCAGAGTGCTAGGTGAGCAGAGTGTTTTCTGAGCAGAGTGCTGGCTGAGCAGAGTGCTAGCTGAGCAGAGTGCTAGGTGAGCAGAGTACTTGCTGAGCAGAGTGCTAGCTGAGCAGAGTGCTAGCTGAGCAGTCTGCTGGCTGAGCAGAGCGCTAGCTGAGCAGTGTGCTGGCTGAGCAGAGCACTATCTGAGCAGAGTGCTAGCTGAGCAGTCTGCTGGCTGAGCAGAGCGCTAGCTGAGGAGTGTGCTGGCTGAGCAGAGTGCTAGCTGAGCAGAGCGTTGGCTGAGCAGAGTGCTAGCTGAGCAGAGTGCTTGCGGAGCAGAGTGCTAGGTGAGCAGTGTGCTCGCTGAGCAGTGTGCTAGCTGGGCAGAGTGCTAGCTGAACAGAGTGCTAGCTGAACAGAGCACTTGCTGAGCAGAGTGCTAGCTGAGCAGTGTGCTGGCTGCGCAGAGTGCTAGCTGAGCAGTGTGCTGGCTGAGCAGAGCACTATCTGAGCAGAGTGCTAGCTGAGCAGAGTGTTTTCTGAGCAGAGTGCTGGCTGAGCAGAGTGCAGGCTCAGCAGAGTGTAGGCTGAGCAGTGTGCTGGCTGAGCAGAGCGCTAGCTGAGCAGTGTGCTGGCTGAGCAGAGCGCTAGCTGAGCAGAATGCTAGCTGAGCAGAGTGTTTTCTGAGCAGAGTGCTGGCTGAGCAGAGTGCTAGCTGAGCAGAGTGTTTTCTGAGCAGAGTGCTGGCTGAGCAGAGTGCTGGCTGAGCAGAGTGCAGGCTGAGCAGTGTGCTGGCTGAGCAGAGCGCTAGCTGAGCAGAATGCTAGCTGAGCAGAGTGTTTTCTGAGCAGAGTGCTAGCTGAGCAGAGTGCTAGCTGAGAAGAATGCTAGCTGAGCAGTCTGCTGGCTGAGCATAGCGCTAGCTGAGCAGAGCGCTAGCTGAGCAGAGTGCTAGCTGAGCAGAGTGCTAGCTGAGCAGAGTGCTTGCTGAGCAGTGTGCTAGCTGAGCAGAGTACTTGCTGAGCATAGTGCTAGCTGAGCAGAGTGCTAGCTGAGCAGTCTGCTGGCTGAGCAGAGCGCTAGCTGAGCAGTGTGCTGGCTGAGCAGAGCACCTATCTGAGCAGAGTGCTAGCTGAGCAGTCTGCTGGCTGAGCAGAGCGCTAGCTGAGCAGTGTGCTGGCTGAGCAGTGTGCTGGCTGAGCAGAGTGCTAGCTGAGCAGAGCGCTAGCTGAGCAGAGCGCTGGCTGAGCAGAGTGTTAGCTGAGCAGAGTGCTTGCTGAGCAGAGTGCTGGCTGAGCAGAGTGCTAGCTGAGCAGAGTGCTTGCTGAGCAGAGTGCTGGCTGAGCAGACTGCTTGCTGAACAGGGCGCTAGCAGAGCAGAGCGCTAGCTGAGCAGAGTGCTAGGTGAGCAGAGTGCTTGCTGAGCAGAGTGCTGGCTGAGCAGTGTGCTAGGTGAGAAGAATGCTAGCTGAGCAGTGTGCTGGCTGAGAATAGCGCTAGCTGATCCGGAGAGCTAGCTGAGTAGAGTGCTGGCTGAGCAGAGCGCTAGCTGAGCAGAGTGCTGGCTGAGCAGAGTGCTAGCTGAGCAGAGCGCTAGCTGAGCAGAGCGCTGGCTGAGCAGAGTGTTAGCTGAGCAGAGTGCTTTCTGAGCAGAGTGCTGGCTGAGCAGAGTGCTAGCTGAGCAGAGTGCTTGCTGAGCAGAGTGCTAGCTGAGCAGACTGCTTGCTGAACAGGGCGCTAGCACAGCAGAGCGCTAGGTGAGCAGAGTGCTAGCTGAGCAGAGTGCTAGGTGAGCAGAATACTTGCTGAGCAGAGTGCTAGCTGAGCAGAGTGCTAGCTGAGCAGTCTGCTGGCTGAGCAGAGCGCTAGCTGAGCAGTGTGCTGGCTGAGCAGAGCACTATCTGAGCAGAGTGCTAGCTGAGCAGTCTGCTGGCTGAGCAGAGCGCTAGCTGAGCAGTGTGCTGGCTGAGCAGAGTGCTAGCTGAGCAGAGCGTTGGCTGAGCAGAGTGCTAGCTGAGCAGAGTGCTTGCTGAGCAGAGTGCTAGGTGAGCAGTGTGCTGGCTGAGCAGTGTTCTAGCTGGGCAGAGTGCTAGCTGAACAGAGTGCTAGCTGAACAGAGCACTTGCTGAGCAGAGTGCTAGCTGAGCAGTGTGCTGGCTGAGCAGAGTGCTAGCTGAGCAGTGTGCTGGTTGAGCAGAGCACTATCTGAGCAGAGTGCTAGCTGAGCAGAGTGTTTTCTGAGCAGAGTGCTGGCTGAGCAGAGTGCAGGCTGAGCAGAGTGTAGGCTGAGCAGTCTGCTGGCTGAGCAGAGCGCTAGCTGAGCAGTGTGCTGGCTGAGCAGAGCGCTAGCTGAGCAGAATGCTAGCTGAGCAGAGTGTTTTCTGAGCAGAGTGCTGGCTGAGCAGAGTGCTAGCTGAGAAGAATGCTAGCTGAGCAGTCTGCTGGCTGAGCATAGCGCTAGCTGAGCAGAGTGCTAGCTGAGCAGAGTGCTTGCTGAGCAGAGTGCTTGCTGAGCAGAGTGCTAGCTGAGCAGAGTACTTGCTGAGCAGAGTGCTAGCTGAGCAGAGTGCTAGCTGAGCAGAGTACTTGCTGAGCAGAGCGCTAGCTGAGCAGTGTGCTGGCTGAGCAGAGCACTATCTGAGCAGAGTGCTAGCTGAGCAGTCTGCTGGCTGAGCAGAGTGCTAGCTGAGCAGAGCGCTAGCTGAGTAGAGCGCTGGCTGAGCAGAGTGTTAGCTGAGCAGAGTGCTGGCTGAGCAGAGTGCTAGCTGAGCAGAGTGCTAGGTGAGCAGAGTACTTGCTGAGCAGAGTGCTAGCTGAGCAGAGTGCTAGCTGAGCAGTCTGCTGGCTGAGCAGAGCGCTACCTGAGCAGTGTGCTGGCTGAGCAGAGCACTATCTGAGCAGTGTGCTGGCTGAGCAGAGTGCTAGCTGAGCAGAGCGTTGGCTGAGCAGAGTGCTAGCTGAGCAGAGTGCTAGTTGAGCAGAGTGCTTGCTGAGCAGAGTGCTAGCTGAGCAGAGTGCTAGCTGAGCAGTCTGCTGGCTGAGCAGAGCGCTAGCTGAGCAGTGTGCTGGCTGAGCAGAGTGCTAGCTGAGCAGAGCGTTGGCTGAGCAGAGTGCTAGCTGAGCAGAGTGCTTGCTGAGCAGAGTGCTACGTGAGCAGTGTGCTGGCTGAGCAGTGTGCTAGCTGAGCAGAGTGCTAGCTGAACAGAGTGCTAGCTGGACAGAGCACTTGCTGAGCAGAGTGCTAGCTGAGCAGTGTGCTGGCTGAGCAGTGTGCTAGCTGAGCAGAGTGCTGGCTGAGCAGAGTGCTAGCTGAGCAGAGTGCTAGCTGAGCAGAGTGATATCTGAGCAGAGTGCTGGCTGAGGAGAGTGCAGGCTGAGCAGAGTGCAGGCTGAGCAGAGTGCAGGCTGAGCAGTCTGCTGGCTGAGCAGAGCGCTAGCTGAGCAGTGTGCTGGTTGAGCAGAGTGCTAGCTGAGCAGAGCGTTGGCTGAGCAGAGTGCTAGCTGAGCAGAGTGCTTGCTGAGCAGAGTGCTAGGTGAGCAGTGTGCTGGCTGAGCAGTGTTCTAGCTGGGCAGAGTGCTAGCTGAACAGAGTGCTAGCTGAACAGAGCACTTGCTGAGCAGAGTGCTAGCTGAGCAGTGTGCTGGCTGAGCAGAGTGCTAGCTGAGCAGTGTGCTGGTTGAGCAGAGCACTATCTGAGCAGAGTGCTAGCTGAGCAGAGTGTTTTCTGAGTAGAGTGCTGGCTGAGCAGAGTGCAGGCTGAGCAGAGTGTAGGCTGAGCAGTCTGCTGGCTGAGCAGAGCGCTAGCTGAGCAGTGTGCTGGCTGAGCAGAGCGCTAGCTGAGCAGAATGCTAGCTGAGCAGAGTGTTTTCTGAGCAGAGTGCTGGCTGAGCAGAGTGCTAGCTGAGAAGAATGCTAGCTGAGCAGTCTGCTGGCTGAGCATAGCGCTAGCTGAGCAGAGTGCTAGGTGAGCAGAGCGCTAGCTGAGCAGAGTGCTAGCTGAGCAGAGTGCTTGCTGAGCAGAGTGCTTGCTGAGCAGAGCGCTAGCTGAGTAGAGCGCTGGCTGAGCAGAGTGTTAGCTGAGCAGAGTGCTAGCTGAGCAGAGTGCTTGCTGAGCAGAGTGCTAGCTGAGCAGACTGCTTGCTGAACAGGGCGCTAGCACAGCAGAGCGCTAGCTGAGCAGAGTGCTAGGTGAGCAGAGTGTTTTCTGAGCAGAGTGCTGGCTGAGCAGAGTGCTAGCTGAGCAGAGTGCTAGGTGAGCAGAGTACTTGCTGAGCAGAGTGCTAGCTGAGCAGAGTGCTAGCTGAGCAGTCTGCTGGCTGAGCAGAGCGCTAGCTGAGCAGTGTGCTGGCTGAGCAGAGTGCTAGCTGAGCAGAGCGCTAGCTGAGCAGAGCGCTGGCTGAGCAGAGTGTTAGCTGAGCAGAGTGCTTTCTGAGCAGAGTGCTGGCTGAGCAGAGTGCTAGCTGAGCAGAGTGCTTGCTGAGCAGAGTGCTAGCTGAGCAGACTGCTTGCTGAACAGGGCGCTAGCACAGCAGAGCGCTAGGTGAGCAGAGTGCTAGCTGAGCAGAGTGCTAGTTGAGCAGAATACTTGCTGAGCAGAGTGCTAGCTGAGCAGAGTGCTAGCTGAGCAGTCTGCTGGCTGAGCAGAGCGCTAGCTGAGCAGTGTGCTGGCTGAGCAGAGCACTATCTGAGCAGAGTGCTAGCTGAGCAGTCTGCTGGCTGAGCAGAGCGCTAGCTGAGCAGTGTGCTGGCTGAGCAGAGTGCTAGCTGAGCAGAGCGTTGGCTGAGCAGAGTGCTAGCTGAGCAGAGTGCTTGCTGAGCAGAGTGCTAGGTGAGCAGTGTGCTGGCTGAGCAGTGTTCTAGCTGGGCAGAGTGCTAGCTGAACAGAGTGCTAGCTGAACAGAGCACTTGCTGAGCAGAGTGCTAGCTGAGCAGTGTGCTGGCTGAGCAGAGTGCTAGCTGAGCAGTGTGCTGGTTGAGCAGAGCACTATCTGAGCAGAGTGCTAGCTGAGCAGAGTGTTTTCTGAGCAGAGTGCTGGATGAGCAGAGTGCAGGCTGAGCAGAGTGTAGGCTGAGCAGTCTGCTGGCTGAGCAGAGCGCTAGCTGAGCAGTGTGCTGGCTGAGCAGAGCGCTAGCTGAGCAGAATGCTAGCTGAGCAGAGTGTTTTCTGAGCAGAGTGCTGGCTGAGCAGAGTGCTAGCTGAGAAGAATGCTAGCTGAGCAGTCTGCTGGCTGAGCATAGCGCTAGCTGAGCAGAGTGCTAGCTGAGCAGAGTGCTTGCTGAGCAGAGTGCTTGCTGAGCAGAGTGCTAGCTGAGCAGAGTACTTGCTGAGCAGAGTGCTAGCTGAGCAGAGTGCTAGCTGAGCAGAGTACTTGCTGAGCAGAGCGCTAGCTGAGCAGTGTGCTGGCTGAGCAGAGCACTATCTGAGCAGAGTGCTAGCTGAGCAGTCTGCTGGCTGAGCAGAGTGCTAGCTGAGCAGAGCGCTAGCTGAGTAGAGCGCTGGCTGAGCAGAGTGTTAGCTGAGCAGAGTGCTGGCTGAGCAGAGTGCTAGCTGAGCAGAGTGCTAGGTGAGCAGAGTACTTGCTGAGCAGAGTGCTAGCTGAGCAGAGTGCTAGCTGAGCAGTCTGCTGGCTGAGCAGAGCGCTACCTGAGCAGTGTGCTGGCTGAGCAGAGCACTATCTGAGCAGTGTGCTGGCTGAGCAGAGTGCTAGCTGAGCAGAGCGTTGGCTGAGCAGAGTGCTAGCTGAGCAGAGTGCTAGTTGAGCAGAGTGCTTGCTGAGCAGAGTGCTAGCTGAGCAGAGTGCTAGCTGAGCAGTCTGCTGGCTGAGCAGAGCGCTAGCTGAGCAGTGTGCTGGCTGAGCAGAGTGCTAGCTGAGCAGAGCGTTGGCTGAGCAGAGTGCTAGCTGAGCAGAGTGCTTGCTGAGCAGAGTGCTACGTGAGCAGTGTGCTGGCTGAGCAGTGTGCTAGCTGAGCAGAGTGCTAGCTGAACAGAGTGCTAGCTGGACAGAGCACTTGCTGAGCAGAGTGCTAGCTGAGCAGTGTGCTGGCTGAGCAGTGTGCTAGCTGAGCAGAGTGCTGGCTGAGCAGAGTGCTAGCTGAGCAGAGTGCTAGCTGAGCAGAGTGATATCTGAGCAGAGTGCTGGCTGAGGAGAGTGCAGGCTGAGCAGAGTGCAGGCTGAGCAGAGTGCAGGCTGAGCAGTCTGCTGGCTGAGCAGAGCGCTAGCTGAGCAGTGTGCTGGTTGAGCAGAGCGCTAGCTGAGCAGAGCGTTGGCTGAGCAGAGTGCTAGCTGAGCAGAGTGCTTGCTGAGCAGAGTGCTAGGTGAGCAGTGTGCTGGCTGAGCAGTGTTCTAGCTGGGCAGAGTGCTAGCTGAACAGAGTGCTAGCTGAACAGAGCACTTGCTGAGCAGAGTGCTAGCTGAGCAGTGTGCTGGCTGAGCAGAGTGCTAGCTGAGCAGTGTGCTGGTTGAGCAGAGCACTATCTGAGCAGAGTGCTAGCTGAGCAGAGTGTTTTCTGAGTAGAGTGCTGGCTGAGCAGAGTGCAGGCTGAGCAGAGTGTAGGCTGAGCAGTCTGCTGGCTGAGCAGAGCGCTAGCTGAGCAGTGTGCTGGCTGAGCAGAGCGCTAGCTGAGCAGAATGCTAGCTGAGCAGAGTGTTTTCTGAGCAGAGTGCTGGCTGAGCAGAGTGCTAGCTGAGAAGAATGCTAGCTGAGCAGTCTGCTGGCTGAGCATAGCGCTAGCTGAGCAGAGTGCTAGGTGAGCAGAGCGCTAGCTGAGCAGAGTGCTAGCTGAGCAGAGTGCTTGCTGAGCAGAGTGCTTGCTGAGCAGAGTGCTAGCT
Source organism: Morus bassanus (assembly GCA_031468815.1). Lineage (NCBI taxonomy): Eukaryota > Metazoa > Chordata > Aves > Suliformes > Sulidae > Morus > Morus bassanus. Next base: position 15,012 of record JAVHSO010000254.1, read on the forward strand.
GAGCAGTCTGCTCGCTGAGCAGAGTGCTAGCTGAGCAGAGTGCTAGCTGAGCAGTCTGCTGGCTGAGCAGAGCGCTAGCTGAGCAGTGTGCTGGCTGAGCAGAGCACTATCTGAGCAGAGTGCTAGCTGAGCAGTCTGCTGGCTGAGCAGAGTGCTAGCTGAGCAGAGTGCTAGCTGAGTAGAGCGCTGGCTGAGCAGAGTGTTAGCTGAGCAGAGTGCTTGCTGAGCAGAGTGCTAGGTGAGCAGAGTGCTAGCTGAGCAGAGTGCTTGCTGAGCAGAGTGCTAGCTGAGCAGAGCGCTACGTGAGCAGAGTGCTAGGTGAGCAGAGTGTTTTCTGAGCAGAGTGCTGGCTGAGCAGAGTGCTAGCTGAGCAGAGTGCTTGCTGAGCAGAGTACTTGCTGAGCAGAGTGCTAGCTGAGCAGAGTGCTAGCTGAGCAGTCTGCTGGCTGAGCAGAGCGCTACCTGAGCAGTGTGCTGGCTGAGCAGAGCACTATCTGAGCAGAGTGCTAGCTGAGCAGTCTGCTGGCTGAGCAGTCTGCTAGCTGAGCAGTGTGCTGGCTGAGCAGAGTGCTAGCTGAGCAGAGCGTTGGCTGAGCAGAGTGCTAGCTGAGCAGAGTGCTTGCGGAGCAGAGTGCTAGGTGAGCAGTGTGCTGGCTGAGCAGTGTGCTAGCTGGGCAGAGTGCTAGCTGAACAGAGTGCTAGCTGAACAGAGCACTTGCTGAGCAGAGTGCTAGCTGAGCAGTGTGCTGGCTGAGCAGAGTGCTAGCTGAACAGTGTGCTGGCTGAGCAGAGCACTATCTGAGCAGAGTGCTAGCTGAGCAGAGTGTTTTCTGAGCAGAGTGCTGGCTGAGCAAAGTGCAGGCTGAGCAGAGTGTAGGCTGAGCAGTGTGCTGGCTGAGCAGAGCGCTAGCTGAGCAGTGTGCTGGCTGAGCAGAGCGCCAGCTGAGCAGAATGCTAGCTGAGCAGAGTGTTTTCTGAGCAGAGTGCTGGCTGAGCAGAGTGCTAGCTGAGAAGAATGCTAGCTGAGCAGTGTGCTGGCTGAGCATAGCGCTAGCTGAGCAGAGTGCTAGCTGAGCAGAGTTCTAGCTGAGCAGAGTGCTAGCTGAGCAGAGTGCTAGCTGAGCAGAGTGCTTGCTGAGCAGAGTGCTAGCTGAGCAGAGTACTTGCTGAGCAGAGTGCTAGCTGAGCAGAGTGCTAGCTGAGCAGTCTGCTGGCTGAGCAGAGCGCTAGCTGAGCAGTGTGCTGGCTGAGCAGAGCACTATCTGAGCAGAGTGCTAGCTGAGCAGTCTGCTGGCTGAGCAGTGTGCTAGCTGAGCAGAGCGCTAGCTGAGTAGAGCGCTGGCTGAGCAGAGTGTTAGCTGAGCAGAGTGCTAGCTGAGCAGAGTGCTTGCTGAGCAGAGTGCTAGCTGAGCAGACTGCTTGCTGAACAGGGCGCTAGCACAGCAGAGCGCTAGCTGAGCAGAGTGCTAGGTGAGCAGAGTGTTTTCTGAGCAGAGTGCTGGCTGAGCAGAGTGCTAGCTGAGCAGAGTGCTAGGTGAGCAGAGTACTTGCTGAGCAGAGTGCTAGCTGAGCAGAGTGCTAGCTGAGCAGTCTGCTGGCTGAGCAGAGCGCTAGCTGAGCAGTGTGCTGGCTGAGCAGAGTGCTAGCTGAGCAGAGCGCTAGCTGAGCAGAGCGCTGGCTGAGCAGAGTGTTAGCTGAGCAGAGTGCTTTCTGAGCAGAGTGCTGGCTGAGCAGAGTGCTAGCTGAGCAGAGTGCTTGCTGAGCAGAGTGCTAGCTGAGCAGACTGCTTGCTGAACAGGGCGCTAGCACAGCAGAGCGCTAGGTGAGCAGAGTGCTAGGTGAGCAGAGTGTTTTCTGAGCAGAGTGCTGGCTGAGCAGAGTGCTAGCTGAGCAGAGTGCTAGGTGAGCAGAATACTTGCTGAGCAGAGTGCTAGCTGAGCAGAGTGCTAGCTGAGCAGTCTGCTGGCTGAGCAGAGCGCTAGCTGAGCAGTGTGCTGGCTGAGCAGAGCACTATCTGAGCAGAGTGCTAGCTGAGCAGTCTGCTGGCTGAGCAGAGCGCTAGCTGAGCAGTGTGCTGGCTGAGCAGAGTGCTAGCTGAGCAGAGCGTTGGCTGAGCAGAGTGCTAGCTGAGCAGAGTGCTTGCTGAGCAGAGTGCTAGGTGAGCAGTGTGCTGGCTGAGCAGTGTGCTAGCTGGGCAGAGTGCTAGCTGAACAGAGTGCTAGCTGAACAGAGCACTTGCTGAGCAGAGTGCTAGCTGAGCAGTGTGCTGGCTGAGCAGAGTGCTAGCTGAGCAGTGTGCTGGTTGAGCAGAGCACTATCTGAGCAGAGTGCTAGCTGAGCAGAGTGTTTTCTGAGCAGAGTGCTGGCTGAGCAGAGTGCAGGCTGAGCAGAGTGTAGGCTGAGCAGTCTGCTGGCTGAGCAGAGCGCTAGCTGAGCAGTGTGCTGGCTGAGCAGAGCGCTAGCTGAGCAGAATGCTAGCTGAGCAGAGTGTTTTCTGAGCAGAGTGCTGGCTGAGCAGAGTGCTAGCTGAGAAGAATGCTAGCTGAGCAGTCTGCTGGCTGAGCATAGCGCTAGCTGAGCAGAGTGCTAGGTGAGCAGAGCGCTAGCTGAGCAGAGTGCTAGCTGAGCAGAGTGCTAGCTGAGCAGAGTGCTTGCTGAGCAGAGTGCTTGCTGAGCAGAGTGCTAGCTGAGCAGAGTACTTGCTGAGCAGAGTGCTAGCTGAGCAGAGTGCTAGCTGAGCAGTCTGCTGGCTGAGCAGAGCGCTAGCTGAGCAGTGTGCTGGCTGAGCAGAGCACTATCTGAGCAGAGTGCTAGCTGAGCAGTCTGCTGGCTGAGCAGAGTGCTAGCTGAGCAGAGCGCTAGCTGAGTAGAGCGCTGGCTGAGCAGAGTGCTAGCTGAGCAGAGTGCTTGCTGAGCAGAGTGCTAGGTGAGCAGAGTGCTAGCTGAGCAGAGTGCTTGCTGAGCAGAGTGCTAGCTGAGCAGAGTGCTTGCTGAACAGGGCGCTAGCACAGCAGAGCGCTACGTGAGCAGAGTGCTAGGTGAGCAGAGTGTTTTCTGAGCAGAGTGCTGGCTGAGCAGAGTGCTAGCTGAGCAGAGTGCTAGGTGAGCAGAGTACTTGCTGAGCAGAGTGCTAGCTGAGCAGAGTGCTAGCTGAGCAGTCTGCTGGCTGAGCAGAGCGCTACCTGAGCAGTGTGCTGGCTGAGCAGAGCACTATCTCAGCAGAGTGCTAGCTGAGCAGTCTGCTGGCTGAGCAATCTGCTAGCTGAGCAGAGCGTTGGCTGAGCAGTGTGCTAGCTGAGCAGAGTGCTTGCGGAGCAGAGTGCTAGGTGAGCAGTGTGCTGGCTGAGCAGTGTGCTAGCTGGGCAGAGTGCTAGCTGAACAGAGTGCTAGCTGAACAGAGCACTTGCTGAGCAGAGTGCTAGCTGAGCAGTGTGCTGGCTGAGCAGAGTGCTAGCTGAACAGTGTGCTGGCTGAGCAGAGCACTATCTGAGCAGAGTGCTAGCTGAGCAGAGTGTTTTCTGAGCAGAGTGCTGGCTGAGCAGAGTGCAGGCTCAGCAGAGTGTAGGCTGAGCAGTGTGCTGGCTGAGCAGAGCGCTAGCTGAGCAGTGTGCTGGCTGAGCAGAGCGCTAGCTGAGCAGAATGCTAGCTGAGCAGAGTGTTTTCTGAGCAGAGTGCTAGCTGAGCAGAGTGCTAGCTGAGAAGAATGCTAGCTGAGCAGTCTGCTGGCTGAGCATAGCGCTAGCTGAGCAGAGTGCTAGCTGAGCAGAGTGCTAGCTGAGCAGAGTGCTAGCTGAGCAGAGTGCTTGCTGAGCAGAGTGCTAGCTGAGCAGAGTACTTGCTGAGCAGAGTGCTAGCTGAGCAGAGTGCTAGCTGAGCAGTCTGCTGGCTGAGCAGAGCGCTAGCTGAGCAGTGTGCTGGCTGAGCAGAGCACTATCTGAGCAGAGTGCTAGCTGAGCAGTCTGCTGGCTGAGCAGAGTGCTAGCTGAGCAGAGCGCTAGCTGAGTAGAGCGCTGGCTGAGCAGAGTGTTAGCTGAGCAGAGTGCTGGCTGAGCAGAGTGCTGGCTGAGCAGAGTGCTAGCTGAGCAGAGTGCTTGCTGAGCAGAGTGCTAGCTGAGCAGACTGCTTGCTGAACAGGGCGCTAGCACAGCAGAGCGCTAGCTGAGCAGAGTGCTAGGTGAGCAGAGTGTTTTCTGAGCAGAGTGCTGGCTGAGCAGAGTGCTAGCTGAGCAGAGTGCTAGGTGAGCAGAGTACTTGCTGAGCAGAGTGCTAGCTGAGCAGAGTGCTAGCTGAACAGTGTGCTGGCTGAGCAGAGCGCTAGCTGAGCAGTGTGCTGGCTGAGCAGAGTGCTAGCTGAGCAGAGCGCTAGCTGAGCAGAGCGCTGGCTGAGCAGAGTGTTAGCTGAGCAGAGTGCTTTCTGAGCAGAGTGCTGGCTGAGCAGAGTGCTAGCTGAGCAGAGTGCTTGCTGAGCAGAGTGCTAGCTGAGCAGACTGCTTGCTGAACAGGGCGCTAGCACAGCAGAGCGCTAGGTGAGCAGAGTGCTAGGTGAGCAGAGTGTTTTCTGAGCAGAGTGCTGGCTGAGCAGAGTGCTAGCTGAGCAGAGTGCTAGGTGAGCAGAGTACTTGCTGAGCAGAGTGCTAGCTGAGCAGAGTGCTAGCTGAGCAGTCTGCTGGCTGAGCAGAGCGCTAGCTGAGCAGTGTGCTGGCTGAGCAGAGCACTATCTGAGCAGAGTGCTAGCTGAGCAGTCTGCTGGCTGAGCAGAGCGCTAGCTGAGCAGTGTGCTGGCTGAGCAGAGTGCTAGCTGAGCAGAGCGTTGGCTGAGCAGAGTGCTAGCTGAGCAGAGTGCTTGCGGAGCAGAGTGCTAGGTGAGCAGTGTGCTGGCTGAGCAGTGTGCTAGCTGGGCAGAGTGCTAGCTGAACAGAGTGCTAGCTGAACAGAGCACTTGCTGAGCAGAGTGCTAGCTGAGCAGTGTGCTGGCTGAGCAGAGTGCTAGCTGAGCAGAGTGCTAGCTGAGCAGAGTGTTTTCTGAGCAGAGTGCTGGCTGAGCAGAGTGCTAGATGAGCAGAGTTTTTTCTGAGCAGAGTGCTGGCTGAGCAGAGTGCAGGCTGAGCAGAGTGCAGGCTGAGCAGTGTGCTGGCTGAGCAGAGCGCTAGCTGAGCAGAATGCTAGCTGAGCAGAGTGTTTTCTGAGCAGAGTGCTAGCTGAGCAGAGTGCTAGCTGAGAAGAATGCTAGCTGAGCAGTCTGCTGGCTGAGCATAGCGCTAGTTGAGCAGAGCGCTAGCTGAGCAGAGTGCTAGCTGAGCAGAATGCTAGCTGAGCAGAGTACTTGCTGAGCAGAGTGCTAGGTGAGCAGAGTGCTAGCTGAGCAGTCTGCTGGCTGAGCAGAGCGCTAGCTGAGCAGTGTGCTGGCTGAGCAGAGCACTATCTGAGCAGTCTGCTGGCTGAGCAGTCTGCTGGCTGAGCAGAGCGCTAGCTGAGCAGTGTGATAGCTGAGCAGAGTGCTAGCTGAGCAGAGCGCTAGCTGAGCAGAGCGCTAGCTGAGCAGAGTGCTAGCTGAGCAGAGTGCTTGCTGAGCAGAGTGCTAGGTGAGCAGTGTGCTGGCAGAGCAGTGTTCTAGCTGGGCAGAGTGCTAGCTGAACAGAGTGCTAGCTGAACAGAGCACTTGCTGAGCAGAGTGCTAGCTGAGCAGTGTGCTGGCTGAGCAGAGTGCTAGCTGAGCAGTGTGCTGGCTGAGCAGAGCACTATCTGAGCAGAGTGCTAGCTGAGCAGAGTGTTTTCTGAGCAGAGTGCTGGTTGAGCAGAGTGCAGGCTGAGCAGAGTGTAGGCTGAGCAGTCTGCTGGCTGAGCAGAGCGCTAGCTGAGCAGTGTGCTGGCTGAGCAGAGCGCTAGCTGAGCAGAATGCTAGCTGAGCAGAGTGTTTTCTGAGCAGAGTGCTGGCTGAGCAGAGTGCTAGCTGAGCAGAGTGTTTTCTGAGCAGAGTGCTGGCTAAGCAGACTGCAGGCTGAGCAGAGTGCTAGCTGAGCAGACTGCAGGCTGAGCAGTGTGCTGGCTGAGCAGAGCGCCAGCTGAGCAGAATGCTAGCTGAGCAGAGTGTTTTCTGAGCAGAGTGCTGGCTGAGCAGAGTGCTGGCTGAGCAGAGTGCTAGCTGAGCAGAGTGCTAGCTGAGAAGAATGCTAGCTGAGCAGTCTGCTGGCTGAGCATAGCGCTAGCTGAGCAGAGTGCTAGCTGAGCAGAGCGCTAGCTGAGCAGAGTGCTAGCTGAGCAGAGTGCTAGCTGAGCAGAGTGCTTGCTGAGCAGAGTGCTAGCTGAGCAGAGTACTTGCTGAGCAGAGTGCTAGCTGAGCAGAGTGCTAGCTGAGCAGTCTGCTGGCTGAGCAGAGCGCTAGCTGAGCAGTGTGCTGGCTGAGCAGAGCACTATCTGAGCAGAGTGCTAGCTGAGCAGTCTGCTGGCTGAGCAGAGTGCTAGCTGAGCAGAGCGCTAGCTGAGCAGTGTGCTGGCTGAGCAGAGCACTATCTGAGCAGAGTGCTAGCTGAGCAGAGTGTTAGCTGAGCAGAGTGCTTGCTGAGCAGAGTGCTGGCTGAGCAGAGTGCTAGCTGAGCAGAATGCTTGCTGAGCAGAGTGCTAGCTGAGCAGACTGCTTGCTGAACAGGGCGCTAGCACAGCAGAGCGCTAGCTGAGCAGAGTGCTAGGTGAGCAGAGTGTTTTCTGAGCAGAGTGCTGGCTGAGCAGAGTGCTAGCTGAGCAGAGTGCTAGGTGAGCAGAGTACTTGCTGAGCAGAGTGCTAGCTGAGCAGAATGCTAGCTGAGCAGTCTGCTGGCTGAGCAGAGCGCTAGCTGAGCAGTGTGCTGGCTGAGCAGAGCACTATCTGAGCAGAGTGCTAGCTGAGCAGTCCGCTGGCTGAGCAGAGCGCTAGCTGAGCAGTGTACTGGCTGAGCAGAGTGCTAGCTGAGCAGAGCGTTGGCTGAGCAGAGTGCTAGCTGAGCAGAGTGCTTGCGGAGCAGAGTGCTAGGTGAGCAGTGTGCTGGCTGAGCAGTGTGCTAGCTGGGCAGAGTGCTAGCTGAACAGAGTGCTAGCTGAACAGAGCACTTGCTGAGCAGAGTGCTAGCTGAGCAGTGTGCTGGCTGAGCAGAGTGCTAGCTGAGCAGTGTGCTGGCTGAGCAGAGCGCTAGCTGAGCAGTGTGCTGGCTGAGCAGAGTGTCTGGCTGAGCAGAGCGCTAGCTGAGCAGAGCGCTAGCTGAGTAGAGCGCTGGCTGAGCAGAGTGTTAGCTGAGCAGAGTGCTTGCTGAGCAGAGTGCTAGGTGAGCAGAGTGCTAGCTGAGCAGAGTGCTTGCTGAGCAGAGTGCTAGCTGAGCAGAGTGCTTGCTGAACAGGGCGCTAGCACAGCAGAGCACTATCTGAGCAGAGTGCTAGGTGAGCAGAGTGTTTTCTGAGCAGAGTGCTGGCTGAGCAGAGTGCTAGCTGAGCAGAGTGCTAGGTGAGCAGAGTACTTGCTGAGCAGAGTGCTAGCTGAGCAGAGTGCTAGCTGAGCAGTCTGCTGGCTGAGCAGAGCGCTACCTGAGCAGTGTGCTGGCTGAGCAGAGCACTATCTGAGCAGAGTGCTAGCTGAGCAGTCTGCTGGCTGAGCAGTCTGCTAGCTGAGCAGTGTGCTGGCTGAGCAGAGTGCTAGCTGAGCAGAGCGTTGGATGAGCAGAGTGCTAGCTGAGCAGAGTGCTTGCGGAGCAGAGTGCTAGGTGAGCAGTGTGCTGGCTGAGCAGTGTGCTAGCTGGGCAGAGTGCTAGCTGAACAGAGTGCTAGCTGAACAGAGCACTTGCTGAGCAGAGTGCTAGCTGAGCAGTGTGCTGGCTGAGCAGAGTGCTAGCTGAACAGTGTGCTGGCTGAGCAGAGCACTATCTGAGCAGAGTGCTAGCTGAGCAGAGTGTTTTCTGAGCAGAGTGCTGGCTGAGCAGAGTGCAGGCTCAGCAGAGTGTAGGCTGAGCAGTGTGCTGGCTGAGCAGAGCGCTAGCTGAGCAGTGTGCTGGCTGAGCAGAGCGCTAGCTGAGCAGAATGCTAGCTGAGCAGAGTGTTTTCTGAGCAGAGTGCTGGCTGAGCAGAGTGCTAGCTGAGCAGAGTGTTTTCTGAGCAGAGTGCAGGCTGAGCAGAGTGCTAGCTGAGCAGGCTGCAGGCTGAGCAGTGTGCTGGCTGAGCAGAGCGCCAGCTGAGCAGAATGCTAGCTGAGCAGAGTGTTTTCTGAGCAGAGTGCTAGCTGAGCAGAGTGCTAGCTGAGAAGAATGCTAGCTGAGCAGTCTGCTGGCTGAGCATAGCGCTAGCTGAGCAGAGTGCTAGCTGAGCAGAGTGCTAGCTGAGCAGAGTGCTAGCTGAGCAGAGTGCTTGCTGAGCAGAGTGCTAGCTGAGCAGAGTACTTGCTGAGCAGAGTGCTAGCTGAGCAGTGTGCTAGCTGAGCAGTCTGCTGGCTGAGCAGAGCGCTAGCTGAGCAGTGTGCTGGCTGAGCAGAGCACTATCTGAGCAGAGTGCTAGCTGAGCAGTCTGCTGGCTGAGCAGAGTGCTAGCTGAGCAGAGCGCTAGCTGAGTAGAGCGCTGGCTGAGCAGAGTGTTAGCTGAGCAGAGTGCTTGCTGAGCAGAGTGCTGGCTGAGCAGAGTGCTAGCTGAGCAGAGTGCTTGCTGAGCAGAGTGCTAGCTGAGCAGACTGCTTGCTGAACAGGGCGCTAGCACAGCAGAGCGCTAGCTGAGCAGAGTGCTAGGTGAGCAGAGTGTTTTCTGAGCAGAGTGCTGGCTGAGCAGAGTGCTAGCTGAGCAGAGTGCTAGGTGAGCAGAGTACTTGCTGAGCAGAGTGCTAGCTGAGCAGAGTGCTAGCTGAGGAGTCTGCTGGCTGAGCAGAGCGCTAGCTGAGCAGTGTGCTGGCTGAGCAGAGTGCTAGCTGAGCAGAGCGCTAGCTGAGCAGAGCGCTGGCTGAGCAGAGTGTTAGCTGAGCAGAGTGCTGGCTGAGCAGAGTGCTGGCTGAGCAGAGTGCTAGCTGAGCAGAGTGCTTGCTGAGCAGAGTGCTAGCTGAGCAGACTGCTTGCTGAACAGGGCGCTAGCACAGCAGAGCGCTAGGTGAGCAGAGTGCTAGGTGAGCAGAGTGTTTTCTGAGCAGAGTGCTGGCTGAGCAGAGTGCTAGCTGAGCAGAGTGCTAGGTGAGCAGAGTACTTGCTGAGCAGAGTGCTAGCTGAGCAGAGTGCTAGCTGAGCAGTCTGCTGGCTGAGCAGAGCGCTAGCTGAGCAGTGTGCTGGCTGAGCAGAGCACTATCTGAGCAGAGTGCTAGCTGAGCAGTCTGCTGGCTGAGCAGAGCGCTAGCTGAGCAGTGTGCTGGCTGAGCAGAGTGCTAGCTGAGCAGAGCGTTGGCTGAGCAGAGTGCTAGCTGAGCAGAGTGCTTGCGGAGCAGAGTGCTAGGTGAGCAGTGTGCTGGCTGAGCAGTGTGCTAGCTGGGCAGAGTGCTAGCTGAACAGAGTGCTAGCTGAACAGAGCTCTTGCTGAGCAGAGTGCTAGCTGAGCAGTGTGCTGGCTGAGCAGAGTGCTAGCTGAGCAGTGTGCTGGCTGAGCAGAGCACTATCTGAGCAGAGTGCTAGCTGAGCAGAGTGTTTTCTGAGCAGAGTGCTGGCTGAGCAGAGTGCTAGATGAGCAGAGTTTTTTCTGAGCAGAGTGCTGGCTGAGCAGAGTGCAGGCTGAGCAGAGTGCAGGCTGAGCAGTGTGCTGGCTGAGCAGAGCGCTAGCTGAGCAGAATGCTAGCTGAGCAGAGTGTTTTCTGAGCAGAGTGCTAGCTGAGCAGAGTGCTAGCTGAGAAGAATGCTAGCTGAGCAGTCTGCTGGCTGAGCATAGCGCTAGTTGAGCAGAGCGCTAGCTGAGCAGAGTGCTAGCTGAACAGAGTGCTAGCTGAGCAGAATGCTAGCTGAGCAGAGTACTTGCTGAGCAGAGTGCTAGGTGAGCAGAGTGCTAGCTGAGCAGTCTGCTGGCTGAGCAGAGCGCTAGCTGAGCAGTGTGCTGGCTGAGCAGAGCACTATCTGAGCAGTCTGCTGGCTGAGCAGTCTGCTGGCTGAGCAGAGCGCTAGCTGAGCAGTGTGCTAGCTGAGCAGAGTGCTAGCTGAGCAGAGCGCTAGCTGAGCAGAGTGCTAGCTGAGCAGAGTGCTTGCTGAGCAGAGTGCTAGGTGAGCAGTGTGCTGGCAGAGCAGTGTTCTAGCTGGGCAGAGTGCTAGCTGAACAGAGTGCTAGCTGAACAGAGCACTTGCTGAGCAGAGTGCTAGGTGAGCAGTGTGCTGGCTGAGCAGAGTGCTAGCTGAGCAGTGTGCTGGCTGAGCAGAGCACTATCTGAGCAGAGTGCTAGCTGAGCAGAGTGTTTTCTGAGCAGAGTGCTGGTTGAGCAGAGTGCAGGCTGAGCAGAGTGTAGGCTGAGCAGTGTGCTGGCTGAGCAGAGCGCTAGCTGAGCAGTGTGCTGGCTGAGCAGAGCGCTAGCTGAGCAGAATGCTAGCTGAGCAGAGTGTTTTCTGAGCAGAGTGCTGGCTGAGCAGAGTGCTAGCTGAGCAGAGTGTTTTCTGAGCAGAGTGCTGGCTAAGCAGAGTGCAGGCTGAGCAGAGTGCTAGCTGAGCAGACTGCAGGCTGAGCAGTGTGCTGGCTGAGCAGAGCGCCAGCTGAGCAGAATGCTAGCTGAGCAGAGTGTTTTCTGAGCAGAGTGCTGGCTGAGCAGAGTGCTAGCTGAGCAGAGTGCTAGCTGAGAAGAATGCTAGCTGAGCAGTCTGCTGGCTGAGCATAGCGCTAGCTGAGCAGAGTGCTAGCTGAGCAGAGCGCTAGCTGAGCAGAGTGCTAGCTGAGCAGAGTGCTAGCTGAGCAGAGTGCTTGCTGAGCAGAGTGCTAGCTGAGCAGAGTACTTGCTGAGCAGAGTGCTAGCTGAGCAGAGTGCTAGCTGAGCAGTCTGCTGGCTGAGCAGAGCGCTAGCTGAGCAGTGTTCTGGCTGAGCAGAGCACTATCTGAGCAGAGTGCTAGCTGAGCAGTCTGCTGGCTGAGCAGAGTGCTAGCTGAGCAGAGCGCTAGCTGAGCAGTGTGCTGGCTGAGCAGAGCACTATCTGAGCAGAGTGCTAGCTGAGCAGAGTGTTAGCTGAGCAGAGTGCTTGCTGAGCAGAGTGCTGGCTGAGCAGAGTGCTAGCTGAGCAGAATGCTTGCTGAGCAGAGTGCTAGCTGAGCAGAGTGCTTGCTGAACAGGGCGCTAGCACAGCAGAGCGCTAGCTGAGCAGAGTGCTAGGTGAGCAGAGTGTTTTCTGAGCAGAGTGCTGGCTGAGCAGAGTGCTAGCTGAGCAGAGTGCTAGGTGAGCAGAGTACTTGCTGAGCAGAGTGCTAGCTGAGCAGAATGCTAGCTGAGCAGTCTGCTGGCTGAGCAGAGCGCTAGCTGAACAGTGTGCTGGCTGAGCAGAGCACTATCTGAGCAGAGTGCTAGCTGAGCAGTCTGCTGGCTGAGCAGAGCGCTAGCTGAGCAGTGTACTGGCTGAGCAGAGTGCTAGCTGAGCAGAGCGTTGGCTGAGCAGAGTGCTAGCTGAGCAGAGTGCTTGCGGAGCAGAGTGCTAGGTGAGCAGTGTGCTGGCTGAGCAGTGTGCTAGCTGGGCAGAGTGCTAGCTGAACAGAGTGCTAGCTGAACAGAGCACTTGCTGAGCAGAGTGCTAGCTGAGCAGTGTGCTAGCTGAGCAGTGTGCTGGCTGAGCAGAGCGCTAGCTGAGCAGTGTGCTGGCTGAGCAGAGCGCTAGCTGAGCAGAATGCTAGCTGAGCAGAGTGTCTGGCTGAGCAGAGCGCTAGCTGAGCAGAGTGCTAGCTGAGCAGAGTGTTTTCTGAGCAGAGTGCTGGCTGAGCAGAGTGCAGGCTGAGCAGAGTGCAGGCTGAGCAGTGTGCTGGCTGAGCAGAGCGCTAGCTGAGCAGAATGCTAGCTGAGCAGAGTGTTTTCTGAGCAGAGTGCTAGCTGAGCAGAGTGCTAGCTGAGAAGAATGCTAGCTGAGCAGTCTGCTGGCTGAGCATAGCGCTAGCTGAGCAGAGCGCTAGCTGAGCAGAGTGCTTGCTGAGCAGAGTGCTAGCTGAGCAGTCTGCTGGCTGAGCAGAGCGCTAGCTGAGCAGTGTGCTGGCTGAGCAGAGCACTATCTGAGCAGAGTGCTAGCTGAGCAGTCTGCTGGCTGAGCAGAGCGCTAGCTGAGCAGTGTGCTGGCTGAGCAGAGTGCTAGCTGAGCAGAGCGCTAGCTGAGCAGAGCGCTGGCTGAGCAGAGTGCTAGCTGAGCAGAGTGCTTGCTGAGCAGAGTGCTAGCTGAGCAGACTGCTTGCTGAACAGGGCGCTAGCACAGCAGAGCGCTAGCTGAGCAGAGTGCTAGGTGAGCAGAGTGCTAGGTGAGCAGAGTGCTAGCTGAGCAGAGTGCTAGCTGAGCAGAGTGCTAGCTGAGCAGTCTGCTGGCTGAGCAGAGCGCTAGCTGAGCAGTGTGCTGGCTGAGCAGAGCACTATCTGAGCAGAGTGCTAGCTGAGCAGAGTGCTAGCTGAGGAGAGTGCTAGGTGAGCAGAGTACTTGCTGAGCAGAGTGCTAGCTGAGCAGAGTGCTAGCTGAGCAGTCTGCTGGCTGAGCAGAGCGCTAGCTGAGCAGTGTGCTGGCTGAGCAGAGCACTATCTGAGCAGAGTGCTAGCTGAGCAGTCTGCTGGCTGAGCAGAGCGCTAGCTGAGGAGTGTGCTGGCTGAGCAGAGTGCTAGCTGAGCAGAGCGTTGGCTGAGCAGAGTGCTAGCTGAGCAGAGTGCTTGCGGAGCAGAGTGCTAGGTGAGCAGTGTGCTGGCTGAGCAGTGTGCTAGCTGGGCAGAGTGCTAGCTGAACAGAGTGCTAGCTGAACAGAGCACTTGCTGAGCAGAGTGCTAGCTGAGCAGTGTGCTGGCTGAGCAGAGTGCTAGCTGAGCAGTGTGCTGGCTGAGCAGAGCACTATCTGAGCAGAGTGCTAGCTGAGCAGAGTGCAGGCTGAGCAGAGTGCTGGCTGAGCAGAGTGCAGGCTCAGCAGAGTGTAGGCTGAGCAGTGTGCTGGCTGAGCAGAGCGCTAGCTGAGCAGTGTGCTGGCTGAACAGAGCGCTAGCTGAGAAGAATGCTAGCTGAGCAGAGTGTTTTCTGAGCAGAGTGCTGGCTGAGCAGAGTGCTAGCTGAGCAGAGTGTTTTCTGAGCAGAGTGCTGGTTGAGCAGAGTGCAGGCTGAGCAGAGTGCTGGCTGAGCAGTGTGCTGGCTGAGCAGAGCGCTAGCTGAGCAGAATGCTAGCTGAGCAGAGTGTTTTCTGAGCAGAGTGCTAGCTGAGCAGAGTGCTAGCTGAGAAGAATGCTAGCTGAGCAGTCTGCTGGCTGAGCATAGCGCTAGCTGAGCAGAGCGCTAGCTGAGCAGAGTGCTAGGTGAGCAGAGTGCTAGCTGAGCAGAATGCTATCTGAGCAGAGTACTTGCTGAGCAGAGTGCTAGCTGAGCAGAGTGCTAGCTGAGCAGTCTGCTGGCTGAGCAGAGCGCTAGCTGAGCAGTGTGCTGGCTGAGCAGAGCACTATCTGAGCAGAGTGCTAGCTGAGCAGTCTGCTGGCTGAGCAGAGCGCTAGCTGAGCAGTGTGCTGGCTGAGCAGAGTGCTAGCTGAGCAGAGCGTTGGCTGAGCAGAGTGCTAGCTGAGCAGAGTGCTTGCTGAGCAGAGTGCTAGGTGAGCAGTGTGCTGGCTGAGCAGTGTGCTAGCTGGGCAGAGTGCTAGCTGAACAGAGTGCTAGCTGAACAGAGCACTTGCTGAGCAGAGTGCTAGCTGAGCAGTGTGCTGGCTGAGCACAGCACTATCTGAGCAGAGTGCTAGCTGAGCAGAGTGTTTTCTGAGCACAGTGTATTCTGAGCAGAGTGCTTGCTGAGCAGAGTGCAGGCTGAGCAGAGTGTAGGCTGAGCAGTCTGCTGGCTGAGCAGAGCGCTAGCTGAGCAGTGTGCTGGCTGAGCAGAGCGCTAGCTGAGCAGAATGCTAGCTGAGCAGAGTGTTTTCTGAGCAGAGTGCTGGCTGAGCAGAGTGCTAGCTGAGCAGAGTGTTTTCTGAGCAGAGTGCTGGCTGAGCAGAGTGCAGGCTGAGCAGAGTGCTGGCTGAGGAGAGTGCAGGCTGAGCAGTGTGCTGGCTGAGCAGAGCGCCAGCTGAGCAGAATGCTAGCTGAGCAGAGTGTTTTCTGAGCAGAGTGCTGGCTGAGCAGAGTGCTAGCTGAGCAGAGTGCTAGCTGAGCAGAGTGCTAGCTGAGCAGTCTGCTGGCTGAGCATAGCGCTAGCTGAGCAGAGTGCTAGCTGAGCAGAGTGCTAGCTGAGCAGAGTGCTTGCTGAGCAGAGTGCTAGCTGAGCAGAGTACTTGCTGAGCAGAGTGCTACGTGAGCAGTGTGCTGGCTGAGCAGAGTGCTGGCTGAGCAGAGCGCTAGCTGAGCAGTGTGCTGGCTGAGCAGAGCACTATCTGAGCAGAGTGCTAGCTGAGCAGTCTGCTGGCTGAGCAGTCTGCTAGCTGAGCAGTGTGCTGGCTGAGCAGAGTGCTAGCTGAGCAGAGCGTTGGCTGAGCAGAGTGCTAGCTGAGCAGAGTGCTTGCGGAGCAGAGTGCTAGGTGAGCAGTGTGCTGGCTGAGCAGTGTGCTAGCTGGGCAGAGTGCTAGCTGAACAGAGTGCTAGCTGAACAGAGCACTTGCTGAGCAGAGTGCTAGCTGAGCAGTGTGCTGGCTGAGCAGAGTGCTAGCTGAACAGTGTGCTGGCTGAGCAGAGCACTATCTGAGCAGAGTGCTAGCTGAGCAGAGTGTTTTCTGAGCAGAGTGCTGGCTGAGCAGAGTGCAGGCTCAGCAGAGTGTAGGCTGAGCAGTGTGCTGGCTGAGCAGAGCGCTAGCTGAGCAGTGTGCTGGCTGAGCAGAGCGCTAGCTGAGCAGAATGCTAGCTGAGCAGAGTGTTTTCTGAGCAGAGTGCTGGCTGAGCAGAGTGCTAGCTGAGCAGAGTGTTTTCTGAGCAGAGTGCAGGCTGAGCAGAGTGCTAGCTGAGCAGGCTGCAGGCTGAGCAGTGTGCTGGCTGAGCAGAGCGCCGGCTGAGCAGAATGCTAGCTGAGCAGAGTGTTTTCTGAGCAGAGTGCTAGCTGAGAAGAATGCTAGCTGAGCAGTCTGCTGGCTGAGCATAGCGCTAGCTGAGAAGAGTGCTAGCTGAGCAGAGTTCTAGCTGAGCAGAGTGCTAGCTGAGCAGAGTGCTTGCTGAGCAGAGTGCTAGCTGAGCAGAGTACTTGCTGAGCAGAGTGCTAGCTGAGCAGTCTGCTGGCTGAGCAGAGCGCTAGCTGAGCAGTGTGCTGGCTGAGCAGAGCACTATCTGAGCAGAGTGCTAGCTGAGCAGTCTGCTGGCTGAGCAGAGTGCTAGCTGAGCAGAGCGCTAGCTGAGTAGAGCGCTGGCTGAGCAGAGTGTTAGCTGAGCAGAGTGCTGGCTGAGCAGAGTGCTGGCTGAGCAGAGTGCTAGCTGAGCAGAGTGCTTGCTGAGCAGAGTGCTAGCTGAGCAGACTGCTTGCAGAACAGGGCGCTAGCACAGCAGAGCGCTAGCTGAGCAGAGTGCTAGGTGAGCAGAGTGTTTTCTGAGCAGAGTGCTGGCTGAGCAGAGTGCTAGCTGAGCAGAGTGCTAGCTGAGCAGAGTACTTGCTGAGCAGAGTGCTAGATGAGCAGAGTGCTAGCTGAGCAGTCTGCTGGCTGAGCAGAGCGCTAGCTGAGCAGTGTGCTGGCTGAGCAGAGTGCTAGCTGAGCAGAGCGCTAGCTGAGCAGAGCGCTGGCTGAGCAGAGTGTTAGCTGAGCAGAGTGCTTTCTGAGCAGAGTGCTGGCTGAGCAGAGTGCTAGCTGAGCAGAGTGCTTGCTGAGCAGAGTGCTAGCTGAGCAGACTGCTTGCTGAACAGGGCGCTAGCACAGCAGAGCGCTAGGTGAGCAGAGTGCTAGGTGAGCAGAGTGTTTTCTGAGCAGAGTGCTGGCTGAGCAGAGTGCTAGCTGAGCAGAGTGCTAGCTGAGCAGTCTGCTGGCTGAGCAGAGCGCTAGCTGAGCAGTGTGCTGGCTGAGCAGAGCACTATCTGAGCAGAGTGCTAGCTGAGCAGTCTGCTGGCTGAGCAGAGCGCTAGCTGAGCAGTGTGCTGTCTGAGCAGAGTGCTAGCTGAGCAGAGCGTTGGCTGAGCATAGTGCTAGCTGAGCAGAGTGCTTGCGGAGCAGAGTGCTAGGTGAGCAGTGTGCTGGCTGAGCAGTGTGCTAGCTGGGCAGAGTGCTAGCTGAACAGAGCTCTTGCTGAGCAGAGTGCTAGCTGAGCAGTGTGCTGGCTGAGCAGAGTGCTAGCTGAGCAGTGTGCTGGCTGAGCAGAGCACTATCTGAGCAGAGTGCTAGCTGAGCAGAGTGTTTTCTGAGCAGAGTGCTGGCTGAGCGGAGTGCATGCTCAGCAGACTGCAGGATGAGCAGTGTGCTGGCTGAGCAGAGCGCTAGCTGAGCAGTGTGCTGGCTGAGCAGAGCGCTAGCTGAGCAGAATGCTAGCTGAGCAGAGTGTTTTCTGAGCAGAGTGCTGGCTGAGCAGAGTGCTAGATGAGCAGATTGTTTTCTGAGCAGAGTGCTGGCTGAGCAGAGTGCAGGCTGAGCAGAGTGCAGGCTGAGCAGTGTGCTGGCTGAGCAGAGCGCTAGCTGAGCAGAATGCTAGCTGAGCAGAGTGTTTTCTGAGCAGAGTGCTAGCTGAGCAGAGTGCTAGCTGAGAAGAATGCTAGCTGAGCAGTCTGCTGGCTGAGCATAGCGCTAGTTGAGCAGAGCGCTAGCTGAGCAGAGTGCTAGCTGAGCAGAGTGCTAGCTGAGCAGAATGCTAGCTGAGCAGAGTACTTGCTGAGCAGAGTGCTAGCTGAGCAGAGTGCTAGCTGAGCAGTCTGCTGGCTGAGCAGAGCGCTAGCTGAGCAGTGTGCTGGCTGAGCAGAGCACTATCTGAGCAGAGTGCTAGCTGAGCAGTCTGCTGGCTGAGCAGAGCGCTAGCTGAGCAGTGTGCTAGCTGAGCAGAGTGCTAGCTGAGCAGAGCGCTAGCTGAGCAGAGTGCTAGCTGAGCAGAGTGCTTGCTCAGCAGAGTGCTAGGTGAGCAGTGTGCTGGCAGAGCAGTGTTCTAGCTGGGCAGAGTGCTAGCTGAACAGAGTGCTAGCTGAACAGGGCACTTGCTGAGCAGAGTGCTAGCTGAGCAGTGTGCTGGCTGAGCAGAGTGCTAGCTGAGCAGTGTGCTGGCTGAGCAGAGCACTATCTGAGCAGAGTGCTAGCTGAGCAGAGTGTTTTCTGAGCAGAGTGCTGGTTGAGCAGAGTGCAGGCTGAGCAGAGTGTAGGCTGAGCAGTCTGCTGGCTGAGCAGAGCGCTAGCTGAGCAGTGTGCTGGCTGAGCAGAGCGCTAGCTGAGCAGAATGCTAGCTGAGCAGAGTGTTTTCTGAGCAGAGTGCTGGCTGAGCAGAGTGCTAGCTGAGCAGAGTGTTTTCTGAGCAGAGTGCTGGCTAAGCAGAGTGCAGGCTGAGCAGAGTGCTAGCTGAGCAGACTGCAGGCTGAGCAGTGTGCTGGCTGAGCAGAGCGCCAGCTGAGCAGAATGCTAGCTGAGCAGAGTGTTTTCTGAGCAGAGTGCTGGCTGAGCAGAGTGCTAGCTGAGCAGAGTGCTAGCTGAGAAGAATGCTAGCTGAGCAGTCTGCTGGCTGAGCATAGCGCTAGCTGAGCAGAGTGCTAGCTGAGCAGAGCGCTAGCTGAGCAGAGTGCTAGCTGAGCAGAGTGCTAGCTGAGCAGAGTGCTTGCTGAGCAGAGTGCTAGCTGAGCAGAGTGCTAGCTGAGCAGTCTGCTGCCTGAGCAGAGCGCTAGCTGAGCAGTGTGCTGGCTGAGCAGAGCACTATCTGAGCAGAGTGCTAGCTGAGCAGTCTGCTGGCTGAGCAGAGTGCTAGCTGAGCAGAGCGCTAGCTGAGCAGTGTGCTGGCTGAGCAGAGCACTATCTGAGCAGAGTGCTAGCTGAGCAGTCTGCTGGCTGAGCAGAGTGTTAGCTGAGCAGAGTGCTTGCTGAGCAGAGTGCTGGCTGAGCAGAGTGCTAGCTGAGCAGAATGCTTGCTGAGCAGAGTGCTAGCTGAGCAGACTGCTTGCTGAACAGGGCGCTAGCACAGCAGAGCGCTAGCTAAGCAGAGTGCTAGGTGAGCAGAGTGTTTTCTGAGCAGAGTGCTGGCTGAGCAGAGTGCTAGCTGAGCAGAGTGCTAGCTGAGCAGAGTACTTGCTGAGCAGAGTGCTAGCTGAGCAGAGTGCTAGCTGAGCAGTCTGCTGGCTGAGCAGAGCGCTAGCTGAGCAGTGTACTGGCTGAGCAGAGTGCTAGCTGAGCAGAGCGTTGGCTGAGCAGAGTGCTAGCTGAGCAGAGTGCTTGCGGAGCAGAGTGCTAGGTGAGCAGTGTGCTGGCTGAGCAGTGTGCTAGCTGGGCAGAGTGCTAGCTGAACAGAGTGCTAGCTGAACAGAGCACTTGCTGAGCAGATTGCTAGCTGAGCAGTGTGCTGGCTGAGCAGAGTGCTAGCTGAGCAGTGTGCTGGCTGAGCAGAGCACTATCTGAGCAGAGTGCTAGCTGAGCAGAGTGTTTTCTGAGCAGAGTGCTGGCTGAGCAGAGTGCAGGCTCAGCAGAGTGTAGGCTGAGCAGTGTGCTGGCTGAGCAGAGCGCTAGCTGAGCAGTGTGCTGGCTGAGCAGAGCGCTAGCTGAGCAGAGTGCTAGCTGAGCAGAGTGTTTTCTGAGCAGAGTGCTGGCTGAGAAGAGTGCAGGCTGAGCAGAGTGCAGGCTGAGCAGAGTGCAGGCTGAGCAGTGTGCTGGCTGAGCAGAGCGCTAGCTGAGCAGAATGCTAGCTGAACAGAGTGTTTTCTGAGCAGAGTGCTAGCTGAGCAGAGTGCTAGCTGAGAAGAATGCTAGCTGAGCAGTCTGCTGGCTGAGCATAGCGCTAGCTGAGCAGAGCGCTAGCTGAGCAGAGTGCTAGCTGAGCAGAGTGCTTGCTGAGCAGAGTGCTAGCTGAGCAGTCTGCTGGCTGAGCAGAGCGCTAGCTGAGCAGTGTGCTGGCTGAGCAGAGCACTATCTGAGCAGAGTGCTAGCTGAGCAGTCTGCTGGCTGAGCAGAGCGCTAGCTGAGCAGTGTGCTGGCTGAGCAGTGTGCTGGCTGAGCAGAGTGCTAGCTGAGCAGAGCGCTAGCTGAGCAGAGCGCTGGCTGAGCAGAGTGCTAGCTGAGCAGAGTGCTTGCTGAGCAGAGTGCTAGCTGAGCAGACTGCTTGCTGAACAGGGCGCTAGCACAGCAGAGCGCTAGCTGAGCAGAGTGCTAGGTGAGCAGAGTGCTAGGTGAGCAGAGTACTTGCTGAGCAGAGTGCTAGCTGAGCAGAGTGCTAGCTGAGCAGTCTGCTGGCTGAGCAGAGCGCTAGCTGAGCAGTGTGCTGGCTGAGCAGAGCACTATCTGAGCAGAGTGCTAGCTGAGCAGAGTGCTAGCTGAGCAGAGTGCTAGGTGAGCAGAGTACTTGCTGAGCAGAGTGCTAGCTGAGCAGAGTGCTAGCTGAGCAGTCTGCTGGCTGAGCAGAGCGCTAGCTGAGCAGTGTGCTGGCTGAGCAGAGCACTATCTGAGCAGAGTGCTAGCTGAGCAGTCTACTGGCTGAGCAGAGCGCTAGCTGAGCAGTGTGCTGGCTGAGCAGAGTGCTAGCTGAGCAGAGCGTTGGCTGAGCAGAGTGCTAGCTGAGCAGAGTGCTTGCGGAGCAGAGTGCTAGGTGAGCAGTGTGCTGGCTGAGCAGTGTGCTAGCTGGGCAGAGTGCTAGCTGAACAGAGTGCTAGCTGAACAGAGCACTTGCTGAGCAGAGTGCTAGCTGAGCAGTGTGCTGGCTGAGCAGAGTGCTAGCTGAGCAGTGTGCTGGCTGAGCAGAGCACTATCTGAGCAGAGTGCTAGCTGAGCAGAGTGTTTTCTGAGCAGAGTGCTGGCTGAGCAGAGTGCAGGCTCAGCAGAGTGTAGGCTGAGCAGTGTGCTGGCTGAGCAGAGCGCTAGCTGAGCAGTGTGCTGGCTGAACAGAGCGCTAGCTGAGCAGAATGCTAGCTGAGCAGAGTGTTTTCTGAGCAGAGTGCTGGCTGAGCAGAGTGCTAGCTGAGCAGAGTGTTTTCTGAGCAGAGTGCTGGTTGAGCAGAGTGCAGGCTGAGCAGAGTGCTGGCTGAGCAGTGTGCTGGCTGAGCAGAGCGCTAGCTGAGCAGAATGCTAGCTGAGCAGAGTGCTAGCTGAGCAGAGTGCTAGCTGAGCAGAGTGCTAGCTGAGAAGAATGCTAGCTGAGCAGTCTGCTGGCTGAGCATAGCGCTAGCTGAGCAGAGTGCTAGCTGAGCAGAATGCTAGCTGAGCAGAATGCTAGCTGAGCAGAGTGCTAGCTGAGCAGAGTGCTAGCTGAGCAGTCTGCTGGCTGAGCAGAGCGCTAGCTGAGCAGTGTGCTGGCTGAGCAGAGCACTATCTGAGCAGAGTGCTAGCTGAGCAGTCTGCTGGCTGAGCAGAGCGCTAGCTGAGCAGTGTGCTGGCTGAGCAGAGTGCTAGCTGAGCAGAGCGTTGACTGAGCAGAGTGCTAGCTGAGCAGAGTGCTTGCTGAGCAGAGTGCTAGGTGAGCAGTGTGCTGGCTGAGCAGTGTGCTAGCTGGGCAGAGTGCTAGCTGAACAGAGTGCTAGCTGAGCAGAGCACTTGCTGAGCAGAGTGCTAGCTGAGCAGTGTGCTGGCTGAGCACAGCACTATCTGAGCAGAGTGCTAGCTGAGCAGAGTGTTTTCTGAGCACAGTGTATACTGAGCAGAGTGCTGGCTGAGAAGAGTGCAGGCTGAGCAGAGTGTAGGCTGAGCAGTCTGCTGGCTGAGCAGAGCGCTAGCTGAGCAGTGTGCTGGCTGAGCAGAGCGCTAGCTGAGCAGAATGCTAGCGGAGCAGAGTGTTTTCTGAGCAGAGTGCTGGCTGAGCAGAGTGCTAGCTGAGCAGAGTGCTTGCTGAGCAGAGTGCTGGCTGAGCAGAGTGCAGGCTGAGCAGAGTGCTAGCTGAGCAGACTGCAGGCTGAGCAGTGTGCTGGCTGAGCAGAGCGCCAGCTGAGCAGAATGCTAGCTGAGCAGAGTGTTTTCTGAGCAGAGTGCTGGCTGAGCAGAGTACTAGCTGAGCAGAGTGCTAGCTGAGCAGTCTGCTGGCTGAGCATAGCGCTAGCTGAGCAGAGTGCTAGCTGAGCAGAGCGCTAGCTGAGCAGAGTGCTAGCTGAGCAGAGTGCTAGCTGAGCAGAGTGCTAGCTGAGCAGAGTACTTGCTGAGCAGAGTGCTAGCTGAGCAGTGTGCTGGCTGAGCAGAGTGCTGGCTGAGCAGAGCGCTAGCTGAGCAGTGTGCTGGCTGAGCAGAGTGCTAGCTGAGCAGAGCGCTAGCTGAGTAGAGCGCTGGCTGAGCAGAGTGTTAGCTGAGCAGAGTGCTTGCTGAGCAGAGTGCTAGCTGAGCAGAGTGCTTGCGGAGCAGAGTGCTAGGTGAGCAGTGTGCTGGCTGAGCAGTGTGCTAGCTGGGCAGAGTGCTAGCTGAACAGAGTGCTAGCTGAACAGAGCACTTGCTGAGCAGAGTGCTAGCTGAGCAGTGTGCTGGCTGAGCAGAGTGCTAGCTGAGCAGTGTGCTGGCTGAGCAGAGCACAATCTGAGCAGAGTGCTAGCTGAGCAGAGTGCAGGCTGAGCAGAGTGCTGGCTGAGCAGAGTGCAGGCTCAGCAGAGTATAGGCTGAGCAGTGTGCTGGCTGAGCAGAGCGCTAGCTGAGCAGTGTGCTGGCTGAACAGAGCGCTAGCTGAGCAGAATGCTAGCTGAGCAGAGTGTTTTCTGAGCAGAGTGCTGGCTGAGCAGAGTGCTAGCTGAGCAGAGTGTTTTCTGAGCAGAGTGCTGGCTGAGCAGAGTGCAGGCTGAGCAGAGTGCAGGCTGAGCAGTGTGCTGGCTGAGCAGAGCGCTAGCTGAGCAGAATGCTAGCTGAGCAGAGTGTTTTCTGAGCAGAGTGCTAGCTGAGCAGAGTGCTAGCTGAGAAGAATGCTAGCTGAGCAGTCTGCTGGCTGAGCATAGCGCTAGCTGAGCAGAGCGCTAGCTGAGCAGAGTGCTAGCTGAGCAGAGTACTTGCTGAGCAGAGTGCTAGCTGAGCAGAGTGCTAGCTGAGCAGTCTGCTGGCTGAGCAGAGCGCTAGCTGAGCAGTGTGCTGGCTGAGCAGAGCACTATCTGAGCAGAGTGCTAGCTGAGCAGTCTGCTGGCTGAGCAGAGCGCTAGCTGAGCAGTGTGCTGGCTGAGCAGAGTGCTAGCTGAGCAGAGCGTTGGCTGAGCAGAGTGCTAGCTGAGCAGAGTGCTTGCTGAGCAGAGTGCTAGGTGAGCAGTGTGCTGGCTGAGCAGTGTGCTAGCTGGGCAGAGTGCTAGCTGAACAGAGTGCTAGCTGAACAGAGCACTTGCTGAGCAGAGTGCTAGCTGAGCAGTGTGCTGGCTGAGCAGAGTGCTAGCTGAGCAGTGTGCTGGCTGAGCAGAGCACTATCTGAGCAGAGTGCTAGCTGAGCAGAGTGTTTTCTGAGCAGAGTGTATTCTGAGCAGTGTGCTGGCTGAGCAGAGTGCAGGCTGAGCAGAGTGTAGGCTGAGCAGTCTGCTGGCTGAGCAGAGCGCTAGCTGAGCAGTGTGCTGGCTGAGCAGAGCGCTAGCTGAGCAGAATGCTAGCTAAGCAGAGTGTTTTCTGAGCAGAGTGCTGGCTGAGCAGAGTGCTAGCTGAGCAGAGTGTTTTCTGAGCAGAGTGCTGGCTGAGCAGAGTGCAGGCTGAGCAGAGTGCTAGCTGAGCAGAGTGCTAGCTGAGCAGTGTGCTGGCTGAGCAGAGCGCCAGCTGAGCAGAATGCTAGCTGAGCAGAGTGTTTTCTGAGCAGAGTGCTGGCTGAGCAGAGTGCTAGCTGAGCAGAGTGCTAGCTGAGAAGAATGCTAGCTGAGCAGTCTGCTGGCTGAGCATAGCGCTAGCTGAGCAGAGTGCTAGCTGAGCAGAGCGCTAGCTGAGCAGAGTGCTGGCTGAGCAGAGTGCTAGCTGAGCAGAGTGCTTGCTGAGCAGAGTGCTAGCTGAGGAGAGTACTTGCTGAGCAGAGTGCTAGCTGAGCAGAGTGCTAGCTGAGCAGTCTGCTGGCTGAGCAGAGCGCTAGCTGAGCAGTGTGCTGGCTGAGCAGAGCACTATCTGAGCAGAGTGCTAGCTGAGCAGTCTGCTGGCTGAGCAGAGCGCTAGCTGAGCAGTGTGTTGGCTGAGCAGAGTGCTAGCTGAGCAGAGCGCTAGCTGAGTAGAGCGCTGGCTGAGCAGAGTGTTAGCTGAGCAGAGTGCTTGCTGAGCAGAGTGCTGGCTGAGCAGAGTGCTAGCTGAGCAGAGTGCTTGCTGAGCAGAGTGCTAGCTGAGCAGACTGCTTGCTGAACAGGGCGCTAGCACAGCAGAGCGTTAGCTGAGCAGAGTGCTAGGTGAGCAGAGTGTTTTCTGAGCAGAGTGCTGGCTGAGCAGAGTGCTAGCTGAGCAGAGTGCTAGGTGAGCAGAGTACTTGCTGAGCAGAGTGCTAGCTGAGCAGAGTGCTAGCTGAGCAGTGTGCTGGCTGAGCAGAGCACTATCTGAGCAGAGTGCTAGCTGAGCAGAGTGTTTTCTGAGCAGAGTGCTGGCTGAGCAGAGTGCAGGCTCAGCAGAGTGTAGGCTGAGCAGTGTGCTGGCTGAGCAGAGCGCTAGCTGAGCAGTGTGCTGGCTGAGCAGAGCGCTAGCTGAGCAGAATGCTAGCTGAGCAGAGTGTCTGGCTGAGCAGAGTGCTGGCTGAGCAGAGTGCTAGCTGAGCAGAGTGTTTTCTGAGCAGAGTGCTGGCTGAGCAGAGTGCAGGCTGAGCAGAGTGCAGGCTGAGCAGTGTGCTGGCTGAGCAGAGCGCTAGCTGAGCAGAATGCTAGCTGAGCAGAGTGTTTTCTGAGCAGAGTGCTAGCTGAGCAGAGTGCTAGCTGAGAAGAATGCTAGCTGAGCAGTCTGCTGGCTGAGCATAGCGCTAGCTGAGCATAGCGCTAGCTGAGCAGAGTGCTAGCTGAGCAGAGTGCTAGCTGAGCAGAGTGCTTGCTGAGCAGAGTGCTAGCTGAGCAGAGTACTTGCTGAGCAGAGTGCTAGCTGAGGAGAGTGCTAGCTGAGCAGTCTTCTGGCTGAGCAGAGCGCTAGCTGAGCAGTGTGCTGGCTGAGCAGAGCACTATCTGAGCAGAGTGCTAGCTGAGCAGTCTGCTGGCTGAGCAGAGCGCTAGCTGAGCAGTGTGCTGGCTGAGCAGTGTGCTGGCTGAGCAGAGTGCTAGCTGAGCAGAGTGCTAGCTGAGCAGAGCGCTGGCTGAGCAGAGTGCTAGCTGAGCAGAGTGCTTGCTGAGCAGAGTGCTAGCTGAGCAGACTGCTTGCTGAACAGGGCGCTAGCACAGCAGAGCGCTAGCTGAGCAGAGTGCTAGGTGAGCAGAGTCCTAGGTGAGCAGAGTACTTGCTGAGCAGAGTGCTAGCTGAGCAGAGTGCTAGCTGAGCAGTCTGCTGGCTGAGCAGAGCGCTAGCTGAGCAGTGTGCTGGCTGAGCAGAGCACTATCTGAGCAGAGTGCTAGGTGAGCAGAGTGCTTGCTGAGCAGAGTGCTAGCTGAGCAGAGTGCTTGCTGAGCAGAGTGCTAGCTGAGCAGAGTGCTAGCTGAGCAGTCTGCTGGCTGAGCAGAGCGCTAGCTGAGCAGTGTGCTGGCTGAGCAGAGCACTATCTGAGCAGAGTGCTAGCTGAGCAGTCTGCTGGCTGAGCAGAGCGCTAGCTGAGCAGTGTGCTGGCTGAGCAGAGTGCTAGCTGAGCAGAGCGTTGGCTGAGCAGAGTGCTAGCTGAGCAGAGTGCTTGCGGAGCAGAGTGCTAGGTGAGCAGTGTGCTGGCTGAGCAGTGTGCTAGCTGGGCAGAGTGCTAGCTGAACAGAGTGCTAGCTGAACAGAGCACTTGCTGAGCAGAGTGCTAGCTGAGCAGTGTGCTGGCTGAGCAGAGTGCTAGCTGAGCAGTGTGCTGGCTGAGCAGAGCACTCTCTGAGCAGAGTGCTAGCTGAGCAGAGTGTTTTCTGAGCAGAGTGCTGGCTGAGCAGAGTGCAGGCTCAGCAGAGTGTAGGCTGAGCAGTCTGCTGGCTGAGCAGAGCGCTAGCTGAGCAGTGTGCTGGCTGAGCAGAGCGCTAGCTGAGCAGAATGCTAGCTGAGCAGAGTGTTTTCTGAGCAGAGTGCTGGCTGAGCAGAGTGCTAGCTGAGCAGAGTGTTTTCTGAGCAGAGTGCTGGCTGAGCAGAGTGCAGGCTGAGCAGAGTGCAGGCTGAGCAGTGTGCTGGCTGAGCAGAGCGCTAGCTGAGCAGAATGCTAGCTGAGCAGAGTGTTTTCTGAGCAGAGTGCTAGCTGAGCAGAGTGCTAGCTGAGAAGAATTCTAGCTGAGCAGTCTGCTGGCTGAGCATAGCGCTAGCTGAGCAGAGCGCTAGCTGAGCAGAGTGCTAGCTGAGCAGAGTGCTAGCTGAGCAGAATGCTAGCTGAGCAGAGTACTTGCTGAGCAGAGTGCTAGCTGAGCAGAGTGCTAGCTGAGCAGTCTGCTGGCTGAGCAGAGCGCTAGCTGAGCAGTGTGCTGGCTGAGCAGAGTGCTAGCTGAGCAGAGCGTTGGCTGAGCAGAGTGCTAGCTGAGCAGAGTGCTTGCTGAGCAGTGTGCTAGGTGAGCAGTGTGCTGGCTGAGCAGTGTGCTAGCTGGGCAGAGTGCTAGCTGAACAGAGTGCTAGCTGAACAGAGCACTTACTGAGCAGAGTA
>JAVHSO010000255.1:0-71417 GCA_031468815.1 Morus bassanus
TACTCTGCTCACACTAGCACTCTGCTCAGCTACTGCTCTGCTCAGGAAGCCACTCTGCTCAGGCCAGCACTCTGCTCAGCTAGCAATCTGCTCAGCAAGCACTCTGTTCAGCTAGCACTCTGCTCAGCAAGCACACTGCTCAGCTAGCACTCTGCTCAGCAAGCACTCTGCTCAGCCAGAACTCTGCTCAGCTAGCACTCTGCTCAGCAAGCACACTGCTCAGCCAGCACACTGCTCAGCTAGCGCTCTGCTCAGCAAGCACTCTGCTCAGCTAGCGCTCTGCTCAGCTAGCACTCTGCTCAGCCAGCACACTGCTCAGCTAGCGCTCTGCTCAGCAAGCACTCTGCTCAGCAAGCACTCTGCTCAGCTAGCACTCTGCTCAGCAAGCACACTGCTCAGCCAGCGCTCTGCTCAGCTAGCACTCTGCTCAGCAGACACTTCTCAGCTAGCCATATGCTCAGCCAGCAGACTGCTCAGCTAGCACTCTGCTCAGCTTGCACTCTGCTCGGCAAGTACTCTGCTCAGCTAGCACTCTGCTCAGCTAGCGCTCTGCTCAGCTAGCACTCTGCTCAACCAGCGCCCTACTCAGCCGCACACTGCTCAGCTAGCACTCTTCTCAGCTAGCACTCTGCTCATCTAGCACTCTACTCAGCTAGCGCTGTGATCAGCCAGCACTCTGCTCAGCCAGCACTCTGCTAAGCAAGCACTCTGCTCAGCTAGCACTCTGCTCAGCTAGCACTCTGCTCAGCCAGCACTCTGCTCAGCCAGCACTCTGCTCAGCAAGCACACTGCTCAGCTAGCGCTCTGCTCAGCTAGCACTCTGCTCAGAAAACACTCTGCTCAGCTAGCACTCTGCTCAGCTAGCACTCTGCTCAGCTAGCGCTCTGCTCACCTAGCACTCTGCTCAACCAGCACACTGCTCAGCCAGCACTCTGCTCACCTAGCACTCTCCTCAGTAAGCACTCTGCTCAGCAAGCACTCTGCTCAGCTAGCACTCTGCTCAGCAAGCACACTGCTCAGCTAGCACTCTGCTCAGCAAGCACACTGCTCAGCTAGCACTCTGCTCAGCTAGCACTCTGCTCAGCCAGCACACTGCCTCAGCTAGCGCTCTGCTCAGCAAGCACTCTGCTCAGAAAACACTCTGCTCAGCTAGCACTCTGCTCAGCTAGCACTCTGCTCAGCTAGCACTCTGCTCAGCAAGCACTCTGCTCAGCCAGCGCTCTGCTCACCTAGCACTCTCTCAGTAAGCACTCTGCTCAGCAAGCACTCTGCTCAGCTAGCACTCTGCTCAGCAAGCACACTGCTCAGCTCGCACTCTGCTCAGCAAGCACACTGCTCAGCTAGCACTCTGCTCAGCTAGCACTCTGCTCAGCTAGCGCTCTGCTCAGCAAGCACTCTGCTCAGTAAGCACTCTGCTCAGCTAGCACCTTGCTCAGCAAGCACACTGCTCAGCTAGCACTCTGCTCAGCAGCACACTGCTCAGCTAGCACTCTGCTCAGCTAGCACTACTGCTCAGCCAGCACACTGCTCAGCTAGCACTCTGCTCAGCAAGCACTCTGCTCAGTAAGCACTCTGCTCAGCTAGCACTCTGCTCAGCAAGCACACTGCTCAGCTAGCACTCTGCTCAGCAAGCACACTGCTCAGCTAGCACTCTGCTCAGCCCAGCACTCTGCTCAGCTAGCGCTTTGCTCACATAGCACTCTGTTCAGATAGCGCTCTGCTCAGCCAGCAGACTGCTCAGCCAGCACTCTGCTCAGCCAGAACTCTGCTCAGCTAGCACTCTGCTCAGCAAGCACACTGCTCAGCCAGCACACTGCTCAGCTAGCGCTCTGCTCAGCAAGCACTCTGCTCAGCTAGCGCTCTGCTCAGCAAGCACTCTGCTCAGCAAGCGCTCTGCTCAGCAAGCACTCTGCTCAGCAAGCACTCTGCTCAGCTAGCACTCTGCTCAGCAAGCACACTGCTCAGCCAGATCTCTGCTCAGCTAGCACTCTGCTCAGCAAGCGCTCTGCTCAGCTAGCACTCTGCTCAGCCAGACACTTCTCAGCTAGCCATATGCTCAGCCACAGACTGCTCAGCTAGCACTCTGCTCAGCTAGCACTCTGCTCAGCAAGTACTCTGCTCAGCTAGCACTCTGCTCAGCTAGCACTCTGCTCAGCTAGCACTCTGCTCAGCTAGCGCTCTGGTCAGCTAGCGCTCTGCTCAGCCTGCACTCTGCTCAGCCAGCACTCTGCTCAGCCAGCACTCTGCTCAGCTAGCACTCTGCTCAGCAAGCACACCTTGCTCAGCTAAGCACTCTGCTCAGCTAGCACTCTGCTCACCTAGCACTCTGCTCACCTAGCACTCTGCTCAGCAGGCACACTGTTCAGCCAGCACACTGCTCAGCTAGCACTCTGCTCAGCCAGCACTCTCACAGCTACACACTGCTCAGCTAGCACTCTGCTCAGCTAGCACTCTGCTCAGCAAGCACTCTGCTCAGCTAGCACTCTGCTCAGCCAGACACTGCTCAGCTAGCCCTATGCTCAGCCAGCAGACTGCTCAGCTAGCACTCTGCTCAGCTAGCGCTCTACTCAGCAAGTACTCTCCTCAGCTAGCACTCTGCTCAGCAAGCACTCTGCTCAGCTAGCACTCTGCTCAGCTAGCGCTCTGCTCAGCCAGCACTCTGCTCAGCTAGCGCTCTGCTCAGCCAGCACTCTGCTCAGCCAGCACACTGCTCAGCTACCACTCTGCTCAGCTAGCACTCTGTCAGCAAGCACTCTGCTCAGCAAGCACTCTGCGCAGTTGCTAGCACTCTGTTCAGCTAAGCGCTCTGCTCAGCTAGCACTCTGCTCACCAGCGCCCTACTCAGCCAGCACACTGCTCAGCTAGCACTCTGCTCATCTAGCACTCTACTCAGCGTAGCGCTGTGATCAGCCAGCACTCTGCTCAGCCAGCACTCTGCTAAGCAAAGCACTCTGCTCAGCTAGCGCTCTGCTCAGCAAGCACTCTGCTCAGCTAGCACTCTGCTCAGCCAGCACACTGCTCAGCCAGCACTCTGCTCAGCCAGCACTCTGCTCAGCAAGCGCTCTGCTCAGCTAGCACTCTGCTCAGAAAACACTCTGCTCAGCTAGCACTCTGCTCAGCTAGCACTCTACTCAGCTAGCGCTCTGCTCAGCTAGCGCTCTGCTCAACCAGCGCCCTGCTCAGCCAGCACACTGCTCAGCTAGCACTCTGACTCATCTAGCGCTCTGCTCAGCAAGCACTCTGCCTCAGCAAGCACTCTGCTCAGCCAGCATTCTGCTCAGCCAGCATTCTGCTCAGCTAGCACTCTGCTCAGCCAGCACACTGCTCAGTCTAGGCACTCTGCTCAGCTAGCACTCTGCTCAGCAAGCACTCTGCTCAGCCAGCACACTGCTCACCTAGCACTCTCCTCAGCAAGCACTCTGCTCAGCCAGCACTCTGCTCAGCTAGCACTCTGCTCAGCAAGCACACTGCTCAGCAAGCACACTGCTCAGCTAGCTCTCTGCTCAGCTAGCACTCTGCTCAGCCAGCACACTGCTCATCTAGCGCTCTGCTCAGCAAGCACTCTGCTCAGTAAGCACTCTGCTCAGCTAGCACTCTGCTCAGCTAGCACTCTGCTCAGCAAGCACACTGCTCAGCTAGCACTCTGCTCAGCCAGCGCTCTGCTCACCTAGCACTCTCCTCAGTAAGCACTCTGCTCAGCAAGCACTCTGCTCAGCTAGCACTCTGCTCAGCAAGCACACTGCTCAGCTAGCACTCTGCTCAGCAAGCACACTGCTCAGCTAGCACTCTGCTCAGCTAGCACTCTGCTCAGCCCAGCACACTGCTCAGCTAGCGCTCTGCTCAGCAAGCACTCTGCTCAGTAAGCACTCTCTCAGTAAGCACTCTGCTCAGCTAGCACTCTGCTCAGCAAGCACACTGCTCAGCTAGCACGCTGCTCAGCCAGCACACTGCTCAGCTAGCGCTCTGCTCAGCAAGCACTCTGATCAGCCCAGCAGACTACTAAGCTAGCGCTGTGCTCAGCCAGCGCTCTGCTCAGCTAGCACTCTGCTCAGCAAGCACTCTGCTCAGCCAGCGCTCTGCTCACCTAGCACTCTCCTCAGTAAGCACTCTGCTCAGCAAAGCCACTCTGCTCCAGCTAGCACTCTGCTCAGCAAGCACACTGCTCAGCTAGCACTCTGCTCACCTAGAACTCTGCTCAGCAGGCACACTGCTCAGCCAGAACTCTGCTCAGCTAGCACTCTGCTCAGCCAGCACTCTGCTCAGCTTACCACACTGCTCAGCTAGCACTCTGCTCAGCCAGCACACTGCTCAGCTAGCGCTCTACTCAGCAAGCACTCTGTTCAGCTAGCACTCTGCTCAGCCAGCACTCTCCTCAGCTAGCGCTCTGCTCACCTAGCACTCTGTTTCAGATAGCGCTCTGTTCAGCCTGCAGACTGCTCAGCAAGCACTCTGCTCAGCCAGCACACTGCTCAGCAAGCACTCTGCTAAGCCAGCATTCTGCTCAGCCAGCACTCTGCTCAGCTAGCACTCTGCTCAGTAAGCACTCTGCTCAGCTAGCACGCTGCTCAGCTAGCACTCTGCTCAGCTAGCACTCTGCTCAGCTAGCGCTCTGCTCAGCAAGCACTCTGCTCAGCAAGCACTCTCCTCAGCTAGCACTCTGCTCAGCTAGCGCTCTGGTCAGCCAGCACTCTGCTCAGCTAGCACTCTGCTCAGCTAGCGCTCTGCTCAGACAGGACTATGCTCAGCAAGCACTCTGCTCAGCAAGCACTCTGCTCAGTAAGCATTCTGCTCAACCCAGCACTCTGCTCAGCCAGCACTCTGCTCAGCCAGCACACTGCTCAGCTAGCGCTCTGCTCATCTAGCACTATGCTCATAAAACACTCTGCTCACCTAGCACTCTGCTCAGCAGCACTCTACTCAGTTAGCACTCTGACTCAGCAAGCACTCTGCTCAGCTAGCACTCTGCTCAGCTAGCACTCTGTTCAGCTAGCGCTCTGCTCACCTCGCACTCTGCTCAGCTAGCGCTCTGCTCAGCTAGCCGCTCTGGTCAGCCAGCACTCTGCTCAGCTAGCGCTCTGCTCAGCTAGCACTCTGCTCAGCCAGCACTCTGCTCAGCAGCGCTCTGCTCATCTAGCACTATGCTCATAAAACACTCTGCTCACCTAGCACTCCTGCTCAGCCAGCACTGTACTCAGCTAGCACTCTGCTCAGCTAGCACTCTGTTCAGCTAGCGCTCTGCTCACCTAGGCACTCTGCTCAACTAGCGCTCTGCTCACCTAGCACTCTGCACAGCTACTGCTCTGCTCAGGAAGCACTCTGCTCAGCCAGCACTCTGCTCAGCTAGCAATCTGCTCAGCAAGCAACTCTGTTCAGCTAGCACTCTGCTCAGCAAGCACACTGCTCAGCTAGCACTCTGCTCAGCTAGCACTCTGCTCAGCCAGAACTCTGCTCAGCTAGCACTCTGCTCAGCAAGCACACTGCTCAGCCAGCACACTGCCTCAGCTTAGCGCTCTGCTCAGCAAGCACTCTGCTCAGCTAGCGCTCTGCTCAGCTAGCACTCTGCTCAGCCAGCACACTGCCTCAGCTAGCCCTATGCTCAGCCAGCAGACTGCTCAGCTAGCACTCTGCTTCAGCTAGCGCTCTACTCAGCAAGTACTCTCCTCAGCTAGCACTCTGCCTCAGCAAGCACTCTGCTCAGCTAGCACTCTGCTCAGCTAGCGCTCTGCTCAGCCAGCAATCTGCTCAGCTAGCGCTCTCTGCATCAGCCAGCACTCTGCTTCAGCCAGCACACTGCTCAGCTACCACTCTGCTCAGCTAGCACTCTGCTCAGCTAGCACTATGCTCAGCAAGCACTCTGCTCAGCTAGCACTCTGTTCAGCTAGCGCTCTGCCTCAGCTAGCACTCTGCTCAACCAGCGCCCTACTCAGCCAGCACACTGCTCAGCTAGCACTCTGCTCATCTAGCACTCTACTCAGCTAGCGCTGTGATCAGCCAGCACTCTGCTCAGCCAGCACTCTGCTAAGCAAGCACTCTGCTCAGCTAGCGCTCTGCTCAGCAAGCACTCTGCTCAGCTAGCACTCTGCTCAGCCAGCACACTGCTCAGCCAGCACTCTGCTCAGCCAGCACTCTGCTCAGCAAGCACACTGCTCAAGCTAGCGCTCTGCTCAGCTAGCACTCTGCTCAGAAACACTCTGCTCAGCTAGCACTCTGCTCAGCTAGCACTGTGCTCAGCTAGCGCTCTGCTCACCTAGCACTCCTGCTCAACCAGCACACTGCTCAGCCAGCACTCTGTCAGCCAGCACTCTGCTCAGCTAGCGCTCTGCTCATCTAGCACAATGCTCATAAAACACTCTGCTCACCTAGCACTCTGCTCAGCCAGCACTCTACTCAGTAGCACTCCTGCTCAGCTAGCACTCTGCTCAGCCAGCACACTGCTCAGCTAGCACTCTGCTCAGCTAGCACTCTGCTCAGCCAGCACTCTGCTCAGCCAGCACTCTGCTCAGCCAGCACTCTGCCTCGCTAGCACTCTGCTCAGCAAGCCACTGCTCAGCCAGCACTCTGCTCAGCTAGCACTCTGCTCAGCTAGCACTCTGCTCAGCAAGCAGACTGCTCAGCCAGAACTCTGCTCAGCTAGCACTCTGCTCAGCCAGCACTCTGCTCAGCTAGCACTTTGCTCAGCTAGCACTCTGCTCAGCTAGCACACTGCTCAGCTAGCGCTCTGCTCAGCAAGCACTCTGCTCAGCTAGCCCTCTGCTCAGCTAGCACTCTGCTCAGCCAGCACATTGTTCAGATAGCGCTCAACTCAGCAAGCACTCTGCTCAGCTAGCACATCGCTCCAGATAGCGCTCTGCTCAGCTAGCACTCTGCTCAGCAAGCGCTCTGCTCAGCTAGCACTCTGCTCAGCCAGCACTCTGCTCAGAAACACTCTGCTCAGCAAGCACTCTGCTCAGCAAGCACTCTCCCTCAGCTAGCACTCTGCTCAGCTAGCGCTCTGGTCAGCCAGCACTCTGCTCAGCTAGCACTCTGCTCAGCTAGCGCTCTGCTCAGACAGGACTCTGCTCAGCAAGCACTCTCCTCAGCTAGCACTCTGCTCACCTAGCACTCTGCTCAACCAGCGCCCTGCTCAGCTAGCACTCTTCTCAGCTAGCACTCTGCTCATCTAGCACTCTACTCAGCTAGCGCTGTGATCAGCCAGAACTCTGCTCAGCCAGCACTCTGCTAAGCAAGCACTCTGCTCAGCTAGCGCTCTGCTCAGCTAGCACTCTGCTCAGCTAGCACTCTGCTCACCTAGCACTCTGCTCACCTAGCACTACTGCTCAGCAAAGTACTCTGCTCAGCTAGCACTCTGCTCAGCAAGCACACTGCTCAGCCAGCGCTCTGCTCAGCTAGCACTCTTCTCAGCCAGCATTCTGCTAAGCAAGCACTCTGCTCAGCTAGCACACTGCTCAGCTAGCGCTCAAACTCAGCAAGCACTCTGTTCAGCTAGCACTCTGCTCAGCTAACACTCTGCTCAGCCAGCACTCTCCTCAGCTAGCGCTCTGCTCACCTAGCACTCTGTTCAGATAGCGCTCTGCTCAGCCAGCAGACTGCTCAGCAAGCACTCTGCTCAGCCAGCACACTGCTCAGCAAGCACTCTGCTCAGCCAGCACTCTGCTCAGCTAGCACGCTGCTCAGCTAGCACGCTGCTCAACTAGCACTCTGCTCAGCAAGCACTCTGCTCACCTAGCGCTCTGCTCAGCCAGGACTCTGCTCAGCAAGCACTCTCCTCAGGCTAGCACTCTGCTCAGCTAGCGCTCTGGTCAGCCAGCACTCTGCTCAGCTAGCGCTCTGCTCAGCTAGCACTCTGCACAGCTAGCACTCTAGTCAGCTAGCGCTCTGCTCACCTAGCACTCTGCTCAACCAGCACACTGCTCAGCAAGCGCTCTGTTCAGCTAGCTGTCTGCTCAGCTAGAGCTCCGTTCAGCCAGCAAACTGCTCAGCTAGCGCTCTGCTCAGCAAGCACTCTGCTCAGCTAGCACTCTGCTCAGCTAGCACTCTGCTCAGCTAGAGCTCTGCTCAGCCAGCACACTGCTCAGCTAGCGCTCTGCTCAGAAAACACTCTGCTCAGCAAGCACTCTGCCTCAGCTAGCATTCTGCTCAGCTAGCACACTGCTCAGCCAGCACACTGCTCAGCTAGCACTCTGCTCAGCCAGCACACTGCTCAGCTAGCGCTCTGCTCCGCTAGCACTCCTGCTCAGCTAGCACTCTGCTCATCTAGCGCTCTGCTCAGCTAGCACTCTGCTCAACCAGCGCCCTGCTCAGCAAGCACACTGCTCAGCTAGCACTCTGCTCAGCTAGCGCTCTGCTCAGCCAAGCACTCTGCTCAGCAAGCACACTGCTCAGCTAGCACTCTGCTCAGCCAGCACACTGCTCACCTACCATTCTCCTCAGCAAGCACTCTGCTCAGTAAGCACTCTGCTCACCTAGCACTCTGCTCAGCAAGCACACTTCTCAGCTAGCACTCTGCTCAGCTAGCACACTGCTCAGCTAGCACTCTTCTCAGCAGCACTCTGCTCAGCTAGCACTCTGCTCAGCAAGCACTCTGCTCAGCTAGTAATTTGCTCAGCTAGCACTCTGCTCAGCTATCGCTCTGCTCAGAAAACACTCTGCTCAGCCAGCAGACTGCTCAGCTAGCGCTCTGTTCAGCTAGCACTCTGCTCAGCTAACACTCTGCTCAGCCAGCAACACTCCTCAGCTAGCACTCTGCTCAGCCAGCACTCTGCTCAGCTAGCACTCTCCTCAGCCAGCACACTGCTCACCTAGCACTCTGCTCAGTAAACACTTTGCTCAGCCAGCACTCTCCTCAGCTAGCACTCTGCTCAGCCAGCACTCTGCTCAGCTAGCACTCTGCTCAGCCAGGGACACTGCTCAGCTAGCACTCTGCTCAGCTAGCACTCTGCTCAGCCAGCACTCTGCTCAGCTAGCACTCTGCTCAGCATGCAGACTACTAAGCTCGCGCTGTGCTCAGCCAGCGCTCCTGCGCAGCCAGCACTCTGCCTAGCTAGCACTCTGCTCAGCCAGCACTCTGCTCAGCTAGCACTCTGCTCAGCAAGCACTCTACTCAGCCAGCACACTGCTCAGCTAGCGCTCTAATCACCCAGCAGACTTCTCAGATAGCTCTCTGCTCAGTAAGCACTCTGCTCAGCAAGCACTCTGCTCAGCCAACACTCTGCCTAGCTAGCGCTCTGCTCAGCAAGCACTCTGCTCAGCTAGCACTCTGCTCAGCAAGCACACTGCTCAGCCAGCGCTCTGCTCAGCTAGCACTCTGCTCAGCAAGCGCTCTGCTCAGCTAGCACTCTGCTAAGAAAACACTCTGCTCAGCAAGCATTCTGCTCAGCTAGCACTCTGCTCAGCTAGCACTCTGCTCAGCTAGAGCTCTGCTCAGCCAGCACACTGCTCAGCTAGCGCTCTGCTCAGCAAGCACTCTGCTCAGCTAGCACTCTGCTCAGAAAACACTCTGCTCAGCAAGCACTCTGCTCAGCTAGCATTCTGCTCAGTAAGCACTCTGCTCACCTAGCACTCTGCTCAGCCAGCACACTGCTCAGCTAGCGCTCTGCTCAGCTAGCACTCTGCTCAGAAAACACTCTGCTCAGCTAGCACTCTACTCAGCTAGCGCTCTGCTCAGCTAGCACTCTGCTCAGCTAGCACTCTGCTCAGCCAGCACACTGCTCACCTAAAACTCTGCTCAGCTAGGATTCTGCTCAGCAAGCACACTGCTCAGCAAGCACTCTGCTCAGCCAGCATTCTCCTCAGCCAGCACTCTGCTCAGCTAGCACTCTGCTCAGCTAGCACACTGCTCAGCTAGCGCTCTGCTCAGCAAGCACACTGCTCAGCTAGCACTCTGCTCAGCCAGCACACTGCTCAGCTAGCGCTCTGCTCAGCTAGCACTCTGCTCAGAAAACACTCTGCTCAGCTAGCATTCTCCTCAGCAAGCACTCTGCTCAGCTAGCACTCTGCTCAGCTAGCACTCTGCTCAGCCAGCACTCTGCTCAGCTAGCACTCTGCTCAGCAAGCACTCTACTCAGCCAGCACACTGCTCTGCTAGCGCTCTAATCACCCAGAATACTAATCAGATAGCTCTCTGCTAAGCAAGTACTTTGCTCACCTAGCACTCTGCGCAGCCAGCACTCTGCTCAGCTAGCACTCTGCTCATCTAGCACTCTGCTCAGCTAGCACTCTCCTCAGCCAGCACACTGCTCAGCTAGCACTCTGCTCAGTAAGCACTCTGCTCAGCAAGCACTCTGCTCAGCCAGCACTCTGCCTAGCTAGCACTCTGCTCAGCCAGCACACTGCTCAGCTAGTGCTCTGATCAGCCAGGAGACTGCTAAGCTAGCGCTGTGCTCAGCCAGCGCTCTGCGCAGCCAGCACACTGCCTAGCTAGCACTCTGCTCAGCCAGCACTCTGCTCAGCTAGCACTCTGCTCAGCAAGCACTCTACTCAGCCAGCACACTGCTCAGCTACCGCTCTAATCACCCAGCAGACTACTCAGATAGCTCTCTGCTCAGCAAGTACTTTGCTCACCTAGCACTCTGCTCAGGTAGCACTCTGCTCCGCAAGGACTCTGCTCAGAAAACACTCTGCTCAGCTAGCACTCTGCTCAGCCAGCACACTGCTCATCTAGCATTCTGCTCAGACAACACTCTGCTCATCTAGCACTCTGCTCAGCTAGCACTCTTCTCAGGCAGCACTCTGCTCAGCTAGCGCTCTGCTCAGCAAGCACTCTGCTCAGCTAGCACTCTGCTCAGCTAGCACTCTGCTCAGCTAGTAATCTGCTCAGCTAGCGCTCTGCTCAGCTAGCGCTCCGCTCTGAAAACACTCTGCTCAGGCAGCAGACTGCTCAGCTAGCACACTGCTCAGCTAGCACTCTGCTCAGAAAACACTCTGCTCAGCCAGCAGACTGCTCAGCTAGCACTCTGCTCAGCTAGCGCTCTGCTCAGCTAGCACTCTGCTCAGCTAGCGCTCTGCTCAGCCAGCATTCTGTTAAGCAAGCACTCTGCTCACCTAGCAGACTGCTCAGCTAGCGCTCTACTCAGCAAGCGCTCTGTTCAGCTAGCACTCTGCTCAGCTAACACTCTGCTCAGCCAGCACTCTCCTCAGCTAGCGCTCTGCTCACCTAGCACTCTGTTGAGCTAGCGCTCTGCTCAGCCAGCAGACTGCTCAGCAAGCACTCTGCTCAGCCAGCACACTGCTCACCTAGCACTCTGCTCAGCAAGCACTCTGCTCAGCAAGCACTCTGCTCAGCTAGCGCTCTGCTCAGCCAGCACTCTGCTCAGCTAGCACTCTGCTCAGCCAGCACTCTGCTCAGCCAGCACTCTGCTCAGCTAGGACTATGCTCAGCCAGCACTCTGCTCAGCTAGCACTCTGATCAGCCAGCAGACTACTAAGCTAGCACTGTGCTCAGCCAGCGCTCTGCGCAGGCAGCACTCTGCCTAGCTAGCACTCTGCTCAGCCAGCACTCTGCTCAGCTAGCACTCTGTTCAGCAAGCACTCTACTCAGCCAGCACACTGCTCAGCTAGCGCTCTAATCACCCAGCAGACTACTCAGATAGCTCTCTGCTAAGCAAGTACTTTGCTCACCTAGCACTCTGCTCAGCCAGATCTCTGCTCAGCTAGCACTCTGCTCAGCTAGCACTCTGCTCAGCTAGCACTCTCCTCAGCCAGCACACTGCTCAGCTAGCGCTCTGCTCAGTTAGCACTCTGCTCAGCAAGCACTCTGCGCAGCTAGCGCTCTGCTCAGCAAGCACACTGCTCAGCTAGCACTCTTCTTAGGCAGCATTCTGCTCAGCTAGCACTCTGCTCAGCTAGCGCTCTGCTCAGATAGCACTCTGCTCAACCAGCGCCCTGCTCAGCCAGCACTCTGCTCAGCTAGCACTCTGCTCAGCTAGTAATCTGCTCAGCTAGCACTCTGCTCAGCTAGCGCTCTGCTCAGAAATCACTCTGCTCAGCCAGCAGACTGCTCAGCTAGCGCTCTGCTCAGCTATCACTCTGCTCAACCAGCGCCCTGCTCAGCCAGCACACTGCTCAGCTAGCGCTCTGCTCATCTAGCGCTCTGCTCAGCAAGCACTCTGCTCAGCAAGCACACTGCTCAGCTAGCACTCTGACCAGCCAGCATTCTGCTCAGCTAGCACTCTGCTCAGCCAGCACACTGTTCAGCAACACTCTGCTCAGCTAGCACTCTGCTCAGCAAGCACACTGCTCAGCTAGCACTCTGCTCAGCTAGCACTCTGCTCAGCCAGCACACTGCTCAGCTAGCACTCTGTTCAGCAAGCACTCTGCTCAGTAAGCATTCTGCTCAGTAAGCACTCTGCTCACCTAGCACTCTGCTCAGCAAGCACACTGCTCAGCTAGCACTCTTCTCAGGCAGCACTCTGCTCAACCAGCGCCCTGCTCAGCAAGCACTCTGCTCAGCAAGCACTCTGCTCAGAAAACACTCTGCTCAACCAGCACACTGCTCAGCTAGCGCTCTGCTCAGCAAGCACTCTCCTCAGCCAGCACTCTGCTAAGCAAGCAATCTGCTCAGCCAGCACACTGCTCACCTAGCACTCTGCTCAGCAAGCACTCTGCTCAGCCAGCACTTTGCTCAGCTAGCACTCTGCTCAGTAACCACTCTGCTCAGCAACCACTCTGCTCAGTAAGCACTCTGCTCAGCTAGCACTCTGCTCAGCCAGGACACTTCTCAGCTAGCACTCTGCTCAGCCAGCACTCTGCTCAGCTAGTGCTCTGATCAGCCAGCAGACTACTAAGATAGCGCTGTGCTCAGCCAGCGCTCTGCGCAGCCAGCACTCTCCCTAGCTAGCACTCTGCTCAGCCAGCACTCTGCTCAGCTAACACTCTGCTCAGCCAGCACTCTCCCCAGCTAGCGCTCTGCTCACCTAGCACTCTGTTCAGCTAGCGCTCTGCTCAGCCAGCAGACTGCTCAGCAAGCACTCTGCTCAGCCAGCACACTGCTCACCTAGCACTCTGCTCAGCAAGCACTCTGCTCAGCCAGCACTCTGCTCAGCTAGCAATCTGCTCAGCCAGGACACTGCTCAGCTAGCACTCTGCTCAGCTAGGACTATGCTCAGCCAGCACTCTGCTCAGCTAGCACTCTGATCAGCCAGCAGACTACTAATCTAGCACTGTGCTCAGCCAGCGCCCTGCTCAGCCAGCACACTGCTCAGCTAGCACTCTTTTCAGCTAGCGCTCTGCTCAGCAAGCACTCTGCTCAGCAAGCACACTGCTCAGCTAGCACTCTCCTCAGGCAGCAGTCTGCTCAGCTAGCGCTCTGCTCAGCAAGCACTCTGCTCAGCAAGCACTCTGCTCAGAAAACACTCTGCTCAACCAGCACACTGCTCAGCTAGCGCTCTGCTCAGCAAGCACTCTGCTCAGCCAGCACTCTGCTCAGCAAGCGCTCTAACTCAGCCAGCACACTGCTCAGCTAGCGCTCTAATCACCCAGCAGACTACTCAGATAGCTCTCTGCTAAGCAAGTACTTTGCGCACCTAGCACTCTGCTCAGCTAGCACTCTGCTCCGCAAGGACTCTGCTCAGCAAACACTCTGCTCAGCTAGCACTCTGCTCAGCCAGCACACTGCTCATCTAGCGCTCTGCTCAGACAACACTCTGCTCATCTAGCACTCTGCTCAGCTAGCACTCTGCTCACCTAGCTCTCTGCTCAGCTAGCACTCTCCTCAGAAAGCACACTGCTCAGCTAGCACTCTTCTCAGGCAGCACTCTGCTCAGCTAGCGCTCTGCTCAGCAAGCACTCTGCTCAGCTAGCGCTCTGCTCAGCTAGCACTCTGCTCAACCAGCGCTCTGCTCAGCTAGCGCTCTGCTCAGCAAGCACACTGCTCAACCAGCGCTCTGCTCAGCTAGTGCTCTCCTCAGCTAGCACTCTGCTCAGCCAGCAGACTGCTCAGCCAGCACTCTGCTCCGCAAGGACTCTGCTCAGATAGAGCTCTGCTCACCTAGCACTCGGCTCACCTAGCGCTCTGCTCAGCCACCACTCTGCTCAGCAAGCACTCTGCTCAGCTAGCGCTCTGCTCAGCAAGCACTCTGCTCAGCTAGCACTCTGCTCAGCTAGCGCTCTGCTAAGCTAGCACTCTGCTCAGGAAACACTCTGCTCTGTTAGCACTCTGCTCAGCTAGCACTCTGCTCAACCAGCGCTCTGCTCAGCCAGCACTCTGCTCAGCTAGCACTCTGCTCAGCAAGCACTCTGCTCAGCTAGCACTCTGCTCAGCAAGTACTCTGCTCAGCTAGCACTCTGCTCAGCAAGCACTCTGCTCAGCTAGCACTCTGCTCAGCTAGCGCTCTGCTCAGCTAGCACTCTGCTCAGCCAGCACTCTGCTCACCTAGCACTCTGCTCAGCTAGCACTCTGCTCAGCTAGAACTCTGCTCAGGAAGCACACTGCTCAGCTACCGCTCTGCTCACCTAGCACTCTGCTCAGCAGGCACACTGCTCTGCCAGAACTCTGCTCAGCTAGCACTCTGCTCTGCCAGCACTCTGCTCAGCTACCACACTGCTCAGCTAGCACTCTGCTCAGCCAGCATTCTGCTAAGCAAGCACTCTGCTCAGCTAGCAGACTGCTCAGCTAGCGCTCTACTCAGCAAGCGCTCTGTTCAGCTAGCACTCTGCTCAGCTAACACTCTGCTCAGCCAGCACTCTCCTCAGCTAGCGCTCTGCTCACCTAGCACTCTGTTCAGATAGCGCTCTGCTCAGCCAGCAGACTGCTCAGCAAGCACTCTGCTCAGCTAGCGCTCTGCTCAGCAAGCACTCTGCTCAGCTAGCACTCTGCTCAGTAAGCACTCTGCTCAGCTAGCACTCTGCTCAGCAAGCACTCTGCTCAGCTAGCACTCTGCTCAGCCAGCACTCTGCTCAGCCAGCACTCTGCTCAGCTAGCACTCTCTCAGCTAGCACTCTGCTCAGGAAGCACACTGCTCAGCTACCACTCTGCTCACCTAGCACTCTGCTCAGCAGGCACACTGCTCTGCCAGAACTCTGCTCAGCTAGCACTCTGCTCTGCCAGCACTCTGCTCAGCTACCACACTGCTCAGCTAGCACTCTGCTCAGCCAGCATTCTGCTCAGCTAGCACTCTGCTCAGCTAGCACACTGCTCAGCTAGCGCTCTACTCAGCAAGCGCTCTGTTCAGCTAGCACTCTGCTCAGCTAGCACTCTGCTCAGCAAGCACTCTCCTCAGCAAGCACTCTGCTCAGCTAGCGCTCTGCTCAGCTAGCGCTCTGCTCAGCTAGCACTCTGCTCAGCTAGCACTCTGCTCAGGAAGCACACTGCTCACCTAGCACTCTGCTCAGCTACCACTCTGCTCACCTAGCACTCTGCTCAGCAGGCACACTGCTCAGCCATAACTCTGCTCAGCTAGCACTCTGCTCAGCTAGCACTCTGCTCAGCAAGCACACTGCTCAGCTAGCACTCTGCTCAGCCAGCATTCTGCTAAGCAAGCGGTCTGCTCAGCTAGCACACTGCTCAGCTAGCGCTCTACTCAGCAAGCGCTCTGTTCAGCTAGCACTCTGCTCAGCTAGCACTCTGCTCAGCCAGCACTCTCCTCAGCTAGCGCTCTGCTCACCTAGCACTCTGTTCAGATAGCGCTCTGCTCAGCCAGCAGACTGCTCAGCAAGCACTCTGCTCAGCCAGCACACTGCTCAGCAAGCACTCTGCTCAGCTAGCACTCTGCTCAGTAAGCACTCTGCTCAGCAAGCACTCTGCTCAGTAAGCACTCTGCTCAGCTAGCACTCTGCTCAGCTAGCACTCTGCTCAGCAAGCACTCTGCTCAGCTAGCACTCTACTCAGCTAGCGCTCTGCTCAGACAGGACTCTGCTCAGCCAGCACTCTCCTCAGCTAGCACTCTGCTCAGCTAGCGCTCTGGTCAGCCAGCACTCTGCTCAGCTAGCGCTCTGCTCAGCTAGCACTCTGCTCAGAAAACACTCTGCTCAGCTAGCACTCTGCTCAGCTAGCACTCTAGTCAGCTAGCGCTCTGCTCACCTAGCAATCTGCTCAACCAGCAGACTGCTCAGCAAGCACTCTGCTCAGCAAGCGCTCTGTTCAGCTAGCTCTCTGCTCAGCTAGTAATCTGCTAAGCTAGCGCTCTGCTCAGCTAGCGCTCTGCTCAGAAATCACTCTGCTCAGCCAGCAGACTGCTCAGCTAGCACTCTGCTCAGCTAGCACTCTATTCAGCTAGCGCTCTGCTCAGCTATCACTCTGCTCAACCAGCGCCCTGCTCACCTACCACTCTGCTCAGCCAGCATTCTGCTCAGCTAGCACTCTGCTCAGCCAGCACACTGCTCAGCTAGCACTCTGCTCAGCTAGCACTCTGCTCAGCAAGCACACTGCTCAGCTAGCACTCTGCTCAGCCAGCACTCTGCTCAGCAAGCACACTGCTCAGGTAGCACTCTGCTCAGCTAGCACTCTGCTCAGCCAGCACTCTGCTCAGCTAGCGCTCTGCTCAGCAAGCACTCTGCTCAGTAAGCATTCTGCTCAGTAAGCACTCTGCTCACCTAGCACTCTGCTCAGCAAGGACACTGCTCAGCTAGCACTCTGCTCAGGCAGCAGTCTGCTCAGCTAGCGCTCTGCTCAGCAAGCACTCTGCTCAGCAAGCACTCTGCTCAGAAAACACTCTGCTCAACCAGCACTCTGCTCAGCAAGTACTCTGCTCAGCTAGCACTCTGCTCAGCAAGCACTCTGCTCAGCTAGCACTCTGCTCAGCTAGCGCTCTGCTCAGCTAGCACTCTGCTCAGCCAGCACTCTGCTCAGCTACCACTCTGCTCACCTAGCACTCTGCTCAGCAGGCACACTGCTCTGCCAGAACTCTGCTCAGCTAGCACTCTGCTCTGCCAGCACTCTGCTCAGCTACCACACTGCTCAGCTAGCACTCTGCTCAGCCAGCATTCTGCTAAGCAAGCACTCTGCTCAGCTAGCACACTGCTCAGC
Source organism: Morus bassanus (assembly GCA_031468815.1). Lineage (NCBI taxonomy): Eukaryota > Metazoa > Chordata > Aves > Suliformes > Sulidae > Morus > Morus bassanus. Next base: position 16,961 of record JAVHSO010000255.1, read on the forward strand.
TAGCGCTCTACTCAGCAAGCGCTCTGTTCAGCTAGCACTCTGCTCAGCTAACACTCTGTTCAGCTAGCACTCTGCTCAGCTAACACTCTGCTCAGCCAGCACTGTCCTCAGCTAGCGCTCTGCTCACCTAGCACTCTGTTCAGATAGCGCTCTGCTCAGCCAGCACACTGCTCAGCAAGCACTCTGCTCAGCCAGCACACTGCTCAGCAAGCACTCGGCTCAGCTAGCACTCTGCTCAGTAAGCACTCTGCTCAGCAAGCACTCTGCTCAGTAAGCACTCTGCTCAGCTAGCACTCTACTCAGCTAGCGCTCTGCTCAGACAGGACTCTGCTCAGCAAGCACTCTCCTCAGCTAGCACTCTGCTCAGCTAGCGCTCTGGTCAGCCAGCACTCTGCTCAGCTAGCACTCTGCTCAGAAAACACTCTGCTCAGCTAGCACTCTAGTCAGCTAGCGCTCTGCTCACCTAGCAATCTGCTCAACCAGCACACTGCTCAGCAAGCACTCTGCTCAGCTAGCACTCTGCTCAGCTAGCGCTCTGGTCAGCAAGCACTCTGCTCAGAAAACACTCTGCTCTGCTAGCGCTCTGCTCAGCTAGCACTCTGCTCATCCAGCACACTGCCCAGCTAGCACACTGCTCAGCTAGCACTCTGCTCAGCAAGTACTCTGCTCAGCTAGCACTCTGCTCAGCAAGCACACTGCTCAGCTAGCACACTGCTCAGCAAGCACTCTGCTCAGCTAGTGCTCTTCTCAGGTAGCACTCTGCTCAGCCAGCAGACTGCTCAGCCAGCACTCTGCTCCGCAAGGGCTCTGCTCAGATAGCGCTCTGCTCACCTAGCACTCGGCTCAGCTAGTGCTCTGCTTAGCCACCACTCTGCTCAGCAAGCACTCTCCTCAGCAAGCACTCTGCTTAGCTAGCGCTCTGCTCAGCTAGCGCTCTGCTCAGCTAGCGCTCTGCTCAGCAAGCACTCTGCTCAGCTAGCACTCTGCTCAGCTAGCGCTCTGTTCAGCAAGCATTCTGCTCAGCCAGCACTCTGCTCAGCTAGCACTCTGCTCAGGAAGCACACTGCTCAGCTAGCACTCTGCTCAGCTACCACTCTGCTCACCTAGCACTCTGCTCAGCAGGCACACTGCTCAGCCATAACTCTGCTCAGCTAGCACTCTGCTCAGCTAGCACTCTGCTCAGCAAGCACACTGCTCAGCTAGCACTCTACTCAGCCAGCATTTGCTAAGCAAGCACTCTGCTCAGCTAGCACACTGCTCAGCTAGCGCTCTACTCAGCAAGCGCTCTGTTCAGCTAGCACTCTGCTCACCTAACACTCTGCTCAGCCAGCACTCTCCTCAGCTAGCGCTCTGCTCACCTAGCACTCTGTTCAGATAGCACTCTGCTCAGCCAGCAGACTGCTCAGCAAGCACTCTGCTCAGCCAGCACACTGCTCAGCAAGCACTCGGCTCAGCTAGCACTGTGCTCAGTAAGCACTCTGCTCAGCAAGCACACTGCTCAGTAAGCACTCTGCTCAGCTAGCACGCTGCTCAGCTAGCACTCTGCTCAGCAAGCACTCTGCTCAGCTAGCACTCTACTCAGCTAGCGCTCTGCTCAGACAGGACTCTGCTCAGCCAGCACTCTCCTCAGCTAGCACTCTGCTCAGCTAGCGCTCTGGTCAGCCAGCACTCTGCTCAGCTAGCGCTCTGCTCAGCTAGCACTCTGCTTAGAAAACACTCTGCCTAGCTAGCACTCTGCTCAGCTAGCACTCTAGTCAGCTAGCGCTCTGCTCACCTAGCAATCTGCTCAACCAGCAGACTGCTCAGCAAGCACTCTGCTCAGCAAGCGCTCTGTTCAGCTAGCTCTCTGCTCAGGTAGCACTCTGCTCAGCAAGCACACTGCTCAGCTAGCACACTGCTCAGCTAGCACTCTGCTCAGCAAGCACACTGCTCAGCAAGCACTCTGCTCAGCTAGTGCTCTTCTCAGGTAGCACTCTGCTCAGCCAGCAGACTGCTCAGCCAGCACTCTGCTCCGCAAGGACTCTGCTCAGATAGCGCTCTGCTCACCTAGCACTCGGCTCAGCTAGTGCTCTGCTTAGCCACCACTCTGCTCAGCAAGCACTCTCCTCAGCTAGCACTCTGCTCAGCTAGCACTCTGCTCAGCAAGCACTCTCCTCAGCAAGCACTCTGCTCAGCTAGCGCTCTGCTCAGCTAGCACTCTGCTCAGCCAGCACTCTGCTAACCTAGCACTCTGCTCAGCCAGGACTCTGCTCAGCTAGCACTCTGCTCAGCTAGCGCTCTGCTCAGCTAGCACTCTGCTCAGCTAGCACTCTGCTCAGCAAGTACTCTGCTCAGCTAGCACTCTGCTCAGCAAGGACTCTGCTCAGCTAACACTCTGCTCAGCTAGCGCTCTGCTCAGCTAGCACTCTGCTCAGCCAGCACTCTGCTCAGCCAGCACTCTGCTCAGCTAGCACTCTGCTCAGGAAGCACACTGCTCAGCTAGCACTCTGCTCAGCTACCACTCTGCTCAGCTAGCACTCTGCTCAGCTAGCACACTGCTCAGCTAGCACTCTGCTCAGCAAGCACTCTGCTCAGTAAGCACTCTGCTCAGCTAGCACGCTGCTCAGCTAGCACTCTGCTCAGCAAGCACTCTGCTCAGCTAGCACTCTGCTCAGCTAGCGCTCTGCTCAGACAGGACTCTGCTCAGCAAGCACTCTGCTCAGCTAGCACTCTGCTCAGCTAGCACTCTGCTCAGCAAGCACTCTGCTCAGCCAGACACTGCTCAGCTAGCCCTATGCTCAGCCAGCAGACTGCTCAGCTAGCACTCTGCTCAGCTAGCACTCTACTCAGCAAGTACTGTGCTCAGCTAGCACTCTGCTCAGCAAGCACTCTGCTCAGCTAGTGCTCTACTCAGCCAGCACTCTGCTCAGCTAGCACTCTGCTCAGCCAGCACTCTGCTCAGCCAGCACTCTGCTCAGCCAGAACTCTGCTCAGCTAGCACTCTGCTCAGCCAGCACTCTGCTCAGCTACCACACTGCTCAGCTAGCACTCTGCTCAGCCAGCATTCTGCTAAGCAAGCACTCTGCTCAGCTAGCACACTGCTCAGCTAGCGCTCTGCTCAGCAAGCACTCTGCTCAGCAAGCACTCTGCTCAGCTAGCACTCTGCTCAGCTAGAGGTCTGCTCAGCCAGCACACTGCTCAGCTAGCACTCTGCTCAGCTAGCACTCTGCTCAGAAAACACTCTGCTCAGCAACCACTCTGCTCACCCAGCACACTGCTCAGCTAGCACTCTGCTCAGCCAGCACACTGCTCAGCTAGCGCTCTTCTCAGCTAGCACTCTGCTCAGAAAACACTCTGCTCAGCTAGCACTCTGCTCAGCTAGCACTCTACTCAGCTAGCGCTCTGCTCAGCTAGCACTCTGCTCAGCTAGCACTCTGCTCAGCCAGCACACTGCTCACCTAACACTCTGATCAGTTAGCACTCTGCTCAGCAAGCACACTGCTCAGCAAGCACTCTGCTCACCTAGCACTCTGCTCAGCCAGCATTCTCCTCAGCTAGCACTCTGCTCAGCCAGCACACTGCTCACCTAGCACTCTGCTCAGCTAGCACTCTGCTCAGCAAGCACTCTGCTCAGAAAACACTCTGCTCAGCTAGCACTCTGCTCAGCCAGCACACTGCTCACCTAGCATTCTCCTCAGCAAGCACTCAGCTCAGTAAGCACTCTGCGCATCCAGCACTCTGCCTAGCTAGCACTCTGCTCAGCCAGCACTCTGCTCAGCTAGCACTCTGCTCAGCAAGCACTCTACTCAGCCAGCACACTGCTCAGCTAGCGCTCTAATCACCCAGCAGACTACTCAGATAGCTCTCTGCTAAGCAAGTACTTTGCTCACCTAGCACTCTGCTCAGCCAGCACTCTGCTCAGCTAGCACTCTCCTCAGCCAGCACACTGCTCAGCTAGCGCTCTGCTCATCAAGCACTCTGCTCAGTAAGCACTCTAATCAGCAAGCACTCTGCTCAGCCAGCACTCTGCTCAGCTAGCGCTCTGCTCAGCCAGCACACTGCTCAGCTAGTGCTCTGATCAGCCAGGAGACTGCTAAGCTAGCGCTGTGCTCAGCCAGCGCTCTGCGCAGCCAGCACACTGCCTAGCTAGCACTCTGCTCAGCCAGCACTCTGCTCAGCAAGCACTCTACTCAGCCAGCACACTGCTCAGCTAGCGCTCTAATCACCCAGCAGACTACTCAGATAGCTCTCTGCTAAGCAAGTACTTTGCTCACCTAGCACTCTGCTCAGCTAGCACTCTGCTCCGCAAGGACTCTGCTCAGAAAACACTCTGCTCAGCTAGCACTCTGCTCAGCCAGCACACTGCTCATCTAGCGCTCTGCTCAGACAACACTCTGCTCATCTAGCACTCTGCTCAGCTAGCACTCTGCTCACCTAGCACTCTACTGAGCTAGCACTCTGCTCAGCAAGCACACTGCTCAGCTAGCACTCTTCTCAGGCAGCACTCTGCTCAGCTAGGGCTCTGCTCAGCCAGCACACTGCTCAGCTAGCACTCTGCTCAGCCAGCATTCTGCTAAGCAAGCACTCTGCTCACCTAGCACTCTGCTCAGCTAGCACTCTGCTCAGCCAGCATTCTGCTCAGCCAGCACACTGCCCACCTAGCACTCTGCTCAGCTAGCGCTCTGCTCAGCCAGCACACTGCTCAGCTAGCACTCTGCTCAGCCAGCATTCTGCTAAGCAAGCACTCTGCTCATCTAGCACTCTGCTCAGCTAGCACTCTGCTCAGCTACCACTCTGCTCACCTAGCACTCTGCTCAGCAGGCACACTGCTCAGCTAGCACTCTGCTCAGCTAGCGCTCTGCTCAGCTAGCACTCTGCTCAGCCAGCATTCTGCTCAGCCAGCACACTGCCCACCTAGCACTCTGCTCAGCTAGCGCTCTGCTCTGCCAGCGCACTGCTCAGCTAGCGCTCTGCTCAGCCAGCATTCTGCTAAGCAAGCACTCTGCTCATCTAGCACTCTGCTCAGCTAGCACTCTGCTCAGCTAGCGCTCTGCTCAGCTAGCGCTCTCCTCAGCTAGCGCTCTGCTCAGCAAGTACTCTGCTTAGGTAGCGCTCTGCTCATCTAGCTCACTGCTCAGCTATCGCTCTGCTCAGCTAGCGCTGTTCTCAGCCAGCACACTGCTCAGGTAGCACACTGCTCAGCCAGCACACTGCTCAGCTAGCGCTGTGCTCAGCCAGCACACTGCTCAGCTAGCTCTCTGATCAGTTAGCGCTCTGCTCAGCTAGCACTGTGCTCAGCTAGCGCTCTGCTCAGATAGCATTCTGCTCACCAAGAACTCTGCTCAGCCAGCACTGTCCTCAGCCAGCACAATCCTCACCTAGCACTGTGCTCAGCAAGTACTCTGCTCAGCTAGCGCTGTGTTCAGCTAGCACTCTGCTCAGCTAGCACTCTGCTCAGCAAGCACACTGCTCAGCTAGCACTCTGCTCAGCCAGCACTCTGCTCAGCAAGCACACTGCTCAGCTAGCACTCTGCTCACCTAGCACTGTGCTCAGCTAGCACTCTGCTCAGCTAGCACTCTGCTCAGGAAGCACACTGCTCAGCTACCACTCTGCTCACCTAGCACTCTGCTCAGAAAACACTCTGCTCTGCTAGAACTCTGCTCAGCTAGCACTCTGCTCTGCCAGCACTCTGCTCAGCTACCACACTGCTCAGCTAGCACTCTGCTCAGCCAGCATTCTGCTAAGCAAGCACTCTGCTCAGCAAGCACACTGCTCAGCTAGCACACTGCTCAGCAAGCACTCTGCTCAGCTAGTGCTCTTCTCAGGTAGCACTCTGCTCAGCCAGCAGACTGCTCAGCCAGCACTCTGCTCCGCAAGGGCTCTGCTCAGATAGCGCTCTGCTCACCTAGCACTCGGCTCAGCTAGTGCTCTGCTTAGCCACCACTCTGCTCAGCAAGCACTCTCCTCAGCAAGCACTCTGCTTAGCTAGCACTCTGCTCAGCTAGCACTCTGCTCAGCTAGCGCTCTGTTCAGCAAGCATTCTGCTCAGCCAGCACTCTGCTCAGCTAGCACTCTGCTCAGGAAGCACACTGCTCAGCTAGCACTCTGCTCAGCTACCACTCTGCTCACCTAGCACTCTGCTCAGCAGGCACACTGCTCAGCCATAACTCTGCTCAGCTAGCACTCTGCTCAGCTAGCACTCTGCTCAGCAAGCACACTGCTCAGCTAGCACTCTACTCAGCCAGCATTTGCTAAGCAAGCACTCTGCTCAGCTAGCACACTGCTCAGCTAGCGCTCTACTCAGCAAGCGCTCTGTTCAGCTAGCACTCTGCTCACCTAACACTCTGCTCAGCCAGCACTCTCCTCAGCTAGCGCTCTGCTCACCTAGCACTCTGTTCAGATAGCACTCTGCTCAGCCAGCAGACTGCTCAGCAAGCACTCTGCTCAGCCAGCACACTGCTCAGCAAGCACTCGGCTCAGCTAGCACTGTGCTCAGTAAGCACTCTGCTCAGCAAGCACACTGCTCAGTAAGCACTCTGCTCAGCCAGCACACTGCCTAGCTAGCACTCTGCTCAGCCAGCACTCTGCTCAGCAAGCACTCTACTCAGCCAGCACACTGCTCAGCTAGCGCTCTAATCACCCAGCAGACTACTCAGATAGCTCTCTGCTAAGCAAGTACTTTGCTCACCTAGCACTCTGCTCAGCTAGCACTCTGCTCCGCAAGGACTCTGCTCAGAAAACACTCTGCTCAGCTAGCACTCTGCTCAGCCAGCACACTGCTCATCTAGCGCTCTGCTCAGACAACACTCTGCTCATCTAGCACTCTGCTCAGCTAGCACTCTGCTCACCTAGCACTCTACTGAGCTAGCACTCTGCTCAGCAAGCACACTGCTCAGCTAGCACTCTTCTCAGGCAGCACTCTGCTCAGCTAGGGCTCTGCTCAGCCAGCACACTGCTCAGCTAGCACTCTGCTCAGCCAGCATTCTGCTAAGCAAGCACTCTGCTCACCTAGCACTCTGCTCAGCTAGCACTCTGCTCAGCCAGCATTCTGCTCAGCCAGCACACTGCCCACCTAGCACTCTGCTCAGCTAGCGCTCTGCTCAGCCAGCACACTGCTCAGCTAGCACTCTGCTCAGCCAGCATTCTGCTAAGCAAGCACTCTGCTCATCTAGCACTCTGCTCAGCTAGCACTCTGCTCAGCTACCACTCTGCTCACCTAGCACTCTGCTCAGCAGGCACACTGCTCAGCTAGCACTCTGCTCAGCTAGCGCTCTGCTCAGCTAGCACTCTGCTCAGCCAGCATTCTGCTCAGCCAGCACACTGCCCACCTAGCACTCTGCTCAGCTAGCGCTCTGCTCTGCCAGCGCACTGCTCAGCTAGCGCTCTGCTCAGCCAGCATTCTGCTAAGCAAGCACTCTGCTCATCTAGCACTCTGCTCAGCTAGCACTCTGCTCAGCTAGCGCTCTGCTCAGCTAGCGCTCTCCTCAGCTAGCGCTCTGCTCAGCAAGTACTCTGCTTAGGTAGCGCTCTGCTCATCTAGCTCACTGCTCAGCTATCGCTCTGCTCAGCTAGCGCTGTTCTCAGCCAGCACACTGCTCAGGTAGCACACTGCTCAGCCAGCACACTGCTCAGCTAGCGCTGTGCTCAGCCAGCACACTGCTCAGCTAGCTCTCTGATCAGTTAGCGCTCTGCTCAGCTAGCACTGTGCTCAGCTAGCGCTCTGCTCAGATAGCATTCTGCTCACCAAGAACTCTGCTCAGCCAGCACTGTCCTCAGCCAGCACAATCCTCACCTAGCACTGTGCTCAGCAAGTACTCTGCTCAGCTAGCGCTGTGTTCAGCTAGCACTCTGCTCAGCTAGCACTCTGCTCAGCAAGCACACTGCTCAGCTAGCACTCTGCTCAGCCATCACTCTGCTCAGCAAGCACACTGCTCAGCTAGCACTCTGCTCACCTAGCACTGTGCTCAGCTAGCACTCTGCTCAGCTAGCACTCTGCTCAGGAAGCACACTGCTCAGCTACCACTCTGCTCACCTAGCACTCTGCTCAGAAAACACTCTGCTCTGCTAGAACTCTGCTCAGCTAGCACTCTGCTCTGCCAGCACTCTGCTCAGCTACCACACTGCTCAGCTAGCACTCTGCTCAGCCAGCATTCTGCTAAGCAAGCACTCTGCTCAGCAAGCACACTGCTCAGCTAGCACACTGCTCAGCAAGCACTCTGCTCAGCTAGTGCTCTTCTCAGGTAGCACTCTGCTCAGCCAGCAGACTGCTCAGCCAGCACTCTGCTCCGCAAGGGCTCTGCTCAGATAGCGCTCTGCTCACCTAGCACTCGGCTCAGCTAGTGCTCTGCTTAGCCACCACTCTGCTCAGCAAGCACTCTCCTCAGCAAGCACTCTGCTTAGCTAGCACTCTGCTCAGCTAGCACTCTGCTCAGCTAGCGCTCTGTTCAGCAAGCATTCTGCTCAGCCAGCACTCTGCTCAGCTAGCACTCTGCTCAGGAAGCACACTGCTCAGCTAGCACTCTGCTCAGCTACCACTCTGCTCACCTAGCACTCTGCTCAGCAGGCACACTGCTCAGCCATAACTCTGCTCAGCTAGCACTCTGCTCAGCTAGCACTCTGCTCAGCAAGCACACTGCTCAGCTAGCACTCTACTCAGCCAGCATTTGCTAAGCAAGCACTCTGCTCAGCTAGCACACTGCTCAGCTAGCGCTCTACTCAGCAAGCGCTCTGTTCAGCTAGCACTCTGCTCACCTAACACTCTGCTCAGCCAGCACTCTCCTCAGCTAGCGCTCTGCTCACCTAGCACTCTGTTCAGATAGCACTCTGCTCAGCCAGCAGACTGCTCAGCAAGCACTCTGCTCAGCCAGCACACTGCTCAGCAAGCACTCGGCTCAGCTAGCACTGTGCTCAGTAAGCACTCTGCTCAGCAAGCACACTGCTCAGTAAGCACTCTGCTCAGCTAGCACGCTGCTCAGCTAGCACTCTGCTCAGCAAGCACTCTGCTCAGCTAGCACTCTACTCAGCTAGCGCTCTGCTCAGACAGGACTCTGCTCAGCCAGCACTCTCCTCAGCTAGCACTCTGCTCAGCTAGCGCTCTGGTCAGCCAGCACTCTGCTCAGCTAGCGCTCTGCTCAGCTAGCACTCTGCTTAGAAAACACTCTGCCTAGCTAGCACTCTGCTCAGCTAGCACTCTAGTCAGCTAGCGCTCTGCTCACCTAGCAATCTGCTCAACCAGCAGACTGCTCAGCAAGCACTCTGCTCAGCAAGCGCTCTGTTCAGCTAGCTCTCTGCTCAGGTAGCACTCTGCTCAGCAAGCACACTGCTCAGCTAGCACACTGCTCAGCTAGCACTCTGCTCAGCAAGCACACTGCTCAGCAAGCACTCTGCTCAGCTAGTGCTCTTCTCAGGTAGCACTCTGCTCAGCCAGCAGACTGCTCAGCCAGCACTCTGCTCCGCAAGGACTCTGCTCAGATAGCGCTCTGCTCACCTAGCACTCGGCTCAGCTAGTGCTCTGCTTAGCCACCACTCTGCTCAGCAAGCACTCTCCTCAGCTAGCACTCTGCTCAGCTAGCACTCTGCTCAGCAAGCACTCTCCTCAGCAAGCACTCTGCTCAGCTAGCGCTCTGCTCAGCTAGCACTCTGCTCAGCCAGCACTCTGCTAACCTAGCACTCTGCTCAGCCAGGACTCTGCTCAGCTAGCACTCTGCTCAGCTAGCGCTCTGCTCAGCTAGCACTCTGCTCAGCTAGCACTCTGCTCAGCAAGTACTCTGCTCAGCTAGCACTCTGCTCAGCAAGGACTCTGCTCAGCTAACACTCTGCTCAGCTAGCGCTCTGCTCAGCTAGCACTCTGCTCAGCCAGCACTCTGCTCAGCCAGCACTCTGCTCAGCTAGCACTCTGCTCAGGAAGCACACTGCTCAGCTAGCACTCTGCTCAGCTACCACTCTGCTCAGCTAGCACTCTGCTCAGCTAGCACACTGCTCAGCTAGCACTCTGCTCAGCAAGCACTCTGCTCAGTAAGCACTCTGCTCAGCTAGCACGCTGCTCAGCTAGCACTCTGCTCAGCAAGCACTCTGCTCAGCTAGCACTCTGCTCAGCTAGCGCTCTGCTCAGACAGGACTCTGCTCAGCAAGCACTCTGCTCAGCTAGCACTCTGCTCAGCTAGCACTCTGCTCAGCAAGCACTCTGCTCAGCCAGACACTGCTCAGCTAGCCCTATGCTCAGCCAGCAGACTGCTCAGCTAGCACTCTGCTCAGCTAGCACTCTACTCAGCAAGTACTGTGCTCAGCTAGCACTCTGCTCAGCAAGCACTCTGCTCAGCTAGTGCTCTGCTCAGCCAGCACTCTGCTCAGCTAGCACTCTGCTCAGCCAGCACTCTGCTCAGCCAGCACTCTGCTCAGCCAGAACTCTGCTCAGCTAGCACTCTGCTCAGCCAGCACTCTGCTCAGCTACCACACTGCTCAGCTAGCACTCTGCTCAGCCAGCATTCTGCTAAGCAAGCACTCTGCTCAGCTAGCACACTGCTCAGCTAGCGCTCTACTCAGCAAGCGCTCTGTTCAGCTAGCACTCTGCTCAGCTAACACTCTGCTCAGCCAGCACTCTCCTCAGCTAGCGCTCTGCTCACCTAGCACTCTGTTCAGATAGCGCTCTGCTCAGCCAGCACACTGCTCAGCAAGCACTCTGCTCAGCCAGCACACTGCTCAGCAAGCACTCTGCTAAGCCAGCTTTCTGCTCAGCCAGCACTCTGCTCAGCTAGCACGCTGCTCAGCTAGCACTCTGCTCAGCTAGCACTCTGCTCAGCTAGCGCTCTGCTCAGCTAGCGCTCTGCTCAGCAAGCACTCTGCTCAGCTAGCGCTCTGGTCAGCCAGCACTCTGCTCAGCTAGCGCTCTGCTCAGCTAGCACTCTGCTCAGAAAACACTCTGCTCAGCTAGCACTCTAGTCAGCTAGCGCTCTGCTCACCTAGCACTCTGCTCAACCAGCCACACTGCTCAGCAACACACCTGCTCAGCAAGCGCTCTGTTCAGGTAGCTCTCTGCTCAGCTAGCGCTCTGCTCACCTAGCACTCTATTCAGATAGCACTCTGCTCAGCTAGCGCTCTGCTCAGCAAGCACTCTGCTCAGCTAGCACTCTGCTCAGCTAGAGCTCCGCTCAGCCAGCACACTGCTTAGCTAGCGCTCTGCTCAGCAAGCACTCTGCTCAGCAAGCACTCTGCTCAGCTAGCACTCTGCTCAGCTAGAGGTCTGCTCAGCCAGCACACTGCTCAGCTAGCACTCTGCTCAGCTAGCACTCTGCTCAGAAAACACTCTGCTCAGCAACCACTCTGCTCACCCAGCACACTGCTCAGCTAGCACTCTGCTCAGCCAGCACACTGCTCAGCTAGCGCTCTTCTCAGCTAGCACTCTGCTCAGAAAACACTCTGCCTCAGCTAGCACTCTGCTCAGCTAGCACTCTACTCAGCTAGCGCTCTGCTCAGCTAGCACTCTGCTCAGCTAGCACTCTGCTCAGCAGCACACTGCTCACCTAACACTCTGATCAGTTAGCACTCTGCTCAGCAAGCACACTGCTCAGCAAGCACTCTGCTCACCTAGCACTCTGCCTCAGCCAGCATTCTCCTCAGCTAGCACTCTGCTCAGCCAGCACACTGCTCACCTAGCACTCTGCTCAGCTAGCACTCTGCTCCGCAAGGACTCTGCCTCAGAAAACACTCTGCTCAGCTAGCACTCTGCTCAGCCAGCACACTGCTCATCTAGCGCTCTGCTCAGACAACACTCTGGCTCATCTAGCACTCTGCTCAGCTAGCACTCTGCTCACCTAGCACTCTACTGAGCTAGCACTCTGCTCAGACCAGCACACTGCTCAGCTAGCACTCTGCTCAGCCAGCATCTGCTAAGCAAGCACTCTGCTCACCTAGCACTCTTGCTCAGCTAGCACTCTGCTCAGCCAGCCATTCTGCTCAGCCAGCACACTGCCCACTAGCACTCTGCTCAGCTAGCGCTCTGCTCAGCCAGCACACTGCTCAGCTAGCACTCTGCTCAGCCAGCATTCTGCTAAGCAAGCACTCTGCTCATCTAGCACTCTGCTCAGCTAGCACTCTGCTCAGCTACCACTCTGCTCACCTAAGCACTCTGCTCAGCAGGCACACTGCTCAGCTAGCACTCTGCTCAGCTAGCGCTCTGCTCAGCTAGCACTCTGCTCAGCCAGCATTCTGCTCAGCCAGCACACTGCCCACCTAGCACTCTGCTCAGCTAGCGCTCTGCTCTGCCAGCGCACTGCTCAGCTAGCGCTCTGCTCAGCCAGCATTCTGCTAAGCAAGCACTCTGCTCATCTAGCACTCTGCTCAGCTAGCACTCTGCTCAGCTAGCGCTCTGCTCAGCTAGCGCTCTCCTCAGCTAGCGCTCTGCTCAGCAAGTACTCTGCTTAGGTAGCGCTCTGCTCATCTAGCTCACTGCTCAGCTATCGCTCTGCTCAGCTAGCGCTGTTCTCAGCCAGCACACTGCTCAGGTAGCACACTGCTCAGCCAGCACACTGCCTCAGTCTAGCGCTGTGCTCAGCCAGCACACTGCTCAGCTAGCTCTCTGATCAGTTAGCGCTCTGCTCAGCTAGCACTGTGCTCAGCTAGCGCTCTGCTCAGATAGCATTCTGCTCACCAAGAACTCTGCTCAGCCAGCACTGTCCTCAGCCAGCACAATCCTCACCTAGCACTGTGCTCAGCAAGTACTCTGCTCAGCTAGCGCTGTGTTCAGCTAGCACTCTGCTCAGCTAGCACTCTGCTCAGCAAGCACACTGCTCAGCTAGCACTCTGCTCAGCCAGCACTCTGCTCAGCAAGCACACTGCTCAGCTAGCACTCTGCTCACCTAGCACTGTGCTCAGCTAGCACTCTGCTCAGCTAGCACTCTGCTCAGGAAGCACACTGCTCAGCTACCACTCTGCTCACCTAGCACTCTGCTCAGCAGGCACACTGCTCTGCCAGAACTCTGCTCAGCTAGCACTCTGCTCTGCCAGCACTCTGCTCAGCTACCACACTGCTCAGCTAGCACTCTGCTCAGACAGCATTCTGCTAAGCAAGCACTCTGCTCAGCTAGCACACTGCCTCAGCTAGCGCTCTTACTCAGCAAGCGCTCTGTTCAGCTAGCACTCTGCTCAGCTAACAGCTCACTCAGCCAGCACTCTCCTCAGCTAGCGCTCTGCTCACCTAGCACTCTGTTCAGATAGCGCTCTGAACAGCCAGCCAGACTGCTCAGCAAGCACTCTGCTCAGCCAGCACACTGCTCAGCAAGCACTCGGCTCAGCTAGCACTCTGCTCAGTAAGCACTCTGCTCAGCAAGCACTCTGCCTCAGATATGCACTCTGCTCAGCAAGCACTCTCCTCAGCTAGCACTCTGCTCAGCTAGCGCTCTGGTCAGCCAGCACTCTGCTCAGCTAGCTCTCTGCTCAGCTAGCACTCTGCTCAGAAAACACTCTGCTCAGCTAGCACTCTAGTCAGCTAGCGCTCTGCTCACCTACAATCTGCTCAACCAGCACACTGCTCAGCAAGCACTCTGCTCAGCAAAGCGCTCGTGTTCAGCTAGCTCCTCTGCTCAGCTAGCACTCTGCTCAGCCCAGCACTCCCTCAGCTAGCGCTCTGCACACCCTAGCACTCTATTCAGCTAGCACTCTGCTCTGCTAGCGCTCTGCTCAGCTAGCACTCTGCTCATCCAGCACACTGCCCAGCTAGCAGAATGCTTAGCTAGCACTCTGCTCAGCAAGCACTCTGCTCAGCTAGCACACTGCTCAGCTAGCACTCTGCTCAGCAAGCACACTGCTCAGCAAGCACTCTGCTCAGCTAGTGCTCTTCTCAGGTAGCACTCTGCTCCGCAAGGACTCTGCTTCAGCTAGCACTCTGCTCACCTAGCACTCGGCTCAGCTAGTGCTCTGCTTAGCCACCACTCTGCTCAGCAAGCACTCTCCTCAGCTAGCACTCTGCTCAGCTAGCACTCTGCTCAGCAAGCACTCTCCTCAGCCACCACTCTGCTCAGCTAGCACTCTGCTCAGCTAGCGCTCTGCTCAGCTAGCGCTCTGCTCAGCTAGCACTCTGCTCAGCCAGCAACTCTGCTCAGCTAGCACTCTGCTCAGCCAGCACTCTGCTCAGCCAGCACTCTGCTCAGCAAGCACCTCTGCTCAGGTAGCGCTCTGCTCAGCTAGCACTCTGCTCAGCTAGCTCTCTGCTCAGCAAGCACTCTGCTCAGCTAGCACTCTGCTCAGCTAGCGCTCTGCTCAGCTAGCACTCTGCTCAGCCAGCACTCTGCTCAGCTAGTACTCTGCTCGAGGAAGCACACTGCTCAGCTAGCACTCTGCTCAGCTACCACTCTGCTCACCTAGCACTCTGCTCAGCAGCACACTGCTCAGCCATAACTCTGCTCAGCTAGCACTCTGCTCAGCTAGCACTCTGCTTCAGCAAGCACACTGCTCAGCTAGCACTCTGCTCAGCCAGCATTCTGCTAAGCAAGCACTCTGCTCACCTAGCACACTGCTCAGCTAGCGCTCTACTCAGCAAGCGCTCTGTTCAGCTAGCACTCTGCTCAGCTAACACTACTGTGCTCAGCCAGCACTCTCCTCAGCTAGCGCTCTGCTCACCTAGCACTCTGTTCAGATAGCGCTCTGCTCAGCCAGCAGACTGCTAAGCAAGCACTCTGCTCAGCCAGCACACTGCTCAGCAAGCACTCGGCTCAGCTAGCACTGTGCTCAGTAAGCACTCTGCTCAGCAAGCACTCTGCTCAGTAAGCACTCTGCTCAGCTAGCACTCTGCTCAGCTAGCACTCTGCTCAGCAAGCACTCTGCTCAGCTAGCGCTCTACTCAGCTAGCGCTACTGCTCAGACAGGACTTCTGCTCAGCCAGCACTCTCCTCAGCTAGCACTCTGCTCAGCTAGCGCTCTGCCTCAGCAAGCACTCTGCTCAGCAAGTACTCTGCTCAGCTAGCACTCTGCTCAGAAAACACTCTGCTCAGCTAGCACTCTGCTCAGCTAGCACTCTAGTCAGCTAGCGCTCTGCTCACCTAGCAATCTGCTCAACCAGCAGACTGCTCAGCAAGCACTCTGCTCAGCAAGCGCTCTGTTCAGCTAGCTCCTCTGCTCAGCTAGCACTCTGCTCAGCCAGCACTCCCTCAGCTAGCGCTCTGCAACACCTAGCACTCTATTCAGCTAGCACTCTGCTCATCTAGCGCTCTGGTCAGCAAGCACTCTGCTAAGAAAACACTCTGCTCTGCTAGCGCTCTGCTCAGCTAGCACTCTGCTCAGCCAGCACACTGCCCAGCTAGCACACTGCTCAGCTAGCACTCCTGCTCAGCAAGTACTCTGCTCAGCTAGCACTCTGCTCAGCTAGCACTCTGCTCAGCAAGCACACTGCTCAGCTAGCACTCTGACTCAGCAAGCACACTGCTCAGCAAGCACTCTGCTCAGCTAGTGCTCTTCTCAGGTAGCACTCTGCTCAGCCAGCAGACTGCTCAAGCCAGCACTCTGCTCCGCAAGGACTCTGCTCAGATAGCGCTCTGCTCACCTAGCACTCGGCTCAGCTAGTGCTCTGCTTAGCCACCACTCTGCTCAGCAAGCACTCTCCTCAGCTAGCACTCTGCTCAGCTAGCACTCTGCTCAGCAAGCACTCTCCTCAGCAAGCACTCTGCTCAGCTAGCGCTCTGCTCAGCTAGCACTCTGCTCAGCCAGCACTCTGCTCACCTAGCACTCTGCTCAGCCAGCACTCTGCTCAGCCAGCACTCTGCTCAGCTAGCACTCTGCTCAGCTAGCGCTCTGCCTCAGCAAGACTCTGCTCAGCTAGCACTCTGCTCAGCAAGCACTCTGCTCAGCTAGCACTCTGCTCAGCTAGCGCTCTGCTCAGCTAGCACTCTGCTCAGCCAGCACTCTGCTCAGCCAGCACTCTGCTCAGCTAGCACTCTGCTCAGCAAGCACTCTATTCAGCAAGCACTCTGCTCAGCTACCACTCTGCCTCAGCTAGCACTCTGCTCAGCCAGCATTCTGCTAAGCAAGCACTCTGCTCAGCTAGCACACCTGCTCAGCTAGCGCTCTACTCAGCAAGCGCTCTGTCAGCTAGCACTCTGCTCAGCTAACACTCTGCTCAGCCAGCACTCTCCTCAGCTAGCGCTCTGCTCACCTACGCACTCTGTTCAGATAGCGCTCTGCTCAGCCAGCAGACTGCTCAGCAAGTACTCTGCTCAGCCAGCACACTGCTCAGCAAGCACTCTGGCTCAGCTAGCACTCTGCTCAGTAAGCACTCTGCTCAGTAAGCACTCTGCTCAGCAAGCACTCTGCTCAGCTAGCACTCTGCTCAGCTAGCGCTCTGCTCAGACAGGACTCTGCTCAGCAAGCACTCTGCTCAGCTAGCACTCTGCTCAGCTAGCACTCTGCTCAGCAAGCACTCTGCTCAGCCAGCACTCTGCTGAGCTAGCCCTATGCTCAGCCAGCAGACTGCTCAGCTAGCACTCTGCTCAGCTAGCACTCTACTCAGCAAGTACTGTGCTCAGCTAGCACTCTGCTCAGCTAGCGCTCTGCTCAGCCAGCACTCTGCTCAGCCAAGCAATCTGCTCAGCCAGCAATCTGCTCAGCAAGCACACTGCTCAGCTAGCACTCTGCTCAGCTAGCACTCTGCTCACCTAGCACTCTGCTCAGCTAGCATTCTGCTCAGCCAGAACTCTGCTCAGCTAGCACTCTGCTCAGCCAGCACTCTGCTCAGCTACCACACTGCTCAGCTAGCACTCTGCTCAGCCAGCATTCTGCTAAGCAAGCACTCTGCTCAGCTAGCACACTGCTCAGCTGGCGCTCTACTCAGCAAGCGCTCTGTTCAGCTAGCACTCTGCTCAGCTAACACTCTGCTCAGCCAGCCACTCTCCTCAGCTAGCGCTCTGCTCACCTAGCACTCTGTTCAGATAGCGCTCTGCTCAGCCAGCAGACTGCTCAGCAAGCACTCTGCTCAGCCAGCACACTGCTCAGCAAGCACTCTGCTAAGCCAGCTTTCTGCTCAGCCAGCACTCTGCTCAGCTAGCACGCTGCTCAGCTAGCACTCTGCTCAGCTAGCACTCTGCTCAGCTAGCGCTCTGCTCTGCAAGCACTCTCCTCAGCTAGCGCTCTGGTCAGCCAGCACTCTGCTCAGCTAGCGCATCTGCTCAGCTAGCACTCTGCTCAGAAAACACTCTGCTCAGCTAGCACTCTAGTCAGCTAGCGCTCTGCTCAACCTAGCACTCTGCTCAACCAGCACACTGCTCAGCAAGCACACTGCTCAGCAAGCGCTCTGTCAGGTAGCTCTCTGCTCAGCTAGCGCTCTGCTCACCTAGCACTCTATTCAGATAGCACTCTGCTCAGCTAGCGCTCTGCTCAGCAAGCACTTCCTGCTCAGCTAGCACCTTGCTCAGATAGAGCTCCGCTCAGCCAGCACACTGCTTAGCTAGCGCTCTGCTCAGCAAGCACTCTGCCTCAGCTAGCACTTCTGCTCAGCTAGCACTCTGCTCAGTTAGAGGTCTGCTCAGCAACCACTCTGCTCAGCTAGCACTCTGCTCAGAAAACACTCTGCTCAGCAAGCACTCTGCTCACCCAGCACACTGCTCAGCTAGCACTCTGCTCAGCCAGCAACACTGCTCAGCTAGCGCTCTTCTCAGCTAGCACTCTGCACAGAAAACACTCTGCTCAGCTAGCACTCTGCTCAGCTAGCACTCTACTCAGCTAGCGCTCTGCTCAGCTAGCACTCTGCTCAGCTAGCACTCTGCTCAGCCAGCACACTGCTCACCTAGCACTCTGCTCAGTTAGCACTCTGCTCAGCAAGCACACTGCTCAGCAAGCACTCCTGCTCACCTAGCACTCTGCTCAGCCAGCATTCTCCTCAGCTAGCACTCCTGCTCATGCCAGCACACTGCTCACCTAGCACTCTGCTCAGCTAGCACTCTGCTCAGCTAGCACTCTGCTCAGCCAGCACACTGCTCACCTAGCATTCTCCTCAGCAAGCACTCAGCTCAGTAAGCACTCTGCGCATCCAGCACTCTGCCTAGCTAGCACTCTGCTCAGACAGCACTCTGCTCAGCTAGCACTCTGCTCAGCAAGCACTCTACTCAGCCAGCACACTGCTCAGCTAGCGCTCTAATCACCCCAGCAGACTACTCAGATAGCTCTCTGCTAAGCAAGTACTTTGCTCACCTAGCACTCTGCTCAGCCAGCACTCTGCTCAGCTAGCACTCTGCCTCACCTAGCACTCTATTCAGAGTAGCACTCTGCCTCAGCTAGCGCTCTGCTCAGCAAGCACTCTGCTCAGCTAGCACTCTGCTCAGCTAGAGCTCCGCTCAGCCAGCACACTGCTTAGCTAGCGCTCTGCTCAGCAAGCACTCTGCTCACCTAGCACTCTGCTCAGCTAGCACTCTGCTCAGCTAGCACTCTGCTCAGCCAGCACACTGCTCACCTAGCACTCTGCTCAGCTAGCACTCTGCTCAGCTAGCACTCTGCTCAGAGCCAGCACACTGCTCACCTAGCATTCCTCCTCAGCAAGCACTCAGCCTCAGTAAGCACTCTGCGCATCCAGCACTCTGCCTAGCTAGCACTCTGCTCAGACAGCACTCTGCTCAGCTAGCACTCTGCTCAGCAAGCACTCTACTCAGCCAGCACACTGCTCAGCTAGCGCTCTAATCACCCAGCAGACTACTCAGATAGCTCTCTGCTAAGCAAGTACTTTGCTCACCTAGCACCTCCTGCTCAGCCAGCACTCTGCTCAGCTAGCGCTCTGCTCACCTAGCACTCTATTCAGATAGCACTCTGCTCAGCTAGCGCTCTGCTCAGCAAGCACTCTGCTCAGCTAGCACTCTGCTCAGCTAGAGCTCCGCTCAGCCAGCACACTGCTTAGCTAGCGCTCTGCTCAGCAAGCACTCTGCTCAGCTAGCACTCTGCTGCAGCTAGCACTCTGCTCAGCTAGAGGTCTGCTCAGGCCAGCACACTGCTCAGCTAGCGCTCTGCTCAGCCAACCACTCTGCTCAGCTAGCACTCTGCTCAGAAAACACACCTGCTCAGCAAGCACTCTGCTCACCCAGCACACTGCTCAGCTAGCACTCTGCTCAGCCAGCACACTGCTCAGCTAGCGCTCTTCTCAGCTAGCACTCTGCTCAGAAAACACTCTGCTCAGCTAGCACTCTGCTCAGCTAGCACTCCTACTCAGCTAGCGCTCTGCTCAGCTAGCACTCTGCTCAGCTAGCACTCTGCTCAGCCAGCACACTGCTCACCTAGCACTCTGCTCAGTTAGCACTCTGCTCAGCAAGCACACTGCTCAGCAAGCACTCTGCTCACCTAGCACTCTGCTCAGCCAGCATTCTCCTCAGCTAGCACTCTGCTCAACCAGCACACTGCTCACCTAGCACTCTGCTCAGCCAGCACTCTGCTCAGCAAGCACTCTGCTCAGCTAGCACTCTGCTCAGCCAGCACACTGCTCACCTAGCATTCTCCTCAGCAAGCACTCAGCTCAGTAAGCACTCTGCGCATCCAGCACTCTGCCTAGCTAGCACTCTGCTCAGACAGCACTCTGCTCAGCTAGCACTCTGCTCAGCAGAGCACTCTCGACTCAGCCAGCACACTGCTCAGCTAGCGCTCTAATCACGCCAGCAGACTACTCAGATAGCTCTCTGCTAAGCAAGTACTTTGCCTCACCTAGCACTCTGCTCAGCCAGCACTCTGCTCAGCTAGCACTCTGCTCATCTAGCACTCTGCTCAGCTAGCACTCTCCTCCAGCCAGCACACTGCTCAGCTAGCGCTCTGCTCATCAAGCACTCTGCTCAGTAAGCCCTCTAATCAGCAAGCACTCTGCTCAGGTAGCGCTCTGCTCAGCCAGCACACTTGCTCAGCTAGTGCTCTGATCAGCCAGGAGACTGCTAAGCTAGCGCTGTGCTCAGCCAGCGCTCTGCGCAGCCAGCACACTGCCTAGCTAGCACTCAGCTCAGCCAGTACTCTGCTCAGCTAGCACTCTTCTCAGGCAGCACTCTGCTTAGCTAGCGCTCTGCTCAGCTAGCACTCTGCTCAGCAAGCACACTGCTCAGCTAGCACTCTGCTCAGCCAGCATTCTGCTAAGCAAGCACTCTGCTCAGCTAGCACGCTGCTCAGCTTGCACTCTGCTCAGCAAGCACTCTGCTCAGCTAGCATTCTGCTCAGCTAGCGCTCTGCTCAGACAGGACTCTGCCTCAGCAAGCACTCTGCTCAGCTAGCACTCTGCTCAGCAAGCACTCTGCTCAGCCAGACACTGCTCAGCTAGCCCTATGCTCAGCCAGCAGACTGCTCAGCTAGCACTCCTGCTCAGCTAGCACTCTACTCAGCAAGTACTGTGCTCACCTAGCACTCTGCTCAGCAAGCACTCTGCTCAGCTAGCGCTCTGCTCAGCCAGCACTCTGCTCAGCTAGCACTCTGCTCAGCCAGTACTCTGCTCAGCCAGCACTCTGCTCAGCTAGCACTCTGCTCAGCAAGCACACTGTTCAGCTAGCACTCTGCTCAGCTAACACTCTGCTCACCTAGCACTCTGCTCAGCTAGCATTCTGCTCAGCCAGAACTCTGCCTCAGCTAGCACTCTGCTCAGCCAGCACTCTGCTCAGCTACCACACTGCTCAGCTAGCACTCTGCTCAGCCAGCATTCTGCTAAGCAAGCACTCTGCTCAGCTAGCACACTGCTCAGCAAGCACACTGCTCAGCAAGCGCTCTGTTCAGGTAGCTCTCTGCTCAGCTAGCGCTCTGCTCACCTAGCACTCTATTCAGATAGCACTCTGCTCAGCTAGCGCTCTTGCTCAGCAAGCACTCTGCCTCAGCCTAGCACTCTGCTCAGCTAGAGCTCCGCTCAGCCAGCACACTGCTTAGCTAGCGCTCTGCTCAGCAAGCACTCTGCTCAGCTAGCACTCTGCTCAGCTAGCACTCTGCTCAGCTAGAGGTCTGCTCAGCCAGCACACTGCTCAGCTAGCGCTCTGCTCAGCAACCACTCTGCTCAGCTAGCACTCTGCTCAGCTAGCGCTCTGCCTCAGCTAGCACTCTGCTACAGCAAGCACTCTGCTCAGCTAGCACTCTGCTCAGCCAGCACACTGCTCAGCTAGCGCTCTCTCAGCTAGCACTCTGCTCAGAAAACACTCTGCTCAGCTATCACTCTGCTCAGCTAGCACTCTACTCAGCTAGCGCTCTGCCTCAGCTAGCACTCTGCTCAGCTAGCACTCTGCTCAGCCAGCACACTGCTCACCCTAGCACTCTGCTCAGTTAGCACTCTGCTCAGCAAGCACACTGCTCAGCAAGCACTCTGCTCACCTAGCACTCTGCTCAGCCAGCATTCTCCACAGCTAGCACCTCTGCTCAGCCAGCACACTGCTCACCTAGCACTCTGCTCAGCCAGCACTCTGCTCAGCAAGCACTCTGCTCCGCTAGCACTCTGCTCACCTAGCACTCTGCTCAGCCAGCATTCTCCTCAGCTAGCACTCTGCTCAGCCAGCACTCGTGCTCAGCTAGCGCTCTGCTCAGCCAGCACACTGCTCAGCCAGCACTCTGCTCAGCTAGCACTCTGCTCAGGAAGCACACTGCTCAGCTAGCACTCTGCTCAGCTACCACTCTGCTCACCTAGCACTCTGCTCAGCAGGCACACTGCTCAGCCATAACTCTGCTCAGCTAGCACTCTGCTCAGCTAGCACTCTGCTCAGCAAGCACACTGCTCAGCTAGCACTCTGCTCAGCCAGCATTCTGCTAAGCAAGCACTCTGCTCAGCTAGCACACTGCTCAGCTAGCGCTCTACTCAGCAAGCGCTCTGTTCAGCTAGCACTCTGCTCAGCTAACACTCTGCTCAGCCAGCACTCTCCTCAGCTAGCGCTCTGCTCACCTAGCACTCTGTTCAGATAGCGCTCTGCTCAGCCAGCAGACTGCTCAGCAAGCACTCTGCTCAGCCAGCACACTGCTCAGCAAGCACTCGGCTCAGCCTAGCACTGTGCTCAGTAGCACTCTGCTCAGCAAGCACTCTGCTCAGTAAGGACTCTGCTCAGCTAGCACTCTGCTCAGCTAGCACTCTGCTCAGCAAGCACTCTGCTCAGCTAGCACTCTACTCAGCTAGCGCTCTGCTCAGACAGGACTCTGCTCAGCTAGCGCTCTGCTCAGCAAGCACTCTGCTCAGCTAGCCGCTCTGCTCAGCAAGCACTCTGCTCAGCTAGCGCTCTGCTCAGCTAGCACTCTGCTCAGAAAACACTCTGCTCAGCTAGCACTCTGCTCAGCTAGCACTCTAGTCAGCTAGCGCTCTGCTCACCTAGCAATCTGCTCAACCAGCAGACTGCTCAGCAAGCACTCTGCTCAGCAAGCGCTCTGTTCAGCTAGCTCTCTGCTCAGCTAGCACTCTGCTCAGCCAGCACTCCTCAGCTAGCGCTCTGCACACCTAGCACTCTATTCAGCTAGCACTCTGCTCAGCTAGCGCTCTGGTCAGCAAGCACTCTGCTAAGAAAACACTCTGCTCTGCTAGCGCTCTGCTCAGCTAGCACTCTGCTCAGCCAGCACACTGCCCAGCTAGCACACTGCCTCAGCTAGCACTCTGCTCAGCTAGCACTCTGCTCAGCTAGCACTCTGCTCAGCAAGCACACTGCTCAGCTAGCACTCTGCTCAGCAAGCACACTGCTCAGCTAGCACTCTGCTCAGCTAGTGCTCTTCTCAGGTAGCACTCTGCTCAGCCAGCAGACTGCTCATCCACCCACTCTGCTCCCGCAAGGACTCTGCTCAGATAGCGCTCTGCTCACCTAGCACTCGGCTCAGCTAGTGCTCTGCTTAGCCACCACTCTGCTCAGCAAGCACTCCTCCTCAGCTAGCACGCTGCTCAGCTAGCACTCTGCTCAGCAAGCACTCTCCTCAGCAAGCACTCTGCTCAGCTAGCGCTCTGCCTCAGCTAGCACTCTGCTCAGCCAGCACTCTGCTCACCTAGCACTCTGCTCAGCCAGCACTCTGCTCAGCTAGCACTCTGCTCATCTAGCACTCTGCTCAGCAGCACTCTCCTCAGCCAGCACACTGCTCAGCTAGCGCTCTGCTCATCAAGCACTCTGCTCAGTAAGCACTCTATCAGCAAGCACTCTGCTCAGCCAGCACTCTGCTCAGCTAGTGCGCTCTGCTCAGCCAGCACACTGCTCAGCTAGTGCTCTGATCAGCCAGGAGACTGCTAAGCTAGCGCTGTGCTCAGCCAGCGCTCTGCGCAGCCAGCACACTGCCTAGCTAGCACTCTGCTCAGCCAGCGCTCTGCTCAGCAAGCACTCTACTTCAGCCAGCACACTGCTCAGCTAGCGCTCTAATCACCCAGCAGACTACTCAGATAGCTCTCTGCTAAGCAAGTACTTTGCGCACCTAGCACTCTGCTCAGCTAGCACTCTGCCTCCGCAAGGACTCTGCTCAGAAAACACTCTGCTCAGCTAGCACTCTGCTCAGCCAGCACACTGCTCATCTAGCGCTCTGCTCAGACAACACTCTGCTCATCTAGCACTCTGCTCAGCTAGCACTCTGCTCACCTAGCACTCTACTGAGCTAGCACTCTGCTCAGCAAGCACACTGCTCAGACTAGCACTCTTCTCAGGCAGCACTCTGCTCCAGCTAGCGCTCTGCTCAGCAGCACACTGCTCAGCTAGCATTCTGCTAAGCAAGCACTCTGCTCACCTAGCACTCTGCTCAGCTAGCACTCTGCTCAGCCAGCATTCTGCTCAGCCAGCACACTGCCCACCTAGCACTCTGCCTCAGCTAGCGCTCTGCTCAGCCAGCACACTAGCTCAGCTAGCGCTCTGCTCAACCAGCATTCTGCTAAGCAAGCACTCTGCTCAGCTAGCACTCTGCTCAGCTAGCACTCTGCCTCCGCAAGGACTCTGCTCAGAAACACTCTGCTCAGCTAGCACTCTGCTCAGCTAGCGCTCTGCACTCTGCTCAGCCAGCATTCTGCTCAGCCAGCACACGGTCCAGCTAGCACTCTGCTCAGCTAGCGCTCTGCTCACCTAGCAATCTGCTCAACCAGCAGACTGCTCAGCTAGCGCTCTGTTCAGCTAGCACTCTGCTCAGCTAACACTCTGCTCAGCCAGCACACTCCTCAGCTAGCACTCTGCTCAGCCAGCACTCTGCTCAGCTAGCACTCTCCTCAGCCAGCACACTGCTCACCTAGCACTCTGCTCAGTAAACACTTTGCTCAGCCAGCACTCTCCTCAGCTAGCACTCTGCTCAGCCAGCACTCTGCTCAGCTAGCACTCTGCTCAGCCAGGACACTGCTCAGCTAGCACTCTGCTCAGCTAGCACTCTGCTCAGCCAGCACTCTGCTCAGCTAGCACTCTGCTCAGCATGCAGACTACTAAGCTCGCGCTGTGCTCAGCCAGCGCTCTGCGCAGCCAGCACTCTGCCTAGCTAGCACTCTGCTCAGCCAGCACTCTGCTCAGCTAGCACTCTGCTCAGCAAGCACTCTACTCAGCCAGCACACTGCTCAGCTAGCGCTCTAATCACCCAGCAGACTTCTCAGATAGCTCTCTGCTCAGTAAGCACTCTGCTCAGCAAGCACTCTGCTCAGCCAACACTCTGCCTAGCTAGCGCTCTGGTCAGCCAGCACTCTGCTCAGCTAGGACTATGCTCAGCCAGCACTCTGCTCAGCTAGCACTCTGATCAGTAAGCACTCTGCTCAGCTAGCACTCTGCTCAGCCAGCACTCTGCTCAGTAAGCACTCTGCTCAGTAAGCACTCTGCTCAGCTAGCACTCTGCTCAGCTAGCGCTCTGGTCAGCCAGCACTCTGCTCAGCTAGGACTATGCTCAGCCAGCACTCTGCTCAGCTAGCACTCTGATCAGCCAGCAGACTACTAAGCTAGCACTGTGCTCAGCCAGCGCTCTGCGCAGGCAGCACTCTGCCTAGCTAGCACTCTGCTCAGCCAGCACTCTGCTCAGCTAGCACTCTGTTCAGCAAGCACTCTACTCAGCCAGCACACTGCTCAGCTAGCGCTCTAATCACCCAGCAGACTACTCAGATAGCTCTCTGCTAAGCAAGTACTTTGCTCACCTAGCACTCTGCTCAGCCAGATCTCTGCTCAGCTAGCACTCTGCTCAGCTAGCACTCTGCTCAGCTAGCACTCTCCTCAGCCAGCACACTGCTCAGCTAGCGCTCTGCTCAGTTAGCACTCTGCTCAGCAAGCACTCTGCGCAGCTAGCGCTCTGCTCAGCAAGCACACTGCTCAGCTAGCACTCTTCTTAGGCAGCATTCTGCTCAGCTAGCACTCTGCTCAGCTAGCGCTCTGCTCAGATAGCACTCTGCTCAACCAGCGCCCTGCTCAGCCAGCACTCTGCTCAGCTAGCACTCTGCTCAGCTAGTAATCTGCTCAGCTAGCGCTCTGCTCAGCTAGCGCTCTGCTCAGAAATCACTCTGCTCAGCCAGCAGACTGCTCAGCTAGCACTCTGCTCAGCTAGCACTCTACTCAGCTAGCGCTCTGCTCAGCTATCACTCTGCTCAACCAGCGCCCTGCTCAGCCAGCACACTGCTCAGCTAGCGCTCTGCTCATCTAGCGCTCTGCTCAGCAAGCACTCTGCTCAGCAAGCACTCTGCTCA
Organism: Morus bassanus; assembly: GCA_031468815.1. Classification (NCBI taxonomy): domain Eukaryota; kingdom Metazoa; phylum Chordata; class Aves; order Suliformes; family Sulidae; genus Morus; species Morus bassanus. The sequence goes on from JAVHSO010000255.1 coordinate 42,502, forward strand.
GCTAGCACTCTGATCAGCCAGCATTCTGCTCAGCTAGCACTCTGCTCAGCCAGCACACTGTTCAGCCAACACTCTGCTCAGCTAGCACTCTGCTCAGCAAGCACACTGCTCAGCTAGCACTCTGCTCAGCTAGCACTCTGCTCAGCCAGCACACTGCTCAGCTAGCACTCTGTTCAGCAAGCACTATGCTCAGTAAGCATTCTGCTCAGTAAGCACTCTGCTCACCTAGCACTCTGCTCAGCAAGCACACTGCTCAGCTAGCGCTCTGCTCAGCAAGCACTCTGCTCAGCAAGCACTCTGCTCAGAAAACACTCTGCTCAACCAGCACACTGCTCAGCTAGCGCTCTGCTCAGCAAGCACTCTCCTCAGCCAGCACTCTGCTAAGCAAGCAATCTGCTCAGCCAGCACACTGCTCACCTAGCACTCTGCTCAGCAAGCACTCTGCTCAGCCAGCACTTTGCTCAGCTAGCACTCTGCTCAGTAAGCACTCTGCTCAGCAAGCACTCTGCTCAGTAAGGACTCTGCTCAGCTAGCACTCTGCTCAGCTAGCACTCTGCTCAGCAAGCACTCTGCTCAGCTAGCACTCTACTCAGCTAGCGCTCTGCTCAGACAGGACTCTGCTCAGCTAGCGCTCTGCTCAGCAAGCACTCTGCTCAGCTAGCGCTCTGCTCAGCAAGCACTCTGCTCAGCTAGCGCTCTGCTCAGCTAGCACTCTGCTCAGAAAACACTCTGCTCAGCTAGCACTCTGCTCAGCTAGCACTCTAGTCAGCTAGCGCTCTGCTCACCTAGCAATCTGCTCAACCAGCAGACTGCTCAGCAAGCACTCTGCTCAGCAAGCGCTCTGTTCAGCTAGCTCTCTGCTCAGCTAGCACTCTGCTCAGCCAGCACTCCCTCAGCTAGCGCTCTGCACACCTAGCACTCTATTCAGCTAGCACTCTGCTCAGCTAGCGCTCTGGTCAGCAAGCACTCTGCTAAGAAAACACTCTGCTCTGCTAGCGCTCTGCTCAGCTAGCACTCTGCTCAGCCAGCACACTGCCCAGCTAGCACACTGCTCAGCTAGCACTCTGCTCAGCTAGCACTCTGCTCAGCTAGCACTCTGCTCAGCAAGCACACTGCTCAGCTAGCACTCTGCTCAGCAAGCACACTGCTCAGCTAGCACTCTGCTCAGCTAGTGCTCTTCTCAGGTAGCACTCTGCTCAGCCAGCAGACTGCTCAGCCACCACTCTGCTCCGCAAGGACTCTGCTCAGATAGCGCTCTGCTCACCTAGCACTCGGCTCAGCTAGTGCTCTGCTTAGCCACCACTCTGCTCAGCAAGCACTCTCCTCAGCTAGCACGCTGCTCAGCTAGCACTCTGCTCAGCAAGCACTCTCCTCAGCAAGCACTCTGCTCAGCTAGCGCTCTGCTCAGCTAGCACTCTGCTCAGCCAGCACTCTGCTCACCTAGCACTCTGCTCAGCCAGCACTCTGCTCAGCTAGCACTCTGCTCATCTAGCACTCTGCTCAGCTAGCACTCTCCTCAGCCAGCACACTGCTCAGCTAGCGCTCTGCTCATCAAGCACTCTGCTCAGTAAGCACTCTAATCAGCAAGCACTCTGCTCAGCCAGCACTCTGCTCAGCTAGCGCTCTGCTCAGCCAGCACACTGCTCAGCTAGTGCTCTGATCAGCCAGGAGACTGCTAAGCTAGCGCTGTGCTCAGCCAGCGCTCTGCGCAGCCAGCACACTGCCTAGCTAGCACTCTGCTCAGCCAGCGCTCTGCTCAGCAAGCACTCTACTCAGCCAGCACACTGCTCAGCTAGCGCTCTAATCACCCAGCAGACTACTCAGATAGCTCTCTGCTAAGCAAGTACTTTGCGCACCTAGCACTCTGCTCAGCTAGCACTCTGCTCCGCAAGGACTCTGCTCAGAAAACACTCTGCTCAGCTAGCACTCTGCTCAGCCAGCACACTGCTCATCTAGCGCTCTGCTCAGACAACACTCTGCTCATCTAGCACTCTGCTCAGCTAGCACTCTGCTCACCTAGCACTCTACTGAGCTAGCACTCTGCTCAGCAAGCACACTGCTCAGCTAGCACTCTTCTCAGGCAGCACTCTGCTCAGCTAGCGCTCTGCTCAGCCAGCACACTGCTCAGCTAGCATTCTGCTAAGCAAGCACTCTGCTCACCTAGCACTCTGCTCAGCTAGCACTCTGCTCAGCCAGCATTCTGCTCAGCCAGCACACTGCCCACCTAGCACTCTGCTCAGCTAGCGCTCTGCTCAGCCAGCACACTGCTCAGCTAGCGCTCTGCTCAACCAGCATTCTGCTAAGCAAGCACTCTGCTCAGCTAGCACTCTGCTCAGCTAGCACTCTGCTCCGCAAGGACTCTGCTCAGAAAACACTCTGCTCAGCTAGCACTCTGCTCAGCTAGCGCTCTGCTCAGCTAGCACTCTGCTCAGCCAGCATTCTGCTCAGCCAGCACACGGTCCAGCTAGCACTCTGCTCAGCTAGCGCTCTGCTCACCTAGCAATCTGCTCAACCAGCAGACTGCTCAGCTAGCGCTCTGTTCAGCTAGCACTCTGCTCAGCTAACACTCTGCTCAGCCAGCACACTCCTCAGCTAGCACTCTGCTCAGCCAGCACTCTGCTCAACTAGCACTCTCCTCAGCCAGCACACTGCTCACCTAGCACTCTGCTCAGTAAACACTTTGCTCAGCCAGCACTCTCCTCAGCTAGCACTCTGCTCAGCCAGCACTCTGCTCAGCTAGCACTCTGCTCAGCCAGGACACTGCTCAGCTAGCACTCTGCTCAGCTAGCACTCTGCTCAGCCAGCACTCTGCTCAGCTAGCACTCTGCTCAGCATGCAGACTACTAAGCTCGCGCTGTGCTCAGCCAGCGCTCTGCGCAGCCAGCACTCTGCCTAGCTAGCACTCTGCTCAGCCAGCACTCTGCTCAGCTAGCACTCTGCTCAGCAAGCACTCTACTCAGCCAGCACACTGCTCAGCTAGCGCTCTAATCACCCAGCAGACTTCTCAGATAGCTCTCTGCTCAGTAAGCACTCTGCTCAGCAAGCACTCTGCTCAGCCAACACTCTGCCTAGCTAGCGCTCTGGTCAGCCAGCACTCTGCTCAGCTAGGACTATGCTCAGCCAGCACTCTGCTCAGCTAGCACTCTGATCAGTAAGCACTCTGCTCAGCTAGCACTCTGCTCAGCCAGCACTCTGCTCAGTAAGCACTCTGCTCAGTAAGCACTCTGCTCAGCTAGCACTCTGCTCAGCTAGCGCTCTGGTCAGCCAGCACTCTGCTCAGCTAGGACTATGCTCAGCCAGCACTCTGCTCAGCTAGCACTCTGATCAGCCAGCAGACTACTAAGCTAGCACTGTGCTCAGCCAGCGCTCTGCGCAGGCAGCACTCTGCCTAGCTAGCACTCTGCTCAGCCAGCACTCTGCTCAGCTAGCACTCTGTTCAGCAAGCACTCTACTCAGCCAGCACACTGCTCAGCTAGCGCTCTAATCACCCAGCAGACTACTCAGATAGCTCTCTGCTAAGCAAGTACTTTGCTCACCTAGCACTCTGCTCAGCCAGATCTCTGCTCAGCTAGCACTCTGCTCAGCTAGCACTCTGCTCAGCTAGCACTCTCCTCAGCCAGCACACTGCTCAGCTAGCGCTCTGCTCAGTTAGCACTCTGCTCAGCAAGCACTCTGCGCAGCTAGCGCTCTGCTCAGCAAGCACACTGCTCAGCTAGCACTCTTCTTAGGCAGCATTCTGCTCAGCTAGCACTCTGCTCAGCTAGCGCTCTGCTCAGATAGCACTCTGCTCAACCAGCGCCCTGCTCAGCCAGCACTCTGCTCAGCTAGCACTCTGCTCAGCTAGTAATCTGCTCAGCTAGCGCTCTGCTCAGCTAGCGCTCTGCTCAGAAATCACTCTGCTCAGCCAGCAGACTGCTCAGCTAGCACTCTGCTCAGCTAGCACTCTACTCAGCTAGCGCTCTGCTCAGCTATCACTCTGCTCAACCAGCGCCCTGCTCAGCCAGCACACTGCTCAGCTAGCGCTCTGCTCATCTAGCGCTCTGCTCAGCAAGCACTCTGCTCAGCAAGCACTCTGCTCAGCTAGCACTCTGATCAGCCAGCATTCTGCTCAGCTAGCACTCTGCTCAGCCAGCACACTGTTCAGCCAACACTCTGCTCAGCTAGCACTCTGCTCAGCAAGCACACTGCTCAGCTAGCACTCTGCTCAGCTAGCACTCTGCTCAGCCAGCACACTGCTCAGCTAGCACTCTGTTCAGCAAGCACTATGCTCAGTAAGCATTCTGCTCAGTAAGCACTCTGCTCACCTAGCACTCTGCTCAGCAAGCACACTGCTCAGCTAGCGCTCTGCTCAGCAAGCACTCTGCTCAGCAAGCACTCTGCTCAGAAAACACTCTGCTCAACCAGCACACTGCTCAGCTAGCGCTCTGCTCAGCAAGCACTCTCCTCAGCCAGCACTCTGCTAAGCAAGCAATCTGCTCAGCCAGCACACTGCTCACCTAGCACTCTGCTCAGCAAGCACTCTGCTCAGCCAGCACTTTGCTCAGCTAGCACTCTGCTCAGTAACCACTCTGCTCAGCAACCACTCTGCTCAGTAAGCACTCTGCTCAGCTAGCACTCTGCTCAGCCAGGACACTTCTCAGCTAGCACTCTGCTCAGCCAGCACTCTGCTCAGCTAGTGCTCTGATCAGCCAGCAGACTACTAAGATAGCGCTGTGCTCAGCCAGCGCTCTGCGCAGCCAGCACTCTCCCTAGCTAGCACTCTGCTCAGCCAGCACTCTGCTCAGCTAACACTCTGCTCAGCCAGCACTCTCCTCAGCTAGCGCTCTGCTCACCTAGCACTCTGTTCAGCTAGCGCTCTGCTCAGCTAGCAGACTGCTCAGCTAGCGCTCTACTCAGCAAGCGCTCTGTTCAGCTAGCACTCTGCTCAGCTAACACTCTGCTCAGCCAGCACTCTCCTCAGCTAGCGCTCTGCTCACCTAGCACTCTGTTCAGATAGCGCTCTGCTCAGCCAGCAGACTGCTCAGCAAGCACTCTGCTCAGCTAGCGCTCTGCTCAGCAAGCACTCTGCTCAGCTAGCACTCTGCTCAGTAAGCACTCTGCTCAGCTAGCACTCTGCTCAGCAAGCACTCTGCTCAGCTAGCACTCTGCTCAGCCAGCACTCTGCTCAGCCAGCACTCTGCTCAGCTAGCACTCTGCTCAGCTAGCACTCTGCTCAGGAAGCACACTGCTCAGCTACCACTCTGCTCACCTAGCACTCTGCTCAGCAGGCACACTGCTCTGCCAGAACTCTGCTCAGCTAGCACTCTGCTCTGCCAGCACTCTGCTCAGCTACCACACTGCTCAGCTAGCACTCTGCTCAGCCAGCATTCTGCTCAGCTAGCACTCTGCTCAGCTAGCACACTGCTCAGCTAGCGCTCTACTCAGCAAGCGCTCTGTTCAGCTAGCACTCTGCTCAGCTAGCACTCTGCTCAGCAAGCACTCTCCTCAGCAAGCACTCTGCTCAGCTAGCGCTCTGCTCAGCTAGCGCTCTGCTCAGCTAGCACTCTGCTCAGCTAGCACTCTGCTCAGGAAGCACACTGCTCAGCTAGCACTCTGCTCAGCTACCACTCTGCTCACCTAGCACTCTGCTCAGCAGGCACACTGCTCAGCCATAACTCTGCTCAGCTAGCACTCTGCTCAGCTAGCACTCTGCTCAGCAAGCACACTGCTCAGCTAGCACTCTGCTCAGCCAGCATTCTGCTAAGCAAGCAGTCTGCTCAGCTAGCACACTGCTCAGCTAGCGCTCTACTCAGCAAGCGCTCTGTTCAGCTAGCACTCTGCTCAGATAGCACTCTGCTCAGCCAGCACTCTCCTCAGCTAGCGCTCTGCTCACCTAGCACTCTGTTCAGATAGCGCTCTGCTCAGCCAGCAGACTGCTCAGCAAGCACTCTGCTCAGCCAGCACACTGCTCAGCAAGCACTCTGCTCAGCTAGCACTCTGCTCAGTAAGCACTCTGCTCAGCAAGCACTCTGCTCAGTAAGCACTCTGCTCAGCTAGCACTCTGCTCAGCTAGCACTCTGCTCAGCAAGCACTCTGCTCAGCTAGCACTCTACTCAGCTAGCGCTCTGCTCAGACAGGACTCTGCTCAGCCAGCACTCTCCTCAGCTAGCACTCTGCTCAGCTAGCGCTCTGGTCAGCCAGCACTCTGCTCAGCTAGCGCTCTGCTCAGCTAGCACTCTGCTCAGAAAACACTCTGCTCAGCTAGCACTCTGCTCAGCTAGCACTCTAGTCAGCTAGCGCTCTGCTCACCTAGCAATCTGCTCAACCAGCAGACTGCTCAGCAAGCACTCTGCTCAGCAAGCGCTCTGTTCAGCTAGCTCTCTGCTCAGCTAGTAATCTGCTAAGCTAGCGCTCTGCTCAGCTAGCGCTCTGCTCAGAAATCACTCTGCTCAGCCAGCAGACTGCTCAGCTAGCGCTCTGCTCAGCTAGCACTCTGCTCAGCTAGCACTCTGCTCAGGAAGCACACTGCTCAGCTAGCACTCTGCTCAGCTACCACTCTGCTCACCTAGCACTCTGCTCAGCAGGCACACTGCTCAGCCATAACTCTGCTCAGCTAGCACTCTGCTCAGCTAGCACTCTGCTCAGCAAGCACACTGCTCAGCTAGCACTCTGCTCAGCCAGCATTCTGCTAAGCAAGCAGTCTGCTCAGCTAGCACACTGCTCAGCTAGCGCTCTACTCAGCAAGCGCTCTGTTCAGCTAGCACTCTGCTCAGATAGCACTCTGCTCAGCCAGCACTCTCCTCAGCTAGCGCTCTGCTCACCTAGCACTCTGTTCAGATAGCGCTCTGCTCAGCCAGCAGACTGCTCAGCAAGCACTCTGCTCAGCCAGCACACTGCTCAGCAAGCACTCTGCTCAGCTAGCACTCTGCTCAGTAAGCACTCTGCTCAGCAAGCACTCTGCTCAGTAAGCACTCTGCTCAGCTAGCACTCTGCTCAGCTAGCACTCTGCTCAGCAAGCACTCTGCTCAGCTAGCACTCTACTCAGCTAGCGCTCTGCTCAGACAGGACTCTGCTCAGCCAGCACTCTCCTCAGCTAGCACTCTGCTCAGCTAGCGCTCTGGTCAGCCAGCACTCTGCTCAGCTAGCGCTCTGCTCAGCTAGCACTCTGCTCAGAAAACACTCTGCTCAGCTAGCACTCTGCTCAGCTAGCACTCTAGTCAGCTAGCGCTCTGCTCACCTAGCAATCTGCTCAACCAGCAGACTGCTCAGCAAGCACTCTGGTCAGCAAGCGCTCTGTTCAGCTAGCTCTCTGCTCAGCTAGTAATCTGCTAAGCTAGCGCTCTGCTCAGCTAGCGCTCTGCTCAGAAATCACTCTGCTCAGCCAGCAGACTGCTCAGCTAGCACTCTGCTCAGCTAGCACTCTATTCAGCTAGCGCTCTGCTCAGCTATCACTCTGCTCAACCAGCGCCCTGCTCACCTACCACTCTGCTCAGCCAGCATTCTGCTCAGCTAGCACTCTGCTCAGCCAGCACACTGCTCAGCTAGCACTCTGCTCAGCTAGCACTCTGCTCAGCAAGCACACTGCTCAGCTAGCACTCTGCTCAGCCAGCACTCTGCTCAGCAAGCACACTGCTCAGGTAGCACTCTGCTCAGCTAGCACTCTGCTCAGCCAGCACTCTGCTCAGCTAGCGCTCTGCTCAGCAAGCACTCTGCTCAGTAAGCATTCTGCTCAGTAAGCACTCTGCTCACCTAGCACTCTGCTCAGCAAGGACACTGCTCAGCTAGCACTCTGCTCAGGCAGCAGTCTGCTCAGCTAGCGCTCTGCTCAGCAAGCACTCTGCTCAGCAAGCACTCTGCTCAGAAAACACTCTGCTCAACCAGCACTCTGCTCAGCAAGTACTCTGCTCAGCTAGCACTCTGCTCAGCAAGCACTCTGCTCAGCTAGCACTCTGCTCAGCTAGCGCTCTGCTCAGCTAGCACTCTGCTCAGCCAGCACTCTGCTCAGCTACCACTCTGCTCACCTAGCACTCTGCTCAGCAGGCACATTGCTCTGCCAGAACTCTGCTCAGCTAGCACTCTGCTCTGCCAGCACTCTGCTCAGCTACCACACTGCTCAGCTAGCACTCTGCTCAGCCAGCATTCTGCTAAGCAAGCACTCTGCTCAGCTAGCACACTGCTCAGCTAGCGCTCTACTCAGCAAGCGCTCTGTTCAGCTAGCACTCTGCTCAGCTAACACTCTGCTCAGCCAGCACTGTCCTCAGCTAGCGCTCTGCTCACCTAGCACTCTGTTCAGATAGCGCTCTGCTCAGCCAGCAGACTGCTCAGCAAGCACTCTGCTCAGCCAGCACACTGCTCAGCAAGCACTCGGCTCAGCTAGCACTCTGCTCAGTAAGCACTCTGCTCAGCAAGCACTCTGCTCAGTAAGCACTCTGCTCAGCTAGCACTCTACTCAGCTAGCGCTCTGCTCAGACAGGACTCTGCTCAGCAAGCACTCTCCTCAGCCAGCACTCTGCTCAGCTAGCGCTCTGGTCAGCCAGCACTCTGCTCAGCTAGCACTCTGCTCAGAAAACACTCTGCTCAGCTAGCACTCTAGTCAGCTAGCGCTCTGCTCACCTAGCAATCTGCTCAACCAGCACACTGCTCAGCAAGCACTCTGCTCAGCTAGCACTCTGCTCAGCTAGCGCTCTGGTCAGCAAGCACTCTGCTCAGAAAACACTCTGCTCTGCTAGCGCTCTGCTCAGCTAGCACTCTGCTCATCCAGCACACTGCCCAGCTAGCACACTGCTCAGCTAGCACTCTGCTCAGCAAGTACTCTGCTCAGCTAGCACTCTGCTCAGCAAGCACACTGCTCAGCTAGCACACTGCTCAGCAAGCACTCTGCTCAGCTAGTGCTCTTCTCAGGTAGCACTCTGCTCAGCCAGCAGACTGCTCAGCCAGCACTCTGCTCCGCAAGGGCTCTGCTCAGATAGCGCTCTGCTCACCTAGCACTCGGCTCAGCTAGTGCTCTGCTTAGCCACCACTCTGCTCAGCAAGCACTCTCCTCAGCAAGCACTCTGCTTAGCTAGCGCTCTGCTCAGCTAGCGCTCTGCTCAGCTAGCGCTCTGCTCAGCAAGCACTCTGCTCAGCTAGCACTCTGCTCAGCTAGCGCTCTGCTCAGCTAGCATTCTGCTCAGCCAGCACTCTGCTCAGCTAGCACTCTGCTCAGGAAGCACACTGCTCAGCTAGCACTCTGCTCAGCTACCACTCTGCTCACCTAGCACTCTGCTCAGCAGGCACACTGCTCAGCCATAACTCTGCTCAGCTAGCACTCTGCTCAGCTAGCACTCTGCTCAGCAAGCACACTGCTCAGCTAGCACTCTACTCAGCCAGCATTTGCTAAGCAAGCACTCTGCTCAGCTAGCACACTGCTCAGCTAGCGCTCTACTCAGCAAGCGCTCTGTTCAGCTAGCACTCTGCTCACCTAACACTCTGCTCAGCCAGCACTCTCCTCAGCTAGCGCTCTGCTCACCTAGCACTCTGTTCAGATAGCACTCTCCTCAGCCAGCAGACTGCTCAGCAAGCACTCTGCTCAGCCAGCACACTGCTCAGCAAGCACTCGGCTCAGCTAGCACTGTGCTCAGTAAGCACTCTGCTCAGCAAGCACTCTGCTCAGTAAGCACTCTGCTCAGCTAGCACGCTGCTCAGCTAGCACTCTGCTCAGCAAGCACTCTGCTCAGCTAGCACTCTACTCAGCTAGCACTCTGCTCAGACAGGACTCTGCTCAGCCAGCACTCTCCTCAGCTAGCACTCTGCTCAGCTAGCGCTCTGGTCAGCCAGCACTCTGCTCAGCTAGCGCTCTGCTCAGCTAGCACTCTGCTTAGAAAACACTCTGCCTAGCTAGCACTCTGCTCAGCTAGCACTCTAGTCAGCTAGCGCTCTGCTCACCTAGCAATCTGCTCAACCAGCAGACTGCTCAGCAAGCACTCTGCTCAGCAAGCGCTCTGTTCAGCTAGCTCTCTGCTCAGGTAGCACTCTGCTCAGCAAGCACACTGCTCAGCTAGCACACTGCTCAGCTAGCACTCTGCTCAGCAAGCACACTGCTCAGCAAGCACTCTGCTCAGCTAGTGCTCTTCTCAGGTAGCACTCTGCTCAGCCAGCAGACTGCTCAGCCAGCACTCTGCTCCGCAAGGACTCTGCTCAGATAGCGCTCTGCTCACCTAGCACTCGGCTCAGCTAGTGCTCTGCTTAGCCACCACTCTGCTCAGCAAGCACTCTCCTCAGCTAGCACTCTGCTCAGCTAGCACTCTGCTCAGCAAGCACTCTCCTCAGCAAGCACTCTGCTCAGCTAGCGCTCTGCTCAGCTAGCACTCTGCTCAGCCAGCACTCTGCTAACCTAGCACTCTGCTCAGCCAGGACTCTGCTCAGCTAGCACTCTGCTCAGCTAGCGCTCTGCTCAGCTAGCACTCTGCTCAGCTAGCACTCTGCTCAGCAAGTACTCTGCTCAGCTAGCACTCTGCTCAGCAAGGACTCTGCTCAGCTAACACTCTGCTCAGCTAGCGCTCTGCTCAGCTAGCACTCTGCTCAGCCAGCACTCTGCTCAGCCAGCACTCTGCTCAGCTAGCACTCTGCTCAGGAAGCACACTGCTCAGCTAGCACTCTGCTCAGCTACCACTCTGCTCAGCTAGCACTCTGCTCAGCTAGCACACTGCTCAGCTAGCACTCTGCTCAGCAAGCACTCTGCTCAGTAAGCACTCTGCTCAGCTAGCACGCTGCTCAGCTAGCACTCTGCTCAGCAAGCACTCTGCTCAGCTAGCACTCTGCTCAGCTAGCGCTCTGCTCAGACAGGACTCTGCTCAGCAAGCACTCTGCTCAGCTAGCACTCTGCTCAGCTAGCACTCTGCTCAGCAAGCACTCTGCTCAGCCAGACACTGCTCAGCTAGCCCTATGCTCAGCCAGCAGACTGCTCAGCTAGCACTCTGCTCAGCTAGCACTCTACTCAGCAAGTACTGTGCTCAGCTAGCACTCTGCTCAGCAAGCACTCTGCTCAGCTAGTGCTCTGCTCAGCCAGCACTCTGCTCAGCTAGCACTCTGCTCAGCCAGCACTCTGCTCAGCCAGCACTCTGCTCAGCCAGAACTCTGCTCAGCTAGCACTCTGCTCAGCCAGCACTCTGCTCAGCTACCACACTGCTCAGCTAGCACTCTGCTCAGCCAGCATTCTGCTAAGCAAGCACTCTGCTCAGCTAGCACACTGCTCAGCTAGCGCTCTACTCAGCAAGCGCTCTGTTCAGCTAGCACTCTGCTCAGCTAACACTCTGCTCAGCCAGCACTCTCCTCAGCTAGCGCTCTGCTCACCTAGCACTCTGTTCAGATAGCGCTCTGCTCAGCCAGCACACTGCTCAGCAAGCACTCTGCTCAGCCAGCACACTGCTCAGCAAGCACTCTGCTAAGCCAGCTTTCTGCTCAGCCAGCACTCTGCTCAGCTAGCACGCTGCTCAGCTAGCACTCTGCTCAGCTAGCGCTCTGCTCAGCTAGCGCTCTGCTCAGCAAGCACTCTGCTCAGCTAGCGCTCTGGTCAGCCAGCACTCTGCTCAGCTAGCGCTCTGCTCAGCTAGCACTCTGCTCAGAAAACACTCTGCTCAGCTAGCACTCTAGTCAGCTAGCGCTCTGCTCACCTAGCACTCTGTTCAACCAGCACACTGCTCAGCAAGCACACTGCTCAGCAAGCGCTCTGTTCAGGTAGCTCTCTGCTCAGCTAGCGCTCTGCTCACCTAGCACTCTATTCAGATAGCACTCTGCTCAGCTAGCGCTCTGCTCAGCAAGCACTCTGCTCAGCTAGCACTCTGCTCAGCTAGAGCTCCGCTCAGCCAGCACACTGCTTAGCTAGCGCTCTGCTCAGCAAGCACTCTGCTCAGCAAGCACTCTGCTCAGCTAGCACTCTGCTCAGCTAGAGGTCTGCTCAGCCAGCACACTGCTCAGCTAGCACTCTGCTCAGCTAGCACTCTGCTCAGCAAGCACTCTGCTCAGAAAACACTCTGCTCAGCAACCACTCTGCTCACCCAGCACACTGCTCAGCTAGCACTCTGCTCAGCCAGCACACTGCTCAGCTAGCGCTCTTCTCAGCTAGAACTCTGCTCAGAAAACACTCTGCTCAGCTAGCACTCTGCTCAGCTAGCACTCTACTCAGCTAGCGCTCTGCTCAGCTAGCACTCTGCTCAGCTAGCACTCTGCTCAGCCAGCACACTGCTCACCTAACACTCTGATCAGTTAGCACTCTGCTCAGCAAGCACACTGCTCAGCAAGCACTCTGCTCACCTAGCACTCTGCTCAGCCAGCATTCTCCTCAGCTAGCACTCTGCTCAGCCAGCACACTGCTCACCTAGCACTCTGCTCAGCTAGCACTCTGCTCAGCAAGCACTCTGCTCAGAAAACACTCTGCTCAGCTAGCACTCTGCTCAGCCAGCACACTGCTCACCTAGCATTCTCCTCAGCAAGCACTCAGCTCAGTAAGCACTCTGCGCATCCAGCACTCTGCCTAGCTAGCACTCTGCTCAGACAGCACTCTGCTCAGCTAGCACTCTGCTCAGCAAGCACTCTACTCAGCCAGCACACTGCTCAGCTAGCGCTCTAATCACCCAGCAGACTACTCAGATAGCTCTCTGCTAAGCAAGTACTTTGCTCACCTAGCACTCTGCTCAGCCAGCACTCTGCTCAGCTAGCACTCTCCTCAGCCAGCACACTGCTCAGCTAGCGCTCTGCTCATCAAGCACTCTGCTCAGTAAGCACTCTAATCAGCAAGCACTCTGCTCAGCCAGCACTCTGCTCAGCTAGCGCTCTGCTCAGCCAGCACACTGCTCAGCTAGTGCTCTGATCAGCCAGGAGACTGCTAAGCTAGCGCTGTGCTCAGCCAGCGCTCTGCGCAGCCAGCACACTGCCTAGCTAGCACTCTGCTCAGCCAGCACTCTGCTCAGCAAGCACTCTACTCAGCCAGCACACTGCTCAGCTAGCGCTCTAATCACCCAGCAGACTACTCAGATAGCTCTCTGCTAAGCAAGTACTTTGCTCACCTAGCACTCTGCTCAGCTAGCACTCTGCTCCGCAAGGACTCTGCTCAGAAAACACTCTGCTCAGCTAGCACTCTGCTCAGCCAGCACACTGCTCATCTAGCGCTCTGCTCAGACAACACTCTGCTCATCTAGCACTCTGCTCAGCTAGCACTCTGCTCACCTAGCACTCTACTGAGCTAGCACTCTGCTCAGCAAGCACACTGCTCAGCTAGCACTCTTCTCAGGCAGCACTCTGCTCAGCTAGGGCTCTGCTCAGCCAGCACACTGCTCAGCTAGCACTCTGCTCAGCCAGCATTCTGCTAAGCAAGCACTCTGCTCACCTAGCACTCTGCTCAGCTAGCACTCTGCTCAGCCAGCATTCTGCTCAGCCAGCACACTGCCCACCTAGCACTCTGCTCAGCTAGCGCTCTGCTCAGCCAGCACACTGCTCAGCTAGCACTCTGCTCAGCCAGCATTCTGCTAAGCAAGCACTCTGCTCATCTAGCACTCTGCTCAGCTAGCACTCTGCTCAGCTACCACTCTGCTCACCTAGCACTCTGCTCAGCAGGCACACTGCTCAGCTAGCACTCTGCTCAGCTAGCGCTCTGCTCAGCTAGCACTCTGCTCAGCCAGCATTCTGCTCAGCCAGCACACTGCCCACCTAGCACTCTGCTCAGCTAGCGCTCTGCTCTGCCAGCGCACTGCTCAGCCAGCATTCTGCTAAGCAAGCACTCTGCTCATCTAGCACTCTGCTCAGCTAGCACTCTGCTCAGCTAGCGCTCTGCTCAGCTAGCGCTCTCCTCAGCTAGCGCTCTGCTCAGCAAGTACTCTGCTTAGGTAGCGCTCTGCTCATCTAGCTCACTGCTCAGCTATCGCTCTGCTCAGCTAGCGCTGTTCTCAGCCAGCACACTGCTCAGGTAGCACACTGCTCAGCCAGCACACTGCTCAGCTAGCGCTGTGCTCAGCCAGCACACTGCTCAGCTAGCTCTCTGATCAGTTAGCGCTCTGCTCAGCTAGCACTGTGCTCAGCTAGCGCTCTGCTCAGATAGCATTCTGCTCACCAAGAACTCTGCTCAGCCAGCACTGTCCTCAGCCAGCACAATCCTCACCTAGCACTGTGCTCAGCAAGTACTCTGCTCAGCTAGCGCTGTGTTCAGCTAGCACTCTGCTCAGCTAGCACTCTGCTCAGCAAGCACACTGCTCAGCTAGCACTCTGCTCAGCCAGCACTCTGCTCAGCAAGCACACTGCTCAGCTAGCACTCTGCTCACCTAGCACTGTGCTCAGCTAGCACTCTGCTCAGCTAGCACTCTGCTCAGGAAGCACACTGCTCAGCTACCACTCTGCTCACCTAGCACTCTGCTCAGCAGGCACACTGCTCTGCCAGAACTCTGCTCAGCTAGCACTCTGCTCTGCCAGCACTCTGCTCAGCTACCACACTGCTTCATTGCCTAGCACTCTGCTCAGACAGCATTCTGCTAAGCAAGCACTCTGCTCAGCTAGCACACTGCTCAGCTAGCGCTCTACTCAGCAAGCGCTCTGTTCAGCTAGCACTCTGCTCAGCTAACACTCAGCTCAGCCAGCACTCTCCTCAGCTAGCGCTCTGCTCACCTAGCACTCTGTTCAGATAGCGCTCTGAACAGCCAGCAGACTGCTCAGCAAGCACTCTGCTCAGCCAGCACACTGCTCAGCAAGCACTCTGCTCAGTAAGCACTCTGCTCAGCAAGCACTCTGCTCAGATATGCACTCTGCTCAGCAAGCACTCTCCTCAGCTAGCACTCTGCTCAGCTAGCGCTCTGGTCAGCCAGCACTCTGCTCAGCTAGCTCTCTGCTCAGCTAGCACTCTGCTCAGAAAACACTCTGCTCAGCTAGCACTCTAGTCAGCTAGCGCTCTGCTCACCTACAATCTGCTCAACCAGCACACTGCTCAGCAAGCACTCTGCTCAGCAAGCGCTCTGTTCAGCTAGCTCTCTGCTCAGCTAGCACTCTGCTCAGCCAGCACTCCCTCAGCTAGCGCTCTGCACACCTAGCACTCTATTCAGCTAGCACTCTGCTCAGGTAGCGCTCTGGTCAGCAAGCACTCTGCTCAGAAAACACTCTGCTCTGCTAGCGCTCTGCTCAGCAAGTACTCTGCTCAGCTAGCACTCTGCTCAGCTAGCACTCTGCTCAGCAAGCACTCTGCTCAGCTAGCACACTGCTCAGCTAGCACTCTGCTCAGCAAGCACACTGCTCAGCAAGCACTCTGCTCAGCTAGTGCTCTTCTCAGGTAGCACTCTGCTCCGCAAGGACTCTGCTCAGCTAGCACTCTGCTCACCTAGCACTCGGCTCAGCTAGTGCTCTGCTTAGCCACCACTCTGCTCAGCAAGCACTCTCCTCAGCTAGCACTCTGCTCAGCTAGCACTCTGCTCAGCAAGCACTCTCCTCAGCCACCACTCTGCTCAGCTAGCACTCTGCTCAGCTAGCGCTCTGCTCAGCTAGCGCTCTGCTCAGCTAGCGCTCTGCTCAGCTAGCACTCTGCTCAGCCAGCACTCTGCTCAGCTAGCACTCTGCTCAGCCAGCACTCTGCTCAGCCAGCACTCTGCTCAGCAAGCACTCTGCTCAGGTAGCGCTCTGCTCAGCTAGCACTCTGCTCAGCTAGCACTCTGCTCAGCAAGCACTCTGCTCAGCTAGCACTCTGCTCAGCTAGCGCTCTGCTCAGCTAGCACTCTGCTCAGCCAGCACTCTGCTCAGCTAGCACTCTGCTCAGGAAGCACACTGCTCAGCTAGCACTCTGCTCAGCTACCACTCTGCTCACCTAGCACTCTGCTCAGCAGGCACACTGCTCAGCCATAACTCTGCTCAGCTAGCACTCTGCTCAGCTAGCACTCTGCTCAGCAAGCACACTGCTCAGCTAGCACTCTGCTCAGCCAGCATTCTGCTAAGCAAGCACTCTGCTCACCTAGCACACTGCTCAGCTAGCGCTCTACTCAGCAAGCGCTCTGTTCAGCTAGCACTCTGCTCAGCTAACACTCTGCTCAGCCAGCACTCTCCTCAGCTAGCGCTCTGCTCACCTAGCACTCTGTTCAGATAGCGCTCTGCTCAGCCAGCAGACTGCTAAGCAAGCACTCTGCTCAGCCAGCACACTGCTCAGCAAGCACTCGGCTCAGCTAGCACTGTGCTCAGTAAGCACTCTGCTCAGCAAGCACTCTGCTCAGTAAGCACTCTGCTCAGCTAGCACTCTGCTCAGCTAGCACTCTGCTCAGCAAGCACTCTGCTCAGCTAGCGCTCTACTCAGCTAGCGCTCTGCTCAGACAGGACTCTGCTCAGCCAGCACTCTCCTCAGCTAGCACTCTGCTCAGCTAGCGCTCTCCTCAGCAAGCACTCTGCTCAGCTAGCGCTCTGCTCAGCTAGCACTCTGCTCAGAAAACACTCTGCTCAGCTAGCACTCTGCTCAGCTAGCACTCTAGTCAGCTAGCGCTCTGCTCACCTAGCAATCTGCTCAACCAGCAGACTGCTCAGCAAGCACTCTGCTCAGCAAGCGCTCTGTTCAGCTAGCTCTCTGCTCAGCTAGCACTCTGCTCAGCTAGCACTCCCTCAGCTAGCGCTCTGGTCAGCAAGCACTCTGCTAAGAAAACACTCTGCTCTGCTAGCGCTCTGCTCAGCTAGCACTCTGCTCAGCCAGCACACTGCCCAGCTAGCACACTGCTCAGCTAGCACTCTGCTCAGCAAGTACTCTGCTCAGCTAGCACTCTGCTCAGCTAGCACTCTGCTCAGCAAGCACACTGCTCAGCTAGCACTCTGCTCAGCAAGCACACTGCTCAGCAAGCACTCTGCTCATCTAGTGCTCTTCTCAGGTAGCACTCTGCTCAGCCAGCAGACTGCTCAGCCAGCACTCTGCTCCGCAAGGACTCTGCTCAGATAGCGCTCTGCTCACCTAGCACTCGGCTCAGCTAGTGCTCTGCTTAGCCACCACTCTGCTCAGCAAGCACTCTCCTCAGCTAGCACTCTGCTCAGCTAGCACTCTGCTCAGCAAGCACTCTCCTCAGCAAGCACTCTGCTCAGCTAGCGCTCTGCTCAGCTAGCACTCTGCTCAGCCAGCACTCTGCTCACCTAGCACTCTGCTCAGCCAGCACTCTGCTCAGCCAGCACTCTGCTCAGCTAGCACTCTGCTCAGCTAGCGCTCTGCTCAGCAAGACTCTGCTCAGCTAGCACTCTGCTCAGCAAGCACTCTGCTCAGCTAGCACTCTGCTCAGCTAGCGCTCTGCTCAGCTAGCACTCTGCTCAGCCAGCACTCTGCTCAGCCAGCACTCTGCTCAGCTAGCACTCTGCTCAGCAAGCACTCTATTCAGCAAGCACTCTGCTCAGCTACCACTCTGCTCAGCTAGCACTCTGCTCAGCCAGCATTCTGCTAAGCAAGCACTCTGCTCAGCTAGCACACTGCTCAGCTAGCGCTCTACTCAGCAAGCGCTCTGTTCAGCTAGCACTCTGCTCAGCTAACACTCTGCTCAGCCAGCACTCTCCTCAGCTAGCGCTCTGCTCACCTAGCACTCTGTTCAGATAGCGCTCTGCTCAGCCAGCAGACTGCTCAGCAAGTACTCTGCTCAGCCAGCACACTGCTCAGCAAGCACTCTGCTCAGCTAGCACTCTGCTCAGTAAGCACTCTGCTCAGTAAGCACTCTGCTCAGCAAGCACTCTGCTCAGCTAGCACTCTGCTCAGCTAGCGCTCTGCTCAGACAGGACTCTGCTCAGCAAGCACTCTGCTCAGCTAGCACTCTGCTCAGCTAGCACTCTGCTCAGCAAGCACTCTGCTCAGCCAGCACTCTGCTCAGCTAGCCCTATGCTCAGCCAGCAGACTGCTCAGCTAGCACTCTGCTCAGCTAGCACTCTACTCAGCAAGTACTGTGCTCAGCTAGCACTCTGCACAGCTAGCGCTCTGCTCAGCCAGCACTCTGCTCAGCCAGCAATCTGCTCAGCCAGCACTCTGCTCAGCAAGCACACTGCTCAGCTAGCACTCTGCTCAGCTAGCACTCTGCTCACCTAGCACTCTGCTCAGCTAGCATTCTGCTCAGCCAGAACTCTGCTCAGCTAGCACTCTGCTCAGCCAGCACTCTGCTCAGCTACCACACTGCTCAGCTAGCACTCTGCTCAGCCAGCATTCTGCTAAGCAAGCACTCTGCTCAGCTAGCACACTGCTCAGCTGGCGCTCTACTCTGCAAGCGCTCTGTTCAGCTAGCACTCTGCTCAGCTAACACTCTGCTCAGCCAGCACTCTCCTCAGCTAGCGCTCTGCTCACCTAGCACTCTGTTCAGATAGCGCTCTGCTCAGCCAGCAGACTGCTCAGCAAGCACTCTGCTCAGCCAGCACACTGCTCAGCAAGCACTCTGCTAAGCCAGCTTTCTGCTCAGCCAGCACTCTGCTCAGCTAGCACGCTGCTCAGCTAGCACTCTGCTCAGCTAGCACTCTGCTCAGCTAGCGCTCTGCTCTGCAAGCACTCTCCTCAGCTAGCGCTCTGGTCAGCCAGCACTCTGCTCAGCTAGCGCTCTGCTCAGCTAGCACTCTGCTCAGAAAACACTCTGCTCAGCTAGCACTCTAGTCAGCTAGCGCTCTGCTCACCTAGCACTCTGCTCAACCAGCACACTGCTCAGCAAGCACACTGCTCAGCAAGCGCTCTGTTCAGGTAGCTCTCTGCTCAGCTAGCGCTCTGCTCACCTAGCACTCTATTCAGATAGCACTCTGCTCAGCTAGCGCTCTGCTCAGCAAGCACTCTGCTCAGCTAGCACTCTGCTCAGCTAGAGCTCCGCTCAGCCAGCACACTGCTTAGCTAGCGCTCTGCTCAGCAAGCACTCTGCTCAGCTAGCACTCTGCTCAGCTAGCACTCTGCTCAGTTAGAGGTCTGCTCAGCAACCACTCTGCTCAGCTAGCACTCTGCTCAGAAAACACTCTGCTCAGCAAGCACTCTGCTCACCCAGCACACTGCTCAGCTAGCACTCTGCTCAGCCAGCACACTGCTCAGCTAGCGCTCTTCTCAGCTAGCACTCTGCACAGAAAACACTCTGCTCAGCTAGCACTCTGCTCAGCTAGCACTCTACTCAGCTTGCGCTCTGCTTAGCTAGCACTCTGCTCAGCTAGCACTCTGCTCAGCCAGCACACTGCTCACCTAGCACTCTGCTCAGTTAGCACTCTGCTCAGCAAGCACACTGCTCAGCAAGCACTCTGCTCACCTAGCACTCTGCTCAGCCAGCATTCTCCTCAGCTAGCACTCTGCTCAGCCAGCACACTGCTCACCTAGCACTCTGCTCAGCTAGCACTCTGCTCAGCTAGCACTCTGCTCAGCCAGCACACTGCTCACCTAGCATTCTCCTCAGCAAGCACTCAGCTCAGTAAGCACTCTGCGCATCCAGCACTCTGCCTAGCTAGCACTCTTCTCAGACAGCACTCTGCTCAGCTAGCACTCTGCTCAGCAAGCACTCTACTCAGCCAGCACACTGCTCAGCTAGCGCTCTAATCACCCAGCAGACTACTCAGATAGCTCTCTGCTAAGCAAGTACTTTGCTCACCTAGCACTCTGCTCAGCCAGCACTCTGCTCAGCTAGCACTCTGCTCATCTAGCACTCTGCTCAGCTAGCACTCTCCTCAGCCAGCACACTGCTCAGCTAGCGCTCTGCTCATCAAGCACTCTGCTCAGTAAGCACTCTAATCAGCAAGCACTCTGCTCAGCCAGCACTCTGCTCAGCTAGCGCTCTGCTCAGCCAGCACACTGCTCAGCTAGTGCTCTGATCAGCCAGGAGACTGCTAAGCTAGCGCTGTGCTCAGCCAGCGCTCTGCGCAGCCAGCACACTGCCTAGCTAGCACTCTGCTCAGCCAGCGCTCTGCTCAGCAAGCACTCTACTCAGCCAGCACACTGCTCAGCTAGCGCTCTAATCACCCAGCAGACTACTCAGATAGCTCTCTGCTAAGCAAGTACTTTGCGCACCTAGCACTCTGCTCAGCTAGCACTCTGCTCCGCAAGGACTCTGCTCAGAAAACACTCTGCTCAGCTAGCACTCTGCTCAGCCAGCACACTGCTCATCTAGCGCTCTGCTCAGACAACACTCTGCTCATCTAGCACTCTGCTCAGCTAGCACTCTGCTCACCTAGCACTCTACTGAGCTAGCACTCTGCTCAGCTAGCACACTGCTCAGCTAGCACTCTTCTCAGGCAGCACTCTGCTCAGCTAGCGCTCTGCTCAGCCAGCACACTGCTCAGCTAGCATTCTGCTAAGCAAGCGCTCTGCTCACCTAGCACTCTGCTCAGCTAGCACTCTGCTCAGCCAGCATTCTGCTCAGCCAGCACACTGCCCACCTAGCACTCTGCTCAGCTAGCGCTCTGCTCAGCCAGCACACTGCTCAGCTAGCGCTCTGCTCAACCAGCATTCTGCTAAGCAAGCACTCTGCTCAGCTAGCACTCTGCTCAGCTAGCACTCTGCTCCGCAAGGACTCTGCTCAGAAAACACTCTGCTCAGCTAGCACTCTGCTCAGCTAGCGCTCTGCTCAGCTAGCGCTCTGCTCAGCAAGCACTCTCCTCAGCTAGCGCTCTGGTCAGCCAGCACTCTGCTCAGCTAGCGCTCTGCTCAGCTAGCACTCTGCTCAGAAAACACTCTGCTCAGCTAGCACTCTAGTCAGCTAGCGCTCTGCTCACCTAGCACTCTGCTCAACCAGCACACTGCTCAGCAAGCACACTGCTCAGCCAGCACTCTGCTCAGCTAGCGCTCTGCTCAGCCAGCACACTGCTCACCTAGCACTCTATTCAGATAGCACTCTGCTCAGCTAGCACTCTGCTCAGCAGGCACACTGCTCAGCCATAACTCTGCTCAGCTAGCACTCTGCTCAGCTAGCACTCTGCTCAGCAAGCACACTGCTCAGCTAGCACTCTGCTCAGCCAGCATTCTGCTAAGCAAGCACTCTGCTCAGCTAGCACACTGCTCAGCTAGCGCTCTACTCAGCAAGCGCTCTGTTCAGCTAGCACTCTGCTCAGCTAACACTCTGCTCAGCCAGCACTCTCCTCAGCTAGCGCTCTGCTCACCTAGCACTCTGTTCAGATAGCGCTCTGCTCAGCCAGCAGACTGCTCAGCAAGCACTCTGCTCAGCCAGCACACTGCTCAGCAAGCACTCGGCTCAGCTAGCACTGTGCTCAGTAAGCACTCTGCTCAGCAAGCACTCTGCTCAGTAAGGACTCTGCTCAGCTAGCACTCTGCTCAGCTAGCACTCTGCTCAGCAAGCACTCTGCTCAGCTAGCACTCTACTCAGCTAGCGCTCTGCTCAGCTAGCGCTCTGCTCAGCTAGCGCTCTGCTCAGCAAGCACTCTGCTCAGCTAGCGCTCTGCTCAGCAAGCACTCTGCTCAGCTAGCGCTCTGCTCAGCTAGCACTCTGCTCAGAAAACACTCTGCTCAGCTAGCACTCTGCTCAGCTAGCACTCTAGTCAGCTAGCGATCTGCTCAACCAGCAGACTGCTCAGCAAGCACTCTGCTCAGCAAGCGCTCTGTTCAGCTAGCTCTCTGCTCAGCTAGCACTCTGCTCAGCCAGCACTCCCTCAGCTAGCGCTCTGCACACCTAGCACTCTATTCAGCTAGCACTCTGCTCAGCTAGCGCTCTGGTCAGCAAGCACTCTGCTAAGAAAACACTCTGCTCTGCTAGCGCTCTGCTCAGCTAGCACTCTGCTCAGCCAGCACACTGCCCAGCTAGCACACTGCTCAGCTAGCACTCTGCTCAGCAAGTTCTCTGCTCAGCTAGCACTCTGCTCAGCTAGCACTCTGCTCAGCAAGCACACTGCTCAGCTAGCACTCTGCTCAGCAAGCACACTGCTCAGCAAGCACTCTGCTCAGCTAGTGCTCTTCTCAGGTAGCACTCTGCTCAGCCAGCAGACTGCTCAGCCAGCACTCTGCTCCGCAAGGACTCTGCTCAGATAGCGCTCTGCTCACCTAGCACTCGGCTCAGCTAGTGCTCTGCTTAGCCACCACTCTGCTCAGCAAGCACTCTCCTCAGCTAGCACTCTGCTCAGCTAGCACTCTGCTCAGCAAGCACTCTCCTCAGCAAGCACTCTGCTCAGCTAGCGCTCTGCTCAGCTAGCACTCTGCTCAGCCAGCACTCTGCTCACCTAGCACTCTGCTCAGCCAGCACTCTGCTCAGCCAGCACTCTGCTCAGCTAGCGCTCTGCTCAGCAAGACTCTGCTCAGCTAGCACTCTGCTCAGCAAGCACTCTGCTCAGCTAGCACTCTGCTCAGCTAGCGCTCTGCTCAGCTAGCACTCTGCTCAGCCAGCACTCTGCTCAGCCAGCACTCTGCTCAGCTAGCACTCTGCTCAGGAAGCACACTGCTCAGCTAGCACTCTGCTCAGCTAGCACTCTGCTCAGCTAGCACTCTGCTCAGCCAGCATTCTGCTAAGCAAGCACTCTGCTCAGCTAGCACACTGCTCAGCTAGCGCTCTACTCAGCAAGCGCTCTGTTCAGCTAGCACTCTGCTCAGCTAACACTCTGCTCAGCCAGCACTCTCCTCAGCTAGCGCTCTCCTCACCTAGCACTCTGTTCAGATAGCGCTCTGCTCAGCCAGCAGACTGCTCAGCAAGTACTCTGCTCAGCCAGCACACTGCTCAGCAAGCACTCTGCTCAGCTAGCACTCTGCTCAGTAAGCACTCTGCTCAGCAAGCACTCTGCTCAGTAAGCACTCTGCTCAGCAAGCACTCTGCTCAGCTAGCACTCTGCTCAGCTAGCGCTCTGCTCAGACAGGACTCTGCTCAGCAAGCACTCTGCTCAGCTAGCACTCTGCTCAGCTAGCACTCTGCTCAGCAAGCACTCTGCTCAGCCAGCACTCTGCTCAGCTAGCCCTATGCTCAGCCAGCAGACTGCTCAGCTAGCACTCTGCTCAGCTAGCACTCTACTCAGCAAGTACTGTGCTCAGCTAGCACTCTGCTCAGCTAGCGCTCTGCTCAGCCAGCACTCTGCTCAGCTAGCACTCTGCTCAGCCAGCACTCTGCTCAGCTACCACACTGCTCAGCTAGCACTCTGCTCAGCCAGCATTCTGCTAAGCAAGCACTCTGCTCAGCTAGCACACTGCTCAGCTGGCGCTCTACTCAGCAAGCGCTCTGTTCAGCTAGCACTCTGCTCAGCTAACACTCTGCTCAGCCAGCACTCTCCTCAGCTAGCGCTCTGCTCACCTAGCACTCTGTTCAGATAGCGCTCTGCTCAGCCAGCAGACTGCTCAGCAAGCACTCTGCTCAGCCAGCACACTGCTCAGCAAGCACTCTGCTAAGCCAGCTTTCTGCTCAGCCAGCACTCTGCTCAGCTAGCACTCTGCTCAGCTAGCACTCTGCTCAGCTAGCGCTCTGCTCAGCTAGCGCTCTGCTCAGCAAGCACTCTCCTCAGCTAGCGCTCTGGTCAGCCAGCACTCTGCTCAGCTAGCGCTCTGCTCAGCTAGCACTCTGCTCAGAAAACACTCTGCTCAGCTAGCACTCTAGTCAGCTAGCGCTCTGCTCACCTAGCACTCTGCTCAACCAGCACACTGCTCAGCAAGCACACTGCTCAGCAAGCGCTCTGTTCAGGTAGCTCTCTGCTCAGCTAGCGCTCTGCTCACCTAGCACTCTATTCAGATAGCACTCTGCTCAGCTAGCGCTCTGCTCAGCAAGCACTCTGCTCAGCTAGCACTCTGCTCAGCTAGAGCTCCGCTCAGCCAGCACACTGCTCAGCTAGCACTCTGCTCAGCAAGCACTCTGCTCAGCTAGCACTCTGCTCAGCTAGCACTCTGCTCAGTTACAGGTCTGCTCAGCAACCACTCTGCTCAGCTAGCACTCTGCTCAGAAAACACTCTGCTCAGCAAGCACTCTGCTCACCCAGCACACTGCTCAGCTAGCACTCTGCTCAGCCAGCACACTGCTCAGCTAGCGCTCTTCTCAGCTAGCACTCTGCACAGAAAACACTCTGCTCAGCTAGCACTCTGCTCAGCTAGCACTCTACTCAGCTAGCACTCTGCTCAGTTAGCACTCTGCTCAGCAAGCACTCTGCTCACCTAGCACTCTGCTCAGCCAGCATTCTCCTCAGCTAGCACTCTGCTCAGCCAGCACACTGCTCACCTAGTACTCTGCTCAGCTAGCACTCTGCTCAGCTAGCACTCTGCTCAGCCAGCACACTGCTCACCTAGCATTCTCCTCAGCAAGCACTCAGCTCAGTAAGCACTCTGCGCATCCAGCACTCTGCCTAGCTAGCACTCTGCTCAGACAGCACTCTGCTCAGCTAGCACTCTGCTCAGCAAGCACTCTACTCAGCCAGCACACCGCTCAGCTAGCGCTCTAATCACCCAGCAGACTACTCAGAGAGCTCTCTGCTAAGCAAGTACTTTGCTCACCTAGCACTCTGCTCAGCCAGCACTCTGCTCAGCTAGCACTCTGCTCATCTAGCACTCTGCTCAGCTAGCACTCTCCTCAGCCAGCACACTGCTCAGCTAGCGCTCTGCTCATCAAGCACTCTGCTCAGTAAGCACTCTAATCAGCAAGCACTCTGCTCAGCCAGCACTCTGCTCAGCTAGCGCTCAGCTCAGCCAGCACACTGCTCAGCTAGTGCTCTGATCAGCCAGGAGACTGCTAAGCTAGCGCTGTGCTCAGCCAGCGCTCTGCGCAGCCAGCACACTGCCTAGCTAGCACTCTGCTCAGCCAGCGCTCTGCTCAGCAAGCACTCTACTCAGCCAGCACACTGCTCAGCTAGCGCTCTAATCACCCAGCAGACTACTCAGATAGCTCTCTGCTAAGCAAGTACTTTGCGCACCTAGCACTCTGCTCAGCTAGCACTCTGCTCCGCAAGGACTCTGCTCAGCAAGCGCTCTGTTCAGCTAGCACTCTGCTCAGCTAACACTCTGCTCAGCCAGCACTCTCCTCAGCTAGCGCTCTGCTCACCTAGCACTCTGTTCA
The DNA here is from genome assembly GCA_031468815.1 of Morus bassanus. Classification (NCBI taxonomy): domain Eukaryota; kingdom Metazoa; phylum Chordata; class Aves; order Suliformes; family Sulidae; genus Morus; species Morus bassanus. The sequence goes on from JAVHSO010000255.1 coordinate 67,410, forward strand.
GATAGCGCTCTGCTCAGCCAGCAGACTGCTCAGCAAGTACTCTGCTCAGCCAGCACACTGCTCAGCAAGCACTCTGCTCAGCTAGCACTCTGCTCAGTAAGCACTCTGCTCAGCAAGCACTCTGCTCAGTAAGCACTCTGCTCAGCTAGCACGCTGCTCAGCTAGCACTCTGCTCAGCAACCACTCTGCTCAGCTAGCATTCTGCTCAGCCAGCGCTCTGCTCAGACAGGACTCTGCTCAGCAAGCACTCTGCTCAGCTAGCACTCTGCTCAGCAAGCACTCTGCTCAGCCAGACACTGCTCAGCTAGCCCTATGCTCAGCCAGCAGACTGCTCAGCTAGCACTCTGCTCAGCTAGCACTCTACTCAGCAAGTACTGTGCTCAGCTAGCACTCTGCTCAGCAAGCACTCTGCTCAGCTAGCGCTCTGCTCAGCCAGCACTCTGCTCAGCTAGCACTCTGCTCAGCCAGCACTCTGCTCAGCCAGCACTCTGCTCAGCTAGCACTCTGCTCAGCAAGCACACTGCTCAGCTAGCACTCTGCTCAGCTAGCACTCTGCTCACCTAGCACTCTGCTCAGCTAGCATTCTGCTCAGCCAGAACTCTGCTCAGCTAGCACTCTGCTCAGCCAGCACTCTGCTCAGCTACCACACTGCTCATCTAGCACTCTGCTCAGCCAGCATTCTGCTAAGCAAGCACTCTGCTCAGCTAGCACACTGCTCAGCTAGCGCTCTACTCAGCAAGCGCTCTGTTCAGCTAGCACTCTGCTCAGCTAACACTCTGCTCAGCCAGCACTCTCCTCAGCAAGCGCTCTGCTCACCTAGCACTCTGTTCAGATAGCACTCTGCTCAGCCAGCACACTGCCCAGCTAGCACACTGCTCAGCTAGCACTCTGCTTAGCAAGTACTCTGCTCAGCTAGCACTCTGCTCAGCTAGCACGCTGTTCAGCTAGCACTCTGCTCAGCTAGCACTCTGCTCACCTAGCGCTCTGCTCAGCTAGCGCTCTGCTCAGCAAGCACTCTCCTCAGCTAGCTCTCTGGTCAGCCAGCACTCTGCTCAGCTAGCGCTCTGCTCAGCTAGCACTCTGCTCAACCAGCACTCTGCTCACCTAGCACTCTACTCAGCCAGCACTCTGCTCAGCCAGCACTCTGCTCAGCTAGCACTCTGCTCAGCTAGCGCTCTGCTCAGCAAGCACTCTGCTCAGCTAGCACTCTGCTCAGCAAGTACTCTGCTCAGCTAGCGCTCTGCTCAGCTAGCACTCTGCTCAGCTAGCGCCTTGCTCAGCTAATACTCTGCTCAGCCAGCACTCTGCTCAGCCAGCACTCTGCTCAGCTAGCACTCTGCTCAGGAAGCACACTGCTCAGCTAGCACTCTGCTCAGCTACCACTCTGCTCAGCTAGCACTCTGCTCAGCTAGCACTCTGCTCAGCAAGCACACTGCTCAGCTAGCACTCTGCTCAGCCAGCATTCTGCTAAGCAAGCACTCTGCTCAGCTAGCACTCTGCTCAGCTAGCGCTCTACTCAGCAAGCGCTCTGTTCAGCTAGCACTCTGCTCAGCTAACACTCTGCTCAGCCAGCACTGTCCTCAGCTAGCGCTCTGCTCACCTAGCACTCTGTTCACATAGCGCTCTGCTCAGCCAGCAGACTGCTCAGCAAGTACTCTGCTCAGCCAGCACACTGCTCAGCAAGCACTCTGCTCAGCTAGCACTCTGCTCAGTGAGCACTCTGCTCAGCAAGCACTCTGCTCAGTAAGCACTCTGCTCAGCTAGCACGCTGCTCAGCTAGCACTCTGCTCAGCAAGCACTCTGCTCAGCTAGCATTCTGCTCAGCCAGCGCTCTGCTCAGACAGGACTCTGCTCAGCTAGCCCTATGCTCAGCCAGCAGACTGCTCAGCTAGCACTCTGCTCAGCTAGCACTCTACTCAGCAAGTACTGTGCTCAGCTAGCACTCTGCTCAGCAAGCACTCTGCTCAGCTAGCGCTCTGCTCAGCCAGCACTCTGCTCAGCTATCACTCTGCTCAGCCAGCACTCTGCTCAGCCAGCACTCTGCTCAGCTAGCACTCTGCTCAGCAAGCACACAGCAAGCACACTGCTCAGCTAGCACTCTGCTCAGCTAGCACTCTGCTCACCTAGCACTCTGCTCAGCTAGCATTCTGCTCAGCCAGAACTCTGCTCAGCTAGCACTCTGCTCAGCCAGCACTCTGCTCAGCTACCACACTGCTCAGCTAGCACTCTGCTCAGCCAGCATTCTGCTAAGTAAGCACTCTGCTCAGCTAGCACACTGCTCAGCTAGCGCTCTACTCAGCAAGCGCTCTGTTCAGCTAGCACTCTGCTCAGCTAACACTCTGCTCAGCCAGCACTCTCCTCAGCAAGCGCTCTGCTCACCTAGCACTCTGTTCAGATAGCACTCTGCTCAGCCAGCACACTGCCCAGCTAGCACACTGCTCAGCTAGCACTCTGCTTAGCAAGTACTCTGCTCAGCTAGCACTCTGCTCAGCTAGCACGCTGTTCAGCTAGCACTCTGCTCAGCTAGCACTCTGCTCAGCTAGCGCTCTGCTCAGCTAGCGCTCTGCTCAGCAAGCACTCTCCTCAGCTAGCTCTCTGGTCAGCCAGCACTCTGCTCAGCTAGCGCTCTGCTCAGCTAGCACTCTGCTCAGAAAACACTCTGCTCAGCTAGCACTCTAGTCAGCTAGCGCTCTGCTCACCTAGCACTCTGCTCAACCAGCACACTGCTCAGCAAGCACACTGCTCAGCAAGCGCTCTGTTCAGGTAGCTCTCTGCTCAGCTAGCGCTCTGCTCACCTAGCACTCTATTCAGATAGCACTCTGCTCAGCTAGCGCTCTTGCCTCAGCAAGCACTCTGCTCAGCTAGCACTCTGCTCAGCTAGAGCTCCGCTCAGCCAGCACACTGCTTAGCTAGCGCTCTGCTCAGCAAGCACTCTGCTCAGCTAGCACTCTGCTCAGCTAGCACTCTGCTCAGCTAGAGGTCTGCTCAGCCAGCACACTGCTCAGCTAGCGCTCTGCTCAGCAACCACTCTGCTCAGCTAGCACTCTGCTCAGAAAACACACTGCTCAGCAAGCACTCTGCTCACCCAGCACACTGCTCAGCTAGCACTCTGCTCAGCCAGCACACTGCTCAGCTAGCGCTCTTCTCAGCTAGCACTCTGCTCAGCTAGCACTCTGCTCAGCCAGCACACTGCTCACCTAGCACTCTGCTCAGTTAGCACTCTGCTCAGCAAGCACACTGCTCAGCAAGCACTCTGCTCACCTAGCACTCTGCTCAGCCAGCATTCTCCTCAGCTAGCACTCTGCTCAGCCAGCACACTGCTCACCTAGCACTCTGCTCAGCCAGCACTCTGCTCAGCAAGCACTCTGCTCAGCTAGCACTCTGCTCAGCCAGCACACTGCTCACCTAGCATTCTCCTCAGCAAGCACTCAGCTCAGTAAGCACTCTGCGCATCCAGCACTCTGCCTAGTTAGCACTCTGCTCAGACAGCACTCTGCTCAGCTAGCACTCTGCTCAGCAAGCACTCTACTCAGCCAGCACACTGCTCAGCTAGCGCTCTAATCACCCAGCAGACTACTCAGATAGCTCTCTGCTAAGCAAGTACTTTGCTCACCTAGCACTCTGCTCAGCTAGCACTCTGCTCATCTAGCACTCTGCTCAGCTAGCACTCCTCTCAGCCAGCACACTGCTCAGCTAGCGCTCTGCTCATCAAGCACTCTGCTCAGTAAGCACTCTAATCAGCAAGCACTCTGCTCAGCCAGCACTCTGCTCAGCTAGCGCTCTGCTCAGCCAGCACACTGCTCAGCTAGTGCTCTGATCAGCCAGGAGACTGCTAAGCTAGCGCTGTGCTCAGCCAGCGCTCTGCGCAGCCAGCACACTGCCTAGCTAGCACTCTGCTCAGCCAGCACTCTGCTCAGCAAGCACTCTACTCAGCCAGCACACTGCTCAGCTAGCGCTCTAATCACCCAGCAGACTACTCAGATAGCTCTCTGCTAAGCAGAGTGCTTT